>JACXIT010000017.1:209666-237526 GCA_014737525.1 Bombus difficillimus
ATATGAATAATCACAGAAATAATATGAAAATGTACTATCATTTATTTATTTCAGAGAGATTAACTTTATTCATACTTATGAACGAACGTTTTCTTTCCAGTAATTTCATTGTTTCATTCTCCGCATGTAATTTTTTCTATATATTTCACAGCAAGCATAAAGAGAAATTGTGGAGAAATTTATTATTTACTAGTCGTATTAAAAGTGCAACGAGAAAAACTTGAGAGTTTTAGCTTGAACATTTTACTCACTTGTGTATTATGTTGATACGTTGAAGAAACAGGAACAGAAATAACTAAGTTTACATACACAACAGATAATAATTTTCTGAACTCTACTTTTTATACAATACCTTTAGTGGATCACAAACTCTTACAATAAACTCAGAGTCAAGGCTTTAAAAATAAGCTAACGGATTGCAATAGTTTCAGATAAAACACGGTACGTGCGAATGTCAATGCAGACTGAAACTGGCATGAATGAAGATGAGATGAAAATTGTTTCAAATTGTTAGTACCGGGAACCGCGAGAATTCATATGTAGAAATTCTGTCATAAATTCAGTGACGCATAGATCTCTTTCGCGTGTGTCACTACTAGACAAAGAAATTAAGTTATGTAAGATTTCTTAAATCAATAACGTATTTCTTAACGCTATTAGTTCTCACGAATAGAACTACATAATCGCACGGATACTTCAACCTCTGGTTTTCTTCTTATCGAGCTGACAATATATGAAAGGAGAAACGTAGCAACATACGAATAGGGAAAGAAAGAAAAAGAATATTGTGAGCTATAAAAGTAAAAAGAATTTTTCAATCTTATACTGATTCTTAAATTGTTCATATTTAGTTTAATTCGTCAACAAAATTTTCATCCGTATTCTATAATGTAGCTTCTACTGTGCAGTTATTACCATTACATTTAACGCTAGAAATACTATAGTTTCCTTATTTTAGCACTCTTATTCTTAATATTTTTCGCTTTTAATTTTTTTAATCGCTTATCTTTGTTTCCGAATAATTACAGTTCTTGAAAATAACAACTTTTATCGATACGTTAATGCGTCATATATAATGGATTAGATTAATAATTAGATAAAATATTTTTGAGAATGGACTCTATGATAGCTACAAGATTCCTCGGGAATTAAATACGTATATCATATTATTATTATAGTATATTTACGATGGAAATTCCATAAGAAATGGAAATAAAATAAGTCGATTTATTATTTTTATAGTAGGTACTCCGATTTAAATTCAGTTTTCTTCTTCGTTGTTGCTTCAAGGTAATAATGCCATGGATCGTGAAACTTGTCTTGTTACAAACTAAGACATCGCATTGTGAAAAAATAGATATTAATAGATATGCAAAAAGATGATCTTGGAATGAAGTTTAAGACGATTTTTAGGGAGCTTTTTTATTGTCATCAGATACGTATCTTGAAACTATTCATTCTTATTCTTCTTATTCATTTTTTCTTAGCTTCAACAGCTGCTACAATAATTTACATGTTCGATTTAAACGAGATACTCTGTATAAGTACATTATTTTAGTATTTACTTTTGACGATCGATCTTTCTTTCTTCGATTACCAACTTTTACGGATATATCCGATATTACGAGTATATAAATAATATATTATGATTTGAGCACCATCCTATATATTTGAAACTGTACATTTTTAAATAAAATCGATATTGCAAGTTGTGGATATAAAGGCATATAGATGAAATGAAACTAGGCTCGTAGATTTTAAATGTGTTTAATTGATGTTAGGTGAATCGATACATAATACATTGAATAAATATGTATTAAGAATGAAACAATGCATTTTCACTGTGAATATGTATATCAAGTCGTACTTTGCTTACAAAATAAATAATCTATTAAATTAATCGCGCGTTAAATACTTTAATGAATTAAATACAAAATAATTATATAATGTGTATAAATATCATTGTATATTTAAATATATTTGAATACCTTTGTGGCCAATAATTTCTAATTTTTTTATAGTAAAATATAAATAATTAAATTGCAAAAATATCGGTGCTCTTTCATGTATATTTTTACACACATAACATTTTATAAACTATATCATCCCAGAAGTAACGTCGTTATTTATAAAATACATACGTACAGAAATTTTATAATATGCTTTCGATATACATAATATTTTCTGCCATTTAACTCGTCTAGACTCTGAGTGGGAAAATGCAACAAACACAGTCGCAAATATTTATGGTATGTACAATATACATATATTTTAAATGTCAGAAGATATTAATAACGCTAATTACAATTTTGAAACGATGCTTTTGATGAACCATTAACGTTAATTTTCAGTTTGATATGGCATATTATTAAATATTCTACAAATACGAGAGAACCAAAGATACTAAAAAAGGGACAGTAACTTCGAATTTGAACGATAATACTGTTCTTTATTTGAAACAAATTCGTCAAATAACGTACCTTTTTAGTAGTATCAAATAAGTAAAAGGACGATATTACTTATAGGAAGAGCTAATATAATTAGAAATATGAATTACATTCCTCATGTCTAATCTTTTCGCATAAGATCAATGATATGTAATTAATATCGCTAATTTATAAATTAAAAGCTATTCTAAATTCATTTCTATCGTATATTACGCATTTATTATGTAACACTTCATTTTTAACATGAAGTTTTCTTTGGTTTCAAAGGAATGTAATTCATCTTTAACAATTACATTTTCATACACGTATTATTTACTTTCAATGATTCCTGCAGTTCTTATCAGATTGTATTTCAATAAACTTAATTCCTCGATTGACTTCCTGTCTACAAATGCTTGCGACAGACCTTTGTCGCAAATCAGTTCGTCGTTTGATGGCATCACTCCTTCTATCAATTGCAAATACTTGTCCAAAGGACAAAGTACCTCGCATCCAGGTAGTTGAAGTTCTTTTGCTTCGGATGGAATGCCCAAGTAGTTAAGTACCTACGATAATAACGAATAATCGAAGATATATAAACAAGTAGTTTTAAGTAAACCAATATAGAAGATAAGAGTATAGAAAAGTAGGAGAGGAAGGAATAATATATACAGGAGAACTCTATTTATTCGAATTTATCAGGAGATAAACAGTTTATGTAATTATGTAATTCGAGTGCATATAATAGAAGTTCGTCAACCATTATTATTTTCCGCTTATGTAATACGAGCTCACGTTCAGATAAATATTATCAACTAGAAGAAGTTCAGTTAATCCCATAAAATCTACCTCCGTAACATTACTGTCGACAGATATACGATTGTCTTTTCTGTACTAGATTGATGCGGAGGGGACTATGCAGTAATGAGAAGATGGCTCGGCTAAGAAAGGGGATTTGATTACTATATGTGTAACATAATGGCACGTGTAGCATTTGGCCGAAAATTGTTCAATTCTCAACAATGCCAGGCAAAGAGAAACAGCGCAGTAGTCGGATAACTCGTACGAATATCTAAAGAATATTTTTTGTTCGATTAGTTGAGGATTATCTTTGGAAGAGAGTAGTGCACTTTCCATAATCTGGGATATTGATTACGGCCGTTTTACTGTATTGTTGAAGATAAAAGGCACGATATAAGTTTGTTAACATTTATATAATAAAATAATAAAATAAAAATAGGCGATTACTTTTTGCACACTTTTCTAAAATTTAATATGTCCTTAAGGGATTAATGGGACATTAACTAAAATTTCATTCGGATAAATAGAGTTCTACTGTATTAAGTAATGTTAATAAGATAGATTACTAAATAAAGATATAGTAAGGAAATAGGGAATAAAAAAAATGTAAATGAGAGAAGTTGAGCGAATGGGAGAAGTGAAAGGATAGTACTGATAAATGTAGTGTACATATACTAGTTAGAATTCTATAGACAAAGCTAATTTCTTAGTCGCAAGGCCGAAGATAAATAATATTATTTAGCAAACTAAAATAGAATGTAAAAATTATTTCACGGCAAATAATATTAAATATCTTGAATAAAGATTTTCTCGAAGTAGTAGAACATTAATTTAAAGCTGTTTAATCACTAAGAAAATTATTATCGTGGAAGATAATAACTTTCTATATAAAACTCTTGTATAACGATCCTTTTTTTGGAATATGATACAAAAATAATTACATACAATATTACTATGCCAGTATAGCATTGACTCGTTGCAACATTGCATCACGCTCTCGCAGCAAATTGTATATGTTGCATATGTTTTATTAAAAAAAAGAATTTATTAACGAGGGGAGTAATTTTCTGAGAATTGTCTCGGTTCTTTCGCTACTTAAATGTATCAGAGGCTCCATATTGTAGAATAGAATAATTCATTCCGATAATTATTTCCTTTGATGTGTCATACTGTCATATTAATGAGATCTGATGTCTCATATTATCCGTATAAATCAAATTCATTTAAACATAGTCATATTTGGTATAAGTTCTATTCGCTAGACATCGGCAATTCGACAAGGATAGTAAAATAATTGCAAAGTAAAAGCTATAAAAATGGTATTCTTATTTTTGATGATTCATAGCTAATCGAGATATGATGAGTAAGAAATAACTCAAAGTGTCGGAGCAATTTCTATGAATGGCAGAACTAATTCCACGTCTATTAACAAGGCGTTTATCGATTGTAATTCTTCACGATTATTTATGAAAATATATATTTTCTAGCTATTATTAGAGTTAAAGGTTGAAAAATATTAATCTTTTAGCGTAGCTGTTAAATTTACACTAATTCGCTATCTAAATCTATCATATTCACTATATACACTGTACTATACACTATCGAAGATATTCCGTATCTAAATTCTTCAAACACTCTTCGTACAACAATCGAATGAATATCTAGCGTTGAAAAATTTATTAATTAGCGACTAGCGTTCAAAATTGATTATACGAAATATGAATATAAAAATAACATAGAGGTTTCAGACTTTTAATAAGCAATAATTCACGTTATCACAACTATAAAAGTATCGAAGAATTAATGTTAACTTTAAATATGTTTGCAATATTGTATGTACATGTACATATATCGGAGGAAGCAAAGAAAATGAGAATGTTAATGAGATCAGCTACTAATACATTTTCTGATCGTTGACTTTAAACTCTGGTCGTTAATAAATAAGATATTCGTTTGCTATCGTCGTTAAAAGTCAATATTTATAAGAATATCATAAATTGATATCGGCATCGGCATTAATTCGATGATACGCTGTCTTTGGAAATATTACTTTCATATAAAAATGTGGATGTGGCTTACGCACGTCTCATTACGTACCTTTACGTAGTAAGCGTTGTTGTTTTGATGAAGTTCCAATATAACAGAACTGGAATATTCGGGAACGTGTGGATAAAAAACTCCAAGAGCGTGCAAAACGGCGGCAACGTTGCTTTCGTGTCCACTAAATAAATTAATTTTTCGTTCTCGATTTTGTGCACCGGTTACATGATTTAACATATGCCTTGTAACGATCCGGAGGAACGGACCTGAAATTGAAGTGGCAATTTAAATTATAAAATCGAAGAAACACGATACAAAACAGCGATGGCAATTGGAAAGTGCAAGCTCGATAAATCAGCGTGCAAACGATTTATTAATAATTAAAAATTTTATAATTTGACGAAATAATAAAATTAGAATATATTCGACACGAAGTGGTACAGAAGGTGCATTTCAATAGCTTATAAAAATGTGAAGTTTGTATATGTAATAATAATTGATATTATAAACAACAATAAAATGCACTGATGTTGAACAAAAATGTAGAATAACAATGGGCAGAATTATAGTTTGACAGCGGTTACGTTTAAAATGGTACTACAAGACTTATAGCAGAAGATAATTAGCAAGTTTAGGCTCAATGAATGTGCAAATAGAAATTATATTACCTCCGTACAATCTTTTCAACAGAGGAGTCGAATTAGCGATGTTATAAGAAAATATCGTTGCATTCAATAATTCTCCATTTGGAAATATTGCGTGTGACCATTCTGGTAAAGTAAGACCGAGAGAACTCTCGGCCATCAGTGTGTGATATATGTAATACATATCCCATGGTGTAGATATGTTTTTACCAGTCCACTCTGTTAATTGTCTCATAAGTTTGCTATATTTTCCAATTTCCTGTTTTCCCGCCGGTGACTGCAATACTCTATTGTATTCGATCGTAAACCTGTAATCAATAAATTAAAATTATAGAAAGAGAAAAATTAAGTAAATTTTACATACTACGCTTACTACGTTTCTCTGTAAGAATAACATACATAGAATTGCATGATATTTCCATAAATTCTACGATAGTTTTCATACTTATTTAGATAATAGCAATTTTTATTGAATAAAAGATGGGCTTATATATAATTATTTAATCCTATCACTAATTGTAGGTATGATTTGTATATCGAACAATCTTTAATTTCTTTAATTACATACAATATTACTATGCCAGTATTCAGTTGTAATTCTTTAATTACAACTGAAATTTGATTTATTTATTAAATTATCATTCTCGTTATCCTTTTTTCTTTCAGAAAACCTTTTAGATATCGAATCGTAATACGATGTTATTATTATACAAGGTCAGATTGTGACTTACAAAAGACAATCCTCTGGCAGAAAGAGATTATCCTCGTAGCGTCGTAAATATTTCGCAGGAATAGGTTGCCAATTTAGATCGTGATTCCATCGTTGCAAATTAGATGGCGGGAAGAGACCAGCGAGAACGAGTTGCAAAGACATTTTCGTTCTGTCATAATCTGAACTGATAGCTGAGACAGCTTCGCTTCTATAAACATCTCCAAGGAAGTGAACGTACCTCTGTCTCAAGAATTGTCCCAGTACATATTCTCTCATTTTGCCATTCTAAATTTCACATAAAATCAACTTGCTTTTTATCAAAAATCCCTCAAGTTTTTCATGTATATATAATATTATCATGTAATGCATTAAAACTGCTTCGTATTCACTTTTTTTTTTTTTTTTGTAAAATTTGTCTTACGCGAAACGAAATTTGTCACGTAAAACAAAATTAAACGACTTAACTCCAAATCATTATGGATCACCTACGATTCACGAATACTAAACGAGGGTTAATAAAATAGATGGAAATATTAAACTCTTGCTCGTTTGAACAGGTCATCAAACTTTTATTCCTTTAAACTATGTGTTATTAATATTCAAATTAAATTTTAGTATCAAGGACTAAAATCTTTAATCGATCAATTGCAATTACCAGAAAGACGCTACTGCTTATAATGTTCAAGCTAAAAACTGTTCAAGGAACGATGAGAATTTACAAGAGACGAGATACTCACGTTAGTTAACTGGCCCCGACCCATTGGATAAAAAGGATTATTCAGGTAAGGGTCGTTTGGATATTTTTCATCGTTAGTGGCATCAGGTGTCCTATCGCCATGACGGAATAACTGCAATTATACAAGGTACGTGTAAGAACCGTGATTAAGCTTTCCTTTTAACTGATTTCGCTTTTTCACGAATGTGCCGTAACATTTGAATCGCTCAAATTCGTATTTCATTTAAAATAACTTCGAATACTCGAAATTGATCTAGAATTATCGCGAATAAATTGTTTCACGAAAAACCAAAACATATTATCAAAAATTTCGAGCACGACTGTGTTGCTTATTTTAACTTGAAATTATTCAAAATTTGACGGAAATTCTAAACAAAAACACACAGTTCGCGCTTGAACGAATGTCTCGTGACTAGAGAACGCGTTAAGTATAAATAACCGTTGTTTTTACCACATTCACTAGTTTGAGCTCTGCTTGAACAGTTGTGATACCAATTATGGCAGCCAAAGCCACGACCATGTATATCGATGAGAAATTCTTGAGATAATTAAACGAAACCATATTGTTCATGTTCGACCTGGAAGCAGTAAATATGTTCCAATGAAATTTCTTTCATTAATGAAATAATTATTATCGTTCGAGTTGGATAAACAATAAGAACATTCTGTAAATATTTTCAAATGTTTGAACATTTTCATCTATATGTTTTCTTTAATATATCTAAATTGTCCCTATATAATTCTCGTAAATCGTCCAAATACTATAAACCAGCATTTACCGGTTATCGGCGAGGATTTTAAGGATACAACATGTTTCGTTTATTGATCAAATAAGCAGCGTCATAAATTAAACAGCTAATAGCCATAAAGACAGTGAAGTACTAACGGACAGATTGAAGAATGGTCTTCTGCATATCGTTGCGCGAAAATGTTAATTTTCAAATGTATACTATTCTGTAAGCTACGCGAAGCAATGATTTAGCAAAAACCGGTATCTTACATTCATGGAATTTGTTATCTAAACAATGGCGAAAAATCTTAACGTAATGTTTTCTGCATGGAGAAACTACCATTTCCATAGAAAAATTGTAGTAACATTTTTATTATTAGATACCATTGTATCCACAAATTTTTATTTATATTTATCGATAATAACTTTTAATATATATTTTTTTTAATTTTAGTAATATATATCTTATAATTGTATAATAATTCTCAATATATATATATATATATATAACTCAAGAAATGTTGAAGAAAAAAATTTGTTAATATAATTAAACAAAAAATAGTCACACAATTAATCACATAATAGAACTCTCATCTTCAAGCCGATTTTAGTGTTATCGCCTCACTCTTTTTTTGTACTAGTATAGCGATGAACTGAAATACACGATTCACTTACGTCTGCACAATTTAAATACCTATCGTAATGGTACACTCCGACAAGCAATTAATATTACTGTAGTATCGATTGTGAGACCAGTCAGTGAAATACTGGTCATGTTGCCTATGTGCAAATGATTTTAAAGGACAGTAATACGTCAAACGGACATATCTTTCTGTGGAATGGTTTCACAATCGTTGATTTCGGTGTCATTAGAATATGCACGGTATTTATACGAAATGGAAGTCCCCATTTTCACGTTACATGCTAAACGCATTACATATGGGCCTTCGTCATTTAACTACACGCAGGACGATAAGAGAAACCGTATCAAGGTGTTTTAAATGATGACGCACGTTCCAAATGGTGGTCCTAAGAAGCGGATGTTATATCATGAGAATTAACAGGATCACCATTCATCAGTATATAGAAATATGAAAAAAAGAGCGAAATTTCCTACTAGATCATTCCTTTTCCTTATGTACTTTTTTCCTTGAATCGTCACATATCTTATATATGTATGTATACAGGGAAAATAATTAAGAAGTACTATCTAGAGTACCTCGTTTACTTCTACTTCTATGGAAAAACGTTTTAAATGAGTTATGACTATAATTATTACAAAGATAATGTTACAAAGACACTGTTTTGCGTTTTTCCTTGTCTTTCATACATTAAACTTGACAAGTTAAAGTTAAAATATCTAATAGTAGATAAGTAGCTTAAGTATTAAATATAGTAGCTAAGTTCATAGTTTTTCGGCATAAATAAGTTAATTTTTTTCTACAAAGAGTGTCCAGCGTGTTATAAAATAAGTGCTATTTAAAAAACTCAAGGTTTGCTTGATATCTCAGAAAGTATAAGATATTGGAAAATCCCTTGAAATGCCATATCATTCGTTTAATACGTTTTTCAATAAAACCAATAGATAACGAGTTATTTTATATAGTACTTCTTAACTCACTCTGTATACATACTTGTTGATATTTCCTTGATTGTCCATTACACATTGGATAGCGTTTAAAAATTACTTTTAGTAAATGTCTAATGGTACAAACGATATGGAAATTTGCTATTGGATTATATTTATATACACAGTAACTACTAAAAGTATTTGCAAATATTCTTATTTTCCAATGAAGTACTTTCTTTTATGAGATTTCACGTTTCACTTTCAGTGTCAAAATTTCATAATCATATAAAGATATTGCTAAACGACACGCAGTTTAATATACTTGGACCGAATTAATCAATATATAGATACTATCTATACAATATACATATAATAAGATAAATACAATCGTGTACAAATACTTTTTGTATCCTCCATTAGATAAGTAAGTAAGTTAGTGAAATAACAAAATATGAATCTCGTTTAGCATTTCCATATAAATAGTGGAGCAAAAATGTTCTTGTAATACGTGTTTCTGAATATTTCATTTGTATAATTGATTTATTCTAGTCGTATATAGCAGGCATAATGTTAAGGAACGAAACCAAATAGTATGCAAAATGTAGTTGTCTCAAAGTCTAATAACTTGTACATTTTAGTGACAATGAGTGTCAACGTTTTACAGTCTTATCTGATATTTTGTTCAATTCTTAAGCTTTTGGAGACAAAAGTAACTTATTGTACGCTATTTAATATGTGGACAAACACACGAAAAAAAAGAAAGGAAAGAGATGTATTAAGACTCAGTTCTTACAAGATATAGGAATTATTCAGCAATTATTCGTGCGTACTTTCTCGCGATATATTGATAATAATGACACAGCGAATAACTTATTCTTGGAAAAACTTATCGTTTCTATTGAATTGGTATTTCTATAAAAGTCATTCGTGATGATGTGACATATATCAAGAGTTACTAGTACATATAAACAGAAATTATATCAGATTTATAATTATGAAATTCATATAAATAGAAGCACGATTTTTTAGACTGATTCTTTCTTAATCGCGTGTTAATAATCAGATAGAATATTAGATTAATGTAATTAATCAATTTCTATTTTATTACATTTTGTAGTATCATTAATTGGCTTTAATTGATTAAACTTAAACGCAACAGGTATAGCTTATCCCACAGTATTGCACCTTTTTTATTATTATAGAAGAAGAATACTATATAGAAACAGTTGTATTATATTCTTCTTCTTCAAAGATCACTTACAGTTGTCTTGCGTATAAAAGGTAGGTAACTGGTAAAATATCTATCAGTTAATATATTAAGAATTAAAATTCAGTTGTATGTTATTTTTTTTAATGGAAAAATGATTGTGTTTAAGAATACAATGTTATCTTGTTGGTCTATTTTATATACACTGGATAAAAAGTATAAACTATTTTTAATCTATATGTAAAAAATGGTGAAGGTTACTTTCCATAATCATATGTTCAACATTTAGGTCAATAGTTTAAAGAGAAAAAAATAAGACCTTAGAAAAACATATTTATAATACAAATGTACTACAGTTTTCTATAATATAATAACTGAAGCCGATCTCAATTGAATATTTTCGCTAATCAATTTAATATTAGTTATCATCGTAATTTCTTTTCACCGATATGGTATATTTATGGTATAATTTAACATATCGAAATATATTCGAAATCATCATATCATGATCGTTAACAACGTGTAATCGAAGACTTCGTCTTTAGTAAATTTGATTTACTCTGTGAATTAACAATTGTACTATTGGATATTTTAAGGAGCGTAAGGATGTAGCACAATTGCAACTACGCGTACAAGCAATTGTGTAATTCTTTCGAAGCTTTGAAAAACTATAAAATCACGTAATCGGTTCGATCATTAGCTGAATCGTTAAACCATAAAATTTGCAGTTACTTAGAAACGATATTCATGAAAGATCGTACGATAATAAGTCGAGGATTTATACGAAAAATTAGCCAATCTGCGATTTTGCGGATACGAACTCGTAGTTACATAAATTCCGGTAGAATAATGAATACGAAACGAATACATTATACCTGTGTGACTGATATTTGATACACGATCAACAAAATCATTAATTTTCTCGCGGCAAAGACACGCTGTCGCCTTCCTGGTTCTCTTCGCGTGTAATTATAAATAATCAGACGATTGTGTGCGAAAATACGAAACTATAACGTAAGCATGATATATATAAAAACTAGGCGAAGGAAAAAAACGTGGCATTTAATTATTATTTGGAAGTATCAATATTAGTTATTTCTCCACTGTATTTTTAAGACAATATGAATATTGAGAGTACACGATTGTTTCGAATTACTTTTCTTATAATACGAGTAAATGATAAATATATTAAAATATAATAGCAATTATTTAAGAAATAAAGAATACAGATTTTTTTAAAGAATTCTTTTACTTAAGAATGAAGAGAATAGATTTACAAGAAAGGAATATAGTTTAGAGAATTCATTGAATATTACTCTTAAGTAGTATTGAATAGAATTGCAGTAGCACAGGGTGAAATTTTTAATATAAATAGCTTAGAATTGTATTAAATTATTCCATTCATACGAACATTCACGAAAAGTTATTTTTTCATTTCACGAAAGAATCTCCCTAAATAATGTTAAGTATATCGAGAATAATTCAGTTGTATGCATGTACTCTTTGTTCTCTGTATCATTGTTATACGCGCTTCATTATTATGTTCCATTGTTATCAGTACAAAATGCTTGCTACTGTACATAAAAAGTTATTATCGTGTCTAAACGAAAGTAGTAATCTACAGACGAAAAGAAAGAAGAAAATTTGTATTTATCAAATCCTTATCGATATGTTAGCACTAGAAAATATTGAGAAGATTTTAAGAAGAAGCTGATCACTAGTATTAATAACAAAAGAATAACAAACATTCGTTCGATATTTTTAATTGCTTGCTTTTCGTGGTTAATATTTAACACAAGGAAATATGAATCTAACACACAATTTCTTCATGATGTTTGAACGAAACGTCTACTTTCAAATATTATGGAGAAACGTATACACTTTTAAAGAATTGACGTCTTACCTTTGTTTCCAGTTCAAATATCAACTGACGCCGAGCGTGGATTTGGAATTGATATATGTACAGGCAGGTTTCTAGCGCAACGTTCCAAATATTGCGTGTGAAATGTGAAAAAGTAAACTTTATCAAGCGCTAAGTTACACACATTCCTTGCATTTAAATGTTCAGTCTTGTTGATAGCTTACTTGCGTACTAATCGCAACACGAGCGCAGAAATGTATTATCTCAACAATTATTCGACCAGTAACTCACGATGCTATCGTTAAATTGTTCGCGGTAAATATAAATCTGTACAATACTTAAACAAAAGAAATTAACCTCGTTGAACAAGATTAAGTTTCGAAATTTTATTTAAAAGTAAATCGACGATAGTAAGAGATAATATCATCTCATAGTTGAAGTAGGAAGGATGAATTTCTTGTTTGACGTAGTCTTCATAAAGATAACTGAAACACGCTAGTTTTAATCTAAGCATGAATACGTTAAGAAATGGTAATATATCCGTTATTATAGCGTACCATGCATGTTTAGCACGTGGTCGTATGTTTTATCACGTGAACACAATCTTCAAACCTGAAAGTAGATGATAAGGTTTATGATTTGTGCTGTCACCAAACACGTTCCACTGATATGCAGAAAACTGGTTTGTGGAAACCCGGTTACCGATAAACAAAATGATCAGAAGAAATTTATATGGTTTTAATCATTTAGAGAAAGTCAAGTTGATATAAAATTTGATACCTTTCTCTTTTGAACAACTATTAACAAACATGATACCTGAAAATCAAACGAATCAACATATTGAACGAGTTGTAATTAGCGACGACTGTAGCGAAATAATTTTTTGTCTTCTGGAGAAATGTTAAACAATAGAATTTCTATACTTATGTTACAGTAATGTAAAAGTTAAAAAAGATATTTTCCAATATCATTGTTAATTAACGCTAAGAATGTACGATTCATAGGCGTTAATTAGCAAAAATTACGAAGCGTCGCAAGCAACAATTGTGATTAATTTGTAAATATAAGTACGCAATATGGAAATATGGAAAGTAATGAATTAATCACGTATTATTGATCAGTCTCTATGCACTGAGTTTCTATTAAGCATATGTCATGTTCGTTAATTATTATTTAACTAAAATTTATTATTAAAGTTTATTCTTTACGTATTTTTTCTAATTTAATTTGGTTTTTCATTCGGATGAACATATACATAATTAAATATGCAAGTACTCTTATTGAAATAATTGTCTGTCGGAATCGAAAAGCATATTCAAAATTTTATCAATAAGAAACAATAATCATTTAAATGATTATAAAAGTATGTCTCTACAAGTTGATTTATTTGTTCCTCTTAAATATATTTATTATATTATACTGCACATCTAATTTGTATCTAATGGATACATTAAAAAATAATAAACATATGACATGCATATTCAGGAAAATGTATTTTTATATTTTTCTATGTATACAATATAAACGTAATTAAAAATTTCTTTATCTGAAGTAAGTGTATATATTTAGAATCATACAGAGATTAGATTGCAAAATATTATTCATTGATTCCAAGAGTTATTAATTGCAAACGATACAATTTATTAACATTTCTACCTCAACAGGCTTGTGAAATATTGTAGTCTATTTTCAACTCGGACGTCTAATTTTTCGAAAAGAAAGTTGTTCCACTCCTTTGATCGGATGCACTCTGTCATAATTATATGTTTAGTTTAAAGACTTATTTGCTAATTACGTTTCATTGTGAATTGTTCTGTGCCAAAATAAAAATTCTCGCTCGATAGACCAAATAAATCATGAAGCATCGTGATTCCACCCCCTCTTAAAAAGTTCATTCTATCAAAATTATGTGTTATCTGATACAATTAACAAAAGTGAAATAGTGGAGGTTATCGTTCTTGATATTATAAACGTACGCTCTTTCATTTAGAAGATTTATTATCATAAATAGACACAAATTTATCAATCAGCTTTTAATCGACTATTTACAATTCTTACAACTGTTTTATCGAACAAATTACTACGACTTATCCCAGAGGATCTATAACAAAAATAGTTTATAAATTCAAAGGATCGATCTAGCTCTAGGAAAATTAGTGAAATCGCCAATAAGTTCTTGTTCTTCCAATATCCAAAATGAAAATGTCATTCTTGTATTACAAAAGGTGTAATTTATGATTCACTCGAGCCAACTAATATTGTTTTCAAGCTATAGTTTTCACGTATTATATGAAATCGTCAGAATTCAGTTGAAGGATGAACGATCTTTTGAAGAAAATATTCGAAATACAATTTTAAAGTGACACGACGAAAATAACACAAAAATCATGGTAGAGAAAAGAGGTAACGACGAATAAATCTTCGAATACGTTGTTCGTCAGAAGCATGATCCCATAAAAATGATAAATTTTATTGTAATTAATTGATTAATTAATCGATTCAAACTCGCGTTAATAAAACGAAAACGTGAAAATAATAATATCGGGGGAAAAAATGCCGGTAAATTAAAAAGGCTCACTATACGAGAAAGCAACAAACAATCAAGACATTCTTACTTTGAACTGCGGTATCTCCCATAAATCGGTGATAAACTCATACCATGGTGTGTCACAAGATTAAACAATTTCGATCGAATACGCTTTCATTTTATAAGATCCGTGATCTTTTGATTACGAAGCTTTATAACTAGAAGCGAACTGATTGCCAGGAATTGTATAAAGCCCAGCAGATCGCTACCAGTGATAAGTTGACGATTCCACGCGAAGGTTACCGATTAAATTTATACACGGCTGATGCACGAATGCTCGGTGACACCATCGAGAAATACTTTATCTAATTGCTATCATCACACCAAGAAGCAGACACTGCGATGCGGTTACCATGGGAAGTTAGAACAAGTGTCAGCATCACAAATGTATCTGCGGTGAACACAAAAGCATCGACAGGTAGATAATTGCCTATAAACACGCCGGTATTATTTCAAGGCATCTGTCGGTCTAATAATTAATCGTGTAGTTATCTATTCAAGCAAATCATGTTCCATTGTTAACGAAAGACTAAAAGTGAAACGACTTAGAAAAAATATTTACCTCTTTCGTTCCCCGTAAATGAACAGAACATTCCTCTTAATTTGGAAAGGTAAGATAGAAATATGAAAAAAATAAATACGATAGTGTCGCGAGAGACGGAAATGAAACTGTAAGAAATAAAATCTTAATTAAAGTCGAATGGTTTTTAGGGATTTGTGTCGTGAAATAAGAACCGAAAGAACTGAAGATGAAAGTGGTAGTATCTGTGCTGAGCATACTGTATATCGTAATAGGAGCTGCCGAATGTGTACCAGAATTGCAATTAGTGCAGATAGTAAGGATCAGGATATTAAAATAAAATAAAAATTGCATGAAACTAAATGCGTTTCGCTAAAAACTTTCCTATTTGTTTTTTTTTTTTTTTTTTTTTTACTTTAATTTTATTTTATTCTTCTTTAAAAAGCGAAAACCTAACAGAATAAGCTGCTATAATACTCGAAATAATTTTTCAGGTATTCGCTCATAAAACGCACGCTCCAATTTTGGATTTGATAGATAACAACGACATGAATTTACCACGCAGTTTAACTTACGAATACTTTGACGCAGCTCCACTCAGTATGCCTAACGTAAGTTCCTTTCCTTCCTTTAAAAAAAAAAAAAAAAAAACTGATAAATTAAAAACGCCCCATTAAAGAACGTTCAGTACTGACATTCATTAGTAGATAAAATCAAAATATAATTTTGGAAAATGTGTCAGCTAATTACATATATTCATGTATTATCTACGAGTATATGTAGACATTAACATTGATAACGTGCCCGCTTATGTAATGAATTTTATTTTCAACAGAAAACAGCGGTGTTAAAATTACATATTAAGCCAACCGGATATTTTTGTCAATTTCTATTTAAAAGAAAATGAATCAATCATTTCTGGTTAAAGTCTTCGTTAATTTGTTTTTCATGTAATATTTCGTCTTTTAGTCATCCAGAAATTTATTTACTTGGTCGGTGAATAATTTTTAATTTGTTTTATTAGAATATTCCCCCATTGCTTTCATAGCCGAATTCTTACCATTGGTGTTGAGTATCTTCTTTATAAAAAATTTCATGGAAATCTAAACAAATATTGAAGATAATCTAAGCAAATACAGGAGATAACTTATTGTTCTTTGATCGAAATTCTTAAAACAATCTTTGTACCGAGCGTGTGGATACAGCAATTGGTCCAAAAATTATTATATCGTTTTCATAACTCTTTTTATAATTAACATTTGCTATACAGTTAACGATACAACTTTCTGATGAATCAACAAATTGATATTTATCTTATATTTACTTAGCGCTTTATGAATTATACAAATTTTTATAAAACTTTGATAGAAATAGCATTACGGATTATCATACGATATTTAAAATTACAGGCGGATTTTTTTTTATACATTGAAAGATATGTGTTCATTAAATGAAAGTTGTACTTTGAACGACTATCATTAGTGACTCAGTCGATATGACAAATCTAAGGAATTTTAATGATTTTGCAAGTTTATTAAACAGACAAATACTCCATAGAATCGTGGAGATAATTTAAATCTATGATCAATCATGATCTTTCGATCCTTTGAAATTCATCCTGATCGAAATTTTTTGGAAGTATCTTTGTATCGTGCGTGTGGATAATACTTGATTTAACATTTTTATTTAAAAGCATAATATAAGTTAAGAGCATGACGAATGATAATCCTAGATTAATCTTATTTAACAGGCCAGCATGCTTAACATGTATAATCTAGGAGTCCATTTACGAAAGGTGTACGGTGAATTTTTGGGTGATATTTACACGTCTGAGACGATAAAAATGCAAACGGCCGAATATCCATTATCGATGCTTTCTGGTCAATTAGTAAATGCAGGTCTTTGGCCTCCAGCAGAAATTCAAAGATGGAGCGCCGATATGAATTGGCAGCCAATACCCACAGGTAAAAATTCCTAGCATTTTCATTCATTTCTCATTTGTCAATTTCTATCAAATAATGAAATATTCGAACAAGTACTGCCCTTAGTTCGGTACTAGAGAGAATTAAGGAAAACATGTCAATTTCGTTCAAGAGAGAGTGATACAATGTTGGATCTCGTATATCCAAATGGAAATAATTTCTTTCCGACAGTGAGACAATGTGGATCCTTATATATCCAAGAAATGTTGAATCTCATCTGGAATGTGCCTCTACTAGCCTTATTCATCGAATACAACATAATGTCATCATTAGATTGCGGATAACCAATTTAATGGCAAATTTATATTTTTACTAAGATATAGATAAAGAAGTGGAAGCTACTAAAAAATGTATTTCTCCCCTAAATATCAAAACCAAATACTATATTTTGGATATTTTATACGTTTTTGCATATCATACTCGTTCTGTGGATTTTTGCTTCTTTAAGTTCCTCACAAATACATAGACATTCGCAGACTACTCGTTATTATATTTATTGTGGTCTGTATAAAATTTATTCAGCACATATTAAATACTCCAGACAAGATATTAAGAGCTCTGTATAGAAGCTTATAAAATCTATTTAAAAACATTCATTACCGAATGGCGAAAAATGTTTTCAAGAAGAAGCTTACGAAGTCGTAGATGATAAAACGTGTAATTCTAGTTGAATCTTTTCTAACTTTCGCCACAAATTTGTCAAACATCCTAACAAACGAACCTGTGAAAAATTCGTAAAGAAAGTGCAATAGGTAAACGATATAGAAAAAATATTGTAATTTATCAATTTTGTAGATTACACCGTCGCACAGAAAGATACTTTATTAATGGGAATACAGTGTCCGAATTTCGTTCTCGAAATGGAAAAAGTACTGAATATGGCTCAAGTGCGAGATAGAGTATCGGATTATTCATCTTTGTTCGATCATATATCTCGATCTATTGGAATAAAAGTTCAACGACCATCGGAAGTGGCTTTGCTATATGCTGTTCTTGAAACAAAAGTAAGATATTTAAATGAACAACTCCTTGTAAAACTGAACATGAACGAACATGGTGTATAATCGATACGTTCCTATTATTAGTCATATCTGAAACAAAAATATTGCAATGTAAAAGTTTTTTGAGGTAAAATGTGTGTACATCGTTTATAATGCTTAACTTTTATTACTTCGATAGTCTTTCGTTATTTTTTAAGTCAGATTATATCGCCGTCGGATTATTATTAACGACAAGTTCAAAGTGTCAAGCGTATCACGTGCGTCGGTTAAATGAACCTTAGAGAACATAAGTGAAAATGAATGTTATTGCAGGCTGACTTAAAACAATCGCTTCCGCACTGGGCGAAAGACATTTTTCCTGATGGAGCAATATACACTGTGTCGTTGTTGGAATATGATCTCCTTTGGCAAACCTCATTACAAAAGCAATTAAATGGAGGAACGATTCTAAAAGAAATTTTAGCAAATTCGCTGATGTATATCAATGGACACATTCCTAAACAACGAAAGCTCATGATGTATAGCGGCAATGAAAGAAATATCGTTGGTGTTTTGAAAGGCCTAAATCTATGGTCGCCACATATTCCTAACGAAGCCGCCTCTATGATATTTGAACTGTACTTTGACAATGAAACAGAAAGTCACGGAGTGAAGGTATAAATATTCTTACATTATTTTATAATAAAATAATTTTATTAAAAATTAAAATATATTTTCGATAATAATTATGAAATACGATGATAGTGCTGTTTACTTAAGCAAAATAAAAACAAAATAATAGTCAATATGGAATAATTAAGAATGTCACATACATATATTCATAAGAGAGAAAGACATAACAAAAGATTTTATGTAATAGTTAATAAAAAAAAAACAATCTAATTTTTATTAATCGATAATATTATTAACAGTGTAATTTTTCTAATTACTTTAAGCATTTATACATACATAATAAATCCTATTAATTATCAATCATATTGATTAATTAATTAACTGATTAAACGATATTAAAATTATTATTATTTCAGATTAATTACTATACGGGAGTAGATGGTATCACCCTCTCTTTGAAAATGCCAAATTGTACAGAAATTTGCCCGATTAAAACGTTTTTGTATTCGATAATGGATCTGTTACCGCAAAACGCAGAACGATTATGTAACTGGAAAAAGATTGATCTTCCTATAACACTAGATAATGCTATTTATAGTAGATCGCATACATTGAAAAGTATTACATTTACATTGTTATTAGTTATTACTTTATTAGTAATTAATTTGTATTAATCAATTTAGATTCGTCGCAAATATTCGAATAATTTTAGAAAACTCTTTAAAATATCTCTCTTTCTCTCTCTCTCTCTCTCTCTCTCTCTCTCTCTCTCTCTCTTTCTCTGTAATCTCTTGCTCTCAACATTGAGATCTCAATATCTTTTATAACAGTTTATATTAATATAGTCATTGTATAGGTAATTGGAATATATAAAATATGAGTTGTTGTTAAATAGTTGTGAAATTTTAATGAAAATTGTATAAATCAAATAAAGAACATACTAAATGCTTTAATATTTAAAATGTATTTACTATATACAAAATATTATAAGACTTTTATATACATATAGAATATAATATTTAGTACCTGGTATATATTTCAATATACTAAAATTACATTTAAAATGGTGCACTTAAAACGAAATCATTTATTCATACGTCAATAAATTGACTAATTTTTGTGCCTTTTTTGCAAATTGAACAAAATTTTCCGTAGCAATTACTGCGAAATCATCCAAAATCATTAACCACCTTCGTTCCCTTGTCTGTATACTATCCTTTACTATTATACCTTCGAAATTCAATTGTTTTTTCCATAAATCGACGACAGGTGGTATTACTTCTTCTTTTTCCAGTTGATTATCTTCTTTATTACAGAAAACTGCTCGATATTTTTGTAAGCAAAAATTTAAAGTATAGAAGATAATATGTAATTGATTTATTACACTATGTACATCGGCCTTTTTGTTATTTACCAGAGAGATTAAAATATTTCCGTAAGATTTTAATTTTGCAGTTAAGTAATTTATTATTTCGACACAAACTTTCATAGAACTGCATAGTTGTAAAATAATGGAGATCTGATGAGTCAGTATTGTAACCTAAATAAAAAAAACATGACATTAAATAAGAGAATAATTTCGTGTCTAAATATTACCATATAAATATTTAAAAAATTTTTAGGAATATCTCTAATCCTAACAAAGTGTAAAGATATGTTTTGTATTTTAAAACAATGCATTTTTTAAAAGCTACTATCATAATTTCCTTGTATTATGACTAATAACTTATCCATTTATTATGACTATAACTTTTATGGTCAACTTTTACTTCTCCTCTTATCTCTAACGACAAGGAATTGACATATTCTATTCCTTAAATGTCTGTGCATATATTGTACTTAAAAGTATATCTAACATGTGTTATGTAATAAGTGCTATAGCATTCAATTTAACATTAATAACTGCACATTAAAAATTATTATTAAAAGTTAATAAATATAGCTAATTTTATGTATTGTATCCATTATAGAAATTATATATATTGTAATTTACCTTGTTAAACTCACTAGTTCCTATACTCTCATCCAGGATATCAGTCACTACCTGCACAATTTCTTGCGTATACTCATTAGTTTTATTTTCAGCTTCAGAAACGTCACAGTAATCCAATATCGCGTTTACAGCCTGTTCTTCTAAAGTATCTTTCCAACATCTTTTTCTCATATATTGTTTCGCTATTCTCTCATTTTGAAAAACCATAAGAATCGCCTTTATCGACTTAAAAGCAATGTCGTCCACATTTAGAGTATCAAGCGTAAATTTCAACCATTTCGAAGAAATTTTCTTCTCTTCTTTTTTGCTAGCCTTAGATACAGTCGTTTCATGGACAGATTTTAGTTTCTTTCTCTTGCTGCTACTTCTTTCGTATTCTGCATCTTCGATCAAATTTTTATATCTCTGTCTATTTTGCACGCACAATTCTTCGCCGTCATTGTTTATGTTTTTATCGTTTTCTTGTTGTGAACAAGATAAATTTTGTTTGGAAGTCCAATTTTTCTCTGTCATATCTATGGTAAGAGACTCCAGATCATGCGTGTAATTCACGATATCTTTTTTTTCATAAGGAGTAATATTAGCAATTTTTTGACTAGGCGAGATACTAATATCTTCGTTATAAATGCAATTCGTCGTTGGTAACCATTCTGCGCTTAATTGATAAGTATCGTAAGCGCTGTCTTCTTGAAGCGAGCATGCGTTATTAATCCGATTCGGTGAAATTATAGGACTTTCATTAAAAAAATTCGAATCACAAGTTTGTGTCAATGGTTTTACTATCTGCTTATTCGATTTTGAAATTAATTGTTCTCTTAACTGACTACAATTCTGTTTATATGATGAATAATTTTTGTTAGATAAAATAATGTCTGAAAAATCGTTATCGTCTGAAACAACAGTTAGATCATCTCTCGTTCCGAATAAAGTTCTTGTTAAAACATCGCTATCCTCGGAAAATAATTCTTCTACCGATTTTTCCTTGATAAAATCGCTTCCTTCGAGTAATTTTTTATCTTTCTCGTTTCGTACTATGTTATTGGTATTTTGACTCTCCAGAGAATCTTTAATTATGTCAGAAACAGAAGAGCACTCTTCGTCTGAATCTTGAATGATATAATTTTTCATAGTAATATCTTGATGCATGCAAGGTTGTACATTGAAGAATCTATCAAGACTTTGAGAAGAAGTAAAAACGGAGGGACTGACTCCTTTTTCAGTGAAAATTCTAGTTTCTTGATTTATTTGTTGGCGATAAGGTTGCAATGTATTATGTTTTTCATTGTGTACATCACGTGACGGATCAGTATTACTAATATACTCTGAATCAACGTCGAAATTCGTATCATTCTGTTGATCGTCATTTAATGAATTGCTCAAATTTTTACAATCGTCCTCTTCAATATCAGACATTAAGTTTTGACTATAAAGATTAAAATCTTTTCCTAGAAAAAATGTAGTATACCCTTAAATAGGAATTTTATTTTTATTATTTTACTACAACATATTACTATCCATTTGAAGATATAAATTCACATGAAGTTATTTAAAACAATAACTTAAATAATCTGTAATAAATTTCAATTGAAATTTGACTACTTCGAACTAAATAATTAAATAAATGAAATAATTTAATATATTAAAAAAGATATCTGTCAAAAATATTAAATGTCGAGTTCTTGTATCATTACCTGTGTTCTTCCATTGTTTATAAAATACCGAATGAAATTGTTCAACGGAAATAGTTTTCATAAACATTGTCGCTGACTTTAACCAGACCATACTTTGTACAAAATTTATATCATCCACACATTCTTCCGTATAATTAGATATCTTCTCAGAAGTTTGAATAAGATCTCGAGGAATATTCAACAAATGTTTACACCGACAACAGCTTGTATTATTACTATCACTAATTTTTTTTGATTCCTTTCCATTCATTTCTATTAAAAGATCCTCGACGATAGAAGAATACAATTGTCCATCTGTTTCTGATAAACTACTTGTAAAATTCCCTGTACATCAATAATTATTTACAAAATAGTTTATTAATATTTTATTAATTGTGTTGAAAACATAATTATTCGATAATTATTATTAGGTAATTATCAAATTTATTAGCATAAAGATGAATATTAAATAATTATTGAATAAAGATAATAATTATCAAACAACCTAATTCACATGAGTTACGGTACGAATATTTCGCATATGCACATTGTAATTCAGAAATAACGTTGTTCCGGCTTTCAACATGTAGTTTCAATCGTTCATTTTTATTAATATCGTTTTCCATCTTGGACAGAATGATATGTAGAATTATAAAGTAATAACAGGAATTTTAAAAGTACACCATTATAAACTATATATTGTATCATGTTTACTGATATATTTTTTAAACAATATATATATTTTACTAGACAGCATTTTGTAATGTTCCAATTTTGTATTCAATTCAGGTTGATACACCCGTTAATTGACTTAAAAACAGTACTGCCAATCTCACCACGAATCATACCTAGATCATACACTCTGCTTTCCATTGCCATGCATTTCCATGCCATGTACGTAAGTACACATTACGCACGTTTTTTCGAAAGAACCGGAAGAAGAAACATGCATATAGTTTGGCCGTTTGACCGCTAGAGACCGTAATTCATGAAGCATACTTTTTTTTTTATATTATTTACTTTGTGCTTTACAATTTGTCCAGAAGGACATTTGGTAAATTGTTATATCTATTGCCTAGGAAAATAGAATACAGCATGTGGGTGGCTATCCCCAGTGGGGTACCATCTTCGTGCATACTTTTGACTAAATTTTTTCTATGCTCATCGGCAATGTCCTTACTAATCTCTATTAACAGGTCGTTATCTAATAACCGAAACTTGAAGAAATATGTATACAGCTCATGTGTTCCAATTCTTTGAAATGAAGATCACATTTAATTTAGAATTCATCTTAATAGTTTCGTAACACCGCGATTATAGTAGATATGCATAAAGATAAAAAAACTTAATTCGTTCAACATTTCAGAATCGTAAATTTGTAAACGGCCTTTTAAGCTGCAGTTTCACGTGCTTCCGGTTTATCGATCGAACCGGTAAGAACATGGTAGTTTGGATCTAACAAACGGGAGCAAAGTGGTTTTTGATTTTGCTATTATTGCATTAAAGAAACACTTAA
Source organism: Bombus difficillimus (assembly GCA_014737525.1). Classification (NCBI taxonomy): domain Eukaryota; kingdom Metazoa; phylum Arthropoda; class Insecta; order Hymenoptera; family Apidae; genus Bombus; species Bombus difficillimus. Next base: position 234,275 of record JACXIT010000017.1, read on the forward strand.
TATTTTACTGTAAATATGAATTCACTTACATCTGAATCCCTGACTGATAAAGAAAAGAGTGATCTTATGCAACAAATTAAACAAGAAGTTGCTGTTGCAAATGCACAAGAAATGCTTTCGGTACGATTGTAGAAATACACTTACAAACTTAAAATGAATGAATAACATATATCACCTGGTTTCGTATTTTCAGAAAATGTCAGAAAAATGCTTTAAAAAATGCGTGATTAGGCCCGGTACTTCTCTGGATAATACCGAACAGGTAACCTCTTTTGTTTGTAGAACGTAACCTTAGTATAAAATGTAACCTATCGGGTTCGAAGCCTTAAAAATATAAAATAAATTTAAATATAATATTTTTTATATCACTATTAAGTAAATATTATTTAAGCAGACGTAGAAAAGATACAGTAGATATTTTATTAAATACGAATAATAGAACATTTTTTTTAATGATATATAAATATTGTGAATATTTATATAAACAATATATGGATATTATATTAAACATATTGAATTATACTATATATAAATGTAAACAAAGATAAAATATAAGAATAAAAATTGTTATAAGACCTCATAGAATATAAAATATATTAAAATATATTTGATGTAAGTGCATATTTTCATTAATATTAATATAACAATGTAAGTAATTTTAATTTACTTACAGAAATGTGTAGCAATGTGTATGGATCGATATATGGATGCATTTCATCTTGTATCAAAAACGTACAGTGCTCGAATACAGAGAGAGCATGACAGAATGTAACAGTACAAATTGTTAAATAAATTGTTTCTGGTTGTACATTGTGTAATTGTATACCAACTATTTTCCAAATATTGTTTAGGAAATATTATAACTGTAATTATTATGTATATTTATTAGCAAATCTATGTCATTTATAAATATTCAATAATTTTGTATATAATGTTATTACTTCTGATTAAGTTTCAAGACAAAATAGATTTTTACATTTGTGACATTTTAAAAGTTAAAAACTAAATTTTAATATTACACAGTGACATTACACTGCCATCTGTATTTATAAAGCATTAACAAATAAATAGAGGTGCATAAATTTATAATTTGTGTCTCACTTATTTAGTGTACTTTTTTCCCCATCTTTTGTATATCTTTTAATATATCTGTAGATAATCTCTCCCAGAATTACAGAAAAATTAATAAATACTTAAAAATTTAAAATGTTGTTAAATAAATTTAAGATGAAGTATAAGCTAGGATTGATTATAAGGTGTAAAATACACAGCAATTGCAAAAGAGAAAAATCTTTATAAAATAAATAACATATACATGAATATTGTTACATCGTACTTCAAAATCATAAATAAGTAACTTAGGTATTTTGTAAATCCCGCAATTCCATAGTATGTATTTGCATTGTTTCTTATTCATACACACTAAAAGGCACAATATAGCTACCAATACTTCAACGTGGTTACAAAAATAAATCTCTAGAACTGTATGAAAAAATATTGTGAGTGGTTTATTAATACTTCATCTGTTCAATTTGATAATATAAATTAGTAAATAACAATAATTACAACTATTTCATATCAATGTTTGCAAAATCTATAATTAATTTGCATACCAGTGCATTATATGCCATTATCATATATACAGATCAATACAGACAGTTTGTAACATAACAAATCGATGTTATTAGTTATACATATCTTTTTGTTATCAAAAAACAGCTGCAAAGATATGTGTATATAGGTGTAGATATATATGTGTATAAAAAAGAAATTCATTAATATTTTTTCTAATTTTAAAAAATATATCTTTTCAACCTCTTTTATACTGTACTTACTTATATGTTTGGTATAGAAAATAAAAGATTATGTATTCATCTTATGAGTTTTCCAAAGGGAAAAAGAAAGAAGTATTTATATACAGAGTGAACCAATGAAAATTGTTATCTGAAATATCCTGTTATCCATTGATTTGATTAAAAAGTATTTCATACGAAATATATTGCCTTTGAGGGGGTATAAGAAAGTTAAAATACATTAATTGAATGTACTATGACTGTACCTTTGACTCTACTATGCATTTCATATGAGACATCCTTTAATAATAATGAGGCATTTCAGGTAAGAATTCTTATTAATTCATCCTATATATATATTTATATGTATATAACAAGACTTCCATATATACCAAAACGCATATGAAATGCGAGATTTCATATTAATCAGCTTAGGATTAATTGAAATCATTTCCAAAACTACATAAATATAAAAATGTTTGTGTACCCTGCAATAGAAATGCTTACACAAAAACACTTTCTAGTTCCATCAGAATGTGAAATAAAATTTGTCGATATACTGTCATAAGTTGTGAAACATTTCTTAAATTACTCTCTCCCTTCTTCTCTCTTATAATTTATGGTGAAAAATACTTATGTAAATTTCTTTACTAATGCTAACAATACAACAAAAGTGCAATAATCTTAATAACAATGGAATGTATCTATATTTTACATTCTATAAAGTGTAGGAATGTTCAGTATCATCCTGAAATTGTTTTTATAAAATTATATGTTATATCAATATTAAAATGTAACCACGTTGATTGGTCAGGAACACACCTGCTTTAATATATACATAGAAATAAAAGCTGATTCAAACTAAGGGATTTCATTATACTTAATACTGTAAAAGTAAAGATTTTATTTCATTCAAATGATTTATATGATTAATGATATAATTTCTAAATAAACAACTTATTTTTTAATATGTGTTATCAAAAATAAGATAAAAAGTAAAATATGTTTTAACGGTATTTTGTTTTACTAAAAATAATATCTTTATTTATGTGTATATCTTAGATATCTTTATAATAAGAACTGCAATTTTCTAATTATGTAGAACTAGAGTTATGTGGTATGTAGAATAAGTTAATGACATAATTATAATATTATTATAAATAAACTCTTGTTATACAATTGAAATTTTAAGGCGTATTAATCAACCATGAAATCTCTTTGTTTGAATCATTTACAATATTTACTATTGATGACATTACAGTAATTGTGTGCTACTCAAAGTTTTGTGAAGGAAGCAGGCTGTACAAACAGATTTTGATTTGTCAAGCATCCAGTTGATCCATTATGAATTGTACTTAGTTATTGCATCTTATTTGGGGCATAGTATATTTATAACAATATGTTTATCAAGGTATTGGATTGCCCAAAAATTGAATTACTTAGTCTAAAGCTCTCATTA
>JACXIT010000160.1:0-331350 GCA_014737525.1 Bombus difficillimus
CTTAACTTTATCCCTCATCAAACGATATATTTCAAATTGATATTCGCCCTGAGCTGTAAACAGTGTAGGATCTGATGCGAGGTCATTAAATACACTACATCCTTGATACTTGACTCTTGAAAGGGTGAAATCTATAATAGACACCTAAAACCAGAAATTCAATATGTTTTTCAATTTAATTTAAAAAGAGAAATCTCACAATTAGCTAGAATTGAAAATGGTCTTCTGTGTATACCTTCACACCTTTACTAATTAGTTCAATGTTTTTTTGCCCAATCTTATAATGTACATAATCTTCATTTGTCGATGATATTAATATATTTCCCCAATGTAAGTCTCTGTGTTCAAATTCAATAGCCTTTTCTGCAACTGCTAATGCTAATGCAGCCTATTAAAAAATATTAAATATAATTATTCAGGTTGATGAAGAATTAAATGTAAGTTGACTTGCTAGTTTAATTATCATATGAGATTAGTTATATATATTTAAAAATAACAAAAAGACACAATAATTGATATATGACAATGAAACTTAGAAATGAATGTTAATATACTTAAAATTCTTATAATATTAGGCACATTATAATAACAACCTGTATAAACAAAATATGAGCTTCTTCTGCAGTATTAAACACAAACGCTTCTAAATCTTGACCTCCATGTCCAAGTTCGAGAACAATATATAATTGATCATCATTAAACATTGATGGACAATCATTATCAGAATGTTTCTCTTCATCATAGATATTCCACAATTCTATAAGTCTTTCTGGATATTTTCCTTTTATACATTTAATATCTTTTACTTCTACAAATCCATCAGTATTGTACCTGGTGTTGAATCTTAAATTGTGTAATTCCCTAAAATTATTTTTATTAAAAGATTAGTATCATAATGAATTTTAATATTCATTGTAACTAACAAATTGTAATTATAATTACATTGCAATTACAATTTCTGATAATATCTCATGAAATTTCTTTTGTGGTTCTCCATTAACACAATCACTACCTTCTATAGGAATAATCTTTATAACAGATTTTTTATTTTCTTGTTCATAAAGAAAAACTTCACCATATACACCTTCTCCAATTTTTCGACAGTGTTCCAGGTATCTAAACAAATTATTATATTACTATTTTCTAACAATTTCATTATATATACATATACTTACGAATCAGAAAAGTATGTTGTAAATGGTATATAATCTTTTTGTAAACATCTCTGTAAAATAACTTCTCTGGCTGTTGAAACTACATGCTCTTCAGTAATTTGGATATCACTGTCATTATTTTGAATGTTACATATAGAAGATTTTTGAGGATCTGTATGCAGATATATGAATATAATGATAAAACTTTATTAAAAATTAAATTTAATGATATGACTTACTATTTAATAATGTAAATCTCTGACTCTTAACAGGAACAATACCATAGACTTCAAGAAATGATGCATCTTCAATAGATTTTACTGTTTTATGAATTGGAACTACACGAACTGATATCCTTTTTGAAACACGTGTAAGATTGGTGGAATCACAAGTTTTACCTTTGTTATTAATCAATTCATATTTTGATATATTAATTACCTCATTAGTTGTTCGTAATTTTGTATTACTATTATTCTTTTTTATGCAGCTTTGTATAATTCCTACATATATGAAAAATTAAATTAATATCATTATAATATATATTTAGAGAATTGTTATTTATATTACACTTTTAAGACCTACCCATTTACAACATATTTACAAAATAATGTATATTTTGTCCATTTTTTAAATAGAAAAGCATTTTTAGAATAAAAACTTATTTTAAAGTAATGGATACTTAAAAAATAAAAAATATATAAAAAGTATAAAATATGAAATAAACCATGTATATTATATCATAAAAAACATAAAATATTAATATTTCAGGTTAATGAATTTTACAGTAATATTTTGTTTTGTGAAATAAAGACACAGCATTCAAATGTTTGCATGATCACATATGTATTACATTAAATTTTCTCTGTTAACATTACAACAAAATCAATATAATGTATAATCTATTAAATTTAAAAATTTTACAAAATGTATAAAAAATGTCTTTTTAATCATTGCATAATTACCTTGTGTTTGCATATTTAAAATATCCTGAACACTATATCTCCATTTTTTACCTTTGCCAACAGATAATTTGTCCAGATTAAATTCAGTTTGCAAATTGTGCAAAATTGACAAAGATCTCGTCCAAGATTTGCCTGGTTTTAAATAAATAGTTTCTCCAACTACTCTATGAGCATTATTAGTACATTCCTCCGTTATATTTTCTAAAACTGATAATTCCTTTTGTGATAATATCATTTCTCTTTCAGTGTTTGTCTTTTCTAAATGTAACTGTTTTTTCTTCAGTTCTGTACTATTATCACAATCTTCTGCAATACTAGCTAAATCAAGATCCCATTTAGTATATTTTTTTCTTTTTGTAACTCTAATGGAATCTTGCAATTGGTTCAAAACTACATGAGATTCACCACATTTTATACTATTGTCTACAGAAGAATGGTTTATACTTAATACACTGTCTCTGCTTGACAGAATTTTTCCATCTACATTTGCTATATCATTGTTTTTATCATCAGATGATGAATCTGATTTCGTCAATTTAATCGAGACTGAAGTTGCAGGTAATTCTTCCTGTGACTTATTGAATGTTACTTTTTTATCAGTACTTATATTTGCAGTAGATGTTTTATTTAATTTAACAAAATCAGAGTGCCTTTCATTATTTAATACAGTACTTTTTTCATTTATCACTAAATTATTAATAGATATTTTTATTGTATCATTCACTCCAATATCATTGCCCAATGGAGTTTGAATACTTCCATTGGTATCATCAAATAAAGAACGTGACATATTTGCATCACTAGAGAATCTTAAGATATGTTTGTCTATTTTTACATTTGAAATTAATTCTTCTGTTAATACTGATTTATTTGATATATTATTTTTTTCAATTCTATTTCTTGGAACATTTTGAACTGAATCTCTTTTTATTAAAAATTCTTTCTGATCACAATTCTCGCTATAACTAAGTTTAATCAATGAATCTATATCTTTTTTATCTATATTTTCAAATTGATCGAAATTATACTTACTAAAATTAGATGTGTTTGCTAAATAACCAGATGACTTATGTTCATCTTTATATTTTTTTATTATATTTGTTCCTTTATACAAATCATCACTTATTAGTTTAGATTTTAATAAAATTTCATTATTTTCATTAAATGAGATGTTGCTTGACAACATTGTGGAATCCTTCAATTTTTTAAAATATTTAACTGGAATTGGTGATAAAGATATTAAATGAGCATTTGATCTAACAGGTCTACCATTAGGTGTACTACTGAATACATTTTCGTATTTTTTTCTAAAATCAAGTGGTGCTATGTATGGGTTTGTTTCTAATTGTTCTAGTTTAATAGTACAATGTTTTATTTTTGCTTCATCATGTTTTAAATTATCAATACTGATTCCACTAATTGAATGTTGGTCTAATAATTGATCATTTTCTTTTAGTAAATTATTTTCTATTGTATATAACTTACTATTCCATTTTGATACAGCAGATCTGTCTAAATTAATAAAACATGGTTTTATCTCCACACTGTTACAAGATTTATCACTTTGTATATTACAAGCTTTTTCTTTGTTTTTTACAAAATATTTTTTATTATAATTTTTTTTAGATTGTTTGACATACGAGTATTTAAATGGCATTTTACTGTTATTTCTCGTTTTACGCAATTTATATTTTTTATGAGATACATCTTCTTGTACCTATTCAATAATATATGGATATTTATTACTAATACTTTTAATATGTGTATATATTAACTTATAATGTAATTTTAATGTAAATTCAACATTATGTAGATATACTTTATAATATTAAACCTACCTTAGATTCTCCATTATTTTTGAACACAGATACATTTTTTTTAGACATTGCTTTCTTTGTAATATGCACTTTTCTCTTTCTGTGTGTTGTTTTAGAAACTGGTTTTGTGTTAAAACTTAATGTTTTATGCAATGAAGATTGGTGATCGTTTATTTCAGATTTACTATCCGAACTAGTTAGTAGTATTGTATCATAATGTGCCTTTGGTATAGGTGGTAGAATTCTATTAAACAAACAATTCTATTAATAATCGTAATACAATAAAGCAATAACAAAATTTCGTACCTTGCATTTTTAATTAGTCTATCAAATGTTGTCTCAAAAGGGTCATTATACATAGAATCATTATCAACATCTTTCTCTTCAATTATATTTGAATTATCATTTAATAAAACACAATTTCTGCTCTTCATATTATCTAAAGACGAAATAACCATTTTTGGTACTGGAACTACAGCTTCTTTAAACTTTTTTCTTTCATAGGTCCGAATACATTTGTTGACTCGTTGATTCATTTTGAACACTTTTTTTATAATTTATTTATTTCTACGTAAAATCAGTTTCTCTTCTTTTCGTTTAAAAAGCACAGAAATTTCACATTTTCATAATAAAAATATATCAGATGATATTACCTACTAAACAATATCATATATTCCGAAAGATTTAACATCTCAAAATCAAAGTAAATAAAACAGTAAAGTGAAATGCAAACCAAATCTTTTTACGGTTTTATTATAGTACAGAAAGCGCGTTTTTAAAAATTAAAGATGGTGTATCAATGTTATGGCACTAACAGAGAAGAAACGAGAGTGCTCACGCTTATGATTCTGCTTGTTTCCAGAGTAGTGCTGCACCATGCGGTCAAATGCTGAGATTAAATAAAGCTAGCATGTGCAAGAACCTATAAAATTAGAGATCTGTTCTGTTTGGTTGCAGTTTAGTATATACAAGAACCTATGTATTTAAGCTTAAAGTTAAGGATCTGCCCTGTTTAGTTGCACATTAGCATTGACAAAAATCTATTAAGTTCCACGCTACATTTACCTATTTAATTGTACGATTCTACGAAAAAACTCATATCTACTTTTCTATCCGAAATAAACAAGTATGAAAATAATAATCGTTTATTATATCTCCTTTAGAGAAACGATAATGAATCAGTGGAATGATGCAATTAATAGCATCAGATGCAAATAATTTTAATATTTTTCCATACACCATTTAGATTTAACATTAATCCTCAGCACTTGGCATGTTAATTGTATTAGCGTGAATATTTTTTCATCGTCACATGGAACCACATATTCTTTTTCCTTAGTACATACGATGGTGTTTGTTGAGACGGCCTTGCATATGAGGTCATATATTTTTATTGATGAGAAATCAAACATGAGAAAATTTGAGTTTTGAGTTAAAGATCTCAACTTATCGCTGGTCTTTAAATATTTGTTGATCGCTTCGATTCTCAGTCCCTCGTTCTCTTTCACTTGCATTGCCCTTTTATACGATAGGTACGATAAATTTAAGATCTTCAGTTTCAAAAAATAGAATTGTTTCTATATCTCCATTATTGCAACGCTTGGGCCCCGATTCTTATGCAATTATTGATTTGTAGAAACAAATAAGACCGTTTAATAAAGAAAAATTAAAAAAAAAACATCACAAAGTATGGTGTTGAACGCGTTGACAATGTCCAACGAGACCACCAACGCCACCTCGCCCCGGGAATCCATAACCCCTGACACGGCTTGCATACGATTTACCGCGTCCACCGTCGAGCGGCCCCGCCGGAAGCCGTACTGGCTTTCGTGTCAACCGGGCACCCGCTCTGACATGTGGGCTCCCAGACAGGCGATAATTACTCTTTCAAAAGGTTTGCCCACCTCGTCTAATAGGCACACCGGCCGATCGTATTACAGTGCCTGGATTCGTTTGAACTAGTCGGCAAACGATGAAAGTTGTTTATGTTAAAAATTATGATTAATTATGTTAATATAAATAACGCGCAGGAGATTAAGAAAGTGAGGGAGTGGATCGACTCTAACGCAGAAACGGATGGTGAGCGGCGTGACAGTAGATGTTCTACGAACGGTCGCGACGCAGATGACTCCAACGGAGCAGAATGAGGTCAGTCGGCGAAGGGTATCGGTGGCAGACTGAGTTTGGCCAGTCGGCTAAGCGTAAAGGACGAGAAAAAGACAAACTATGGCAAAAATCCTAGGAGGCTGGACAAGATGGAAATGTTAAGAGAGATCTCTTATGATCCCTGATGAGGAATCTGAATGGACACGCGTTGAGGGACAAGGAAGAGTCGGAAGCCGAATAGAGAGTTCGATGGGCAGAGAGGGACTTAATGGCAGAACTCCGGTAAGAGTAGCCAGAGAGAGGACGCCGAGAAGAAGAAGAGAGGCGATCCTCGTTAAGGTTGGACAGGGCACCAATTGGATTGACTCCGACAGGGAGGCCGAGGTGAAGAGCGCCCTTAAGGAGACGACAGCAGTGAGGAAGCCCAGAACCGGGCTTATCCTGATTGAGCTCACCAGTAAAGTAACGGCGGACGAGGTCGCTGACAGCCTCAAAAAAGCTATGCGATAGGGTACGGAGATAGTTCCTCTGGCTAATAGGCGAAACACTCGAAATGAAAAATATAGACCCGGTAGCTACAAGGGAAGAACTAATCCAGGATATAGCAACGGGATTAGACATTAAAGAGGAGCAATGTATACAGGTGAAGTCCTTAAGGATGACGCCATGGGGAACGCAGCAGACGGTAGTGGTGCTGCCGGCAAGCACCGTGTCCAGAGACAGGCCGATTAGAATTAAAACAGAGCTGACAATAGCGACGGCTAGGATTCTGCCCAACATAGTGAGATGTTATAAATGTCATATGTTAGGATATAATGCTACCAGGTGTACAGCGTTGAGCCCAGGTAAAGAGCTGTGTAGGCGATGTGGTGATAAGGACCATACCATTAATCAGTGCACCAAGGAGCCTAGGTGCGCTATTTGCGCCAATGAAAATAGAAGAAATCTGAGGCATGTCACCGGATCCCTGGCATGCCCGGCTGTGAAGGATAGAAGAAGGAATGACATAGTACGTGCAAGATAAAGATACTAATAATTAGTTTGAACAGGTGCAAACTTGCACAAGAATTAATGTACCAGTATGCCTACGAAGCCAGAGTTAACATAGTGTTTATCACAGAGCCATATCGGCAGCAGACATACCGGTTCAATGATGACAAGGGCGACACGTCGCTATGAGTAAGGCTTTTTAAGGGAAAACAAGCTGACGGTACTACATTGTTCACTAAAGATGGTATCGTCGGTATCAATGTGGGCGATGCATTGGGGGTTATTGCTGCCCCAATGTGAGCATAGAACAGTTCAGTTCCTACGTCAACGAACTGGACACATTGATACGTGTAGCTAAGAGGAGTTACCTAGCGATGATGATCGCCGACGACTTCAATTCAAAGTTTACCGCGTGGGGAGGCAGGGTGAATGACCGCAGGGGAACTTGCCTCCTGGATATGATAATGAAAAATGGAATTGTACCAATCAGGACGACGTACATGGATTACACGTTCTCTAGAAACGGGGGAACAAGTTTCATTGACGTAATTGGCGTGAGCAAGGGACTGGCGAGGAGGTATGTCGGTAAGAAGATGCCGAAAGTCTGATCAGCATCAGATCACCAGATTACGTTCTACATAATTTTAAGACTACAAAGACGAGGCGTAATGCCGAGAACTTTAAATACTCACCAAAGGACGATGAGGAGCAGGAGAAAGGCTCAGAGAGCCTGGATAAGAGGCACAAACGACGTGGTCCGATTGAGCGAAGAATTTAAGGCGAACAAAAAGAAGTTGGCGAGGATGATCAGGGACGCCAAGGAAAGATATTGGAAGGAATTCTGTGCGACGCTGGATCGGGATCCAACCGGAGAAGGTCGTACAGGGCTATCATGTCCAGGATGGCTAGGAGAACGAGGACGGAAGGCCTCCACGTGGATAGGGCCCGTAACATAGTTGACGAGCTCTTCCTGACGAGACCGAAGGGAAGTAATGACGCTAGGTCTAGAAATCTGAGCGAAGGTGGTGATATGGATGACGATGGCTGCAGGATTATGATGAAAGACTTGCAGAACGCCGGCAAGAAGATTAATCCAAAGAAGGCGGTCGGTGTGGTTGATCTTGCCGACTGGGCCAAAAGAAGAAACAGGATAGCTATGCTGGTAGCAGTCGACGTGAAGAACTCGTTTAATATCCTCAGTTAGAGCGTAATCATGAGGGAAGTGGAGGTGGTTAGAGGGATATCGAAGAAACTGTTGACGCTCATAGTCAGAACGACAGCAGGAACAGTTAGGAGGAACGTGTATGCGGGTGTCTCTCAGGGATCAATACTGGGGCCGCTGCTTTGGAACCTGGTGTACGACGGACTATTAAAAGAGTTAAAGGCGATTTCTCATCTGAATGCGGTGACATTTGCCGACGACCTTGCGGTCATACTTGACGTGGCTAAGCAGGAAGAGGCGACCACGAAGTTATCCGATGCGATGGGCGTGATTTCGCGGTGGTGTCCCGATTGTGGATTAGGGATTGCTCATGAGAAAACTGAGGTGATATTCTTGACGGGCAAGCAGATCCTCAAAGGCAATCGAGATGAACGTCGAGGGATACCTCCTGACGACGAGACAGGAAGTGAGATACCTCGGGGTCCAGCTGGATTGCAGAAGGAGGTTCAGGAGCTCACTTGGAAAAGGTATGCGGGAAGGACGACAAAACTCTTATGGGAGCATTTAGATCTTTGCTCCCCAATAACAACGGGCCCACCGGCTCTGTTAGAAGACTCTATTATGGGGTCTGGGAGTCGGTGACGTTATATGCAGCGCCTGTATGGGCCAAATTGAAGAGGATCGGTTGATCTCCCACTTCCAGTTGTTGTTGGCCGATCCTCGTAGATGGTTCCTAAATAAGAAGAGGTTCGCTCGTCGCGTTTCGTTCCGGGATTACCGGCGGACTCGTCAGTAAGGCTATGCTCGGTAGTCCCTGCCTTAGATGCAGAGGGCGTCTCGCTAATTGCGGTATATATTCTAATGCGGATCCAATTCGACCACTAGCGAGAACATCGTCCGATCGCTGTTGACCCTCTGGTGGTGATGATCGCCAGCCTGGTGTTGCCGCGGGAGGTTTGTGCGTGCCGTCGTCGTTTCGTTCCTCGACCGTTTGGCGACCGAGGCTGCTTGATCCGCCACAGACTGTTCATGATTAAACACTTGGACGCTATAACCGCAACATTTCCAATAAAAGCTGGCATATCCCAAAGCAAGTTCACTGCTGCATGTCAATCATTTGTCTACTACACTTACGCCTTACGGAACGACGTAACTATCTACTGTACAAAGTTGTTGGAAATATATATATTATAACCTGTTAACCGCAGTGTTATACCAACTCAACCACCTCTATTATCGTAACAAATAAGAGGATCGATCTGTTCATGGCGTCGATTATTCTAATCGTAACGGGAATTTACGACTCTCACTGACGCGCTTCCTCGCGACTGGTCAAATAAACACTTTAGATTTAAGCATTAGATTTAACTAGAATCAAACATACGATAAACACTTATTAAACACGACATAGTACCACGCCAGAATAATTTACTTATAATTCTCAATGAGAATTGATTGTAAAATTCTTCCAAATAAAAAAAAAAGAAAAAAATTTTCTTTTGTAGATGAGCTTTCCTATTCTTTGTTTATTAGTTATTTTCTACTTAACATATTTGTAGCTTTATTTATGTAATATATTTCACCTTTGTTTGTTATCTTGATTGGTGGTATTTGCTGTTGCATTTTGGAGCTTTACCATTTGGCAGTGTTTGTTGTCTTTTTGTTCACCTAAATTCATTGCTTGTCGCACTTTCACTGAAGAACAGTTTCTCAGGTCTGTTTAGCTCAGCTGCTCAGGCAGAGCTAACCTAATCTATGAAAGTTAGTACAGATCATAATGTTACCTAAACCAGGCAAAGACCTACACCAAACTGCATCTTACAGGCCAATATCACTACTTTCTGTGTTTTCCAAAATACTAGAGAAAATAATATACAATCGCCAAAAACCAAAAATAGAGAAAGAAAAATTAATACCAGATCAGCAATTTGGATTCAGAAACAAACACTCCACGATACAGCAAATACACAGGCTCGTCAACGAAATTTTACTAGCAATAGAAAAGAAACAACACTGCACAACTCTCTTCATGGACATCGAGAAAGCATTTGACAAAGTGAACCATGGAAGCCTCCTACAAACAATCAAAAAACATTTTCCAGAACAAATCCACCGCTTACTCAAATCATACCTAAGCAACAGAACCTTTATAGTAAAAATAAAGGACGCATATTCTGAAGTTAAAGACATCAAGGCAGTGGTACCGCAAGGAAGCGTCTTAGGGTCAATATTATACACGCTGTACACGGCCGACATACCAACAACTACCAACAGCAAAATACTGACATTCGTGGACGATACGGCTGTACTAGTCAGACACACTAATCCAGAAACAGCAGTCATATTACTACAAGAGCATATCACAAAAATAGAAAAATGGCTACACGATAAACAAATAAAAGCGAACCTCAGTAAATGCAACCATATTACATTTACACTACGAAAACGAAAACCACCAAATATCCAATTGAATGGTACGCACATAACACAAACAAGGCAAGTTAAATACCTAGGACTTCACTTAGACACACAACTTACATGGAAACAACATACTAAATCAATTATAGACAAAATACGGATAAAAAGAAGACAGATATACTGGCTAAATAGTCGAAATTCTAATCTCAACATGGAAAATAAACTAAAAATCTACAAAACTATAATAAAACTAATTTGGACGTACGGAATAACACTATGGGGGATAGTAGCAATGAGCCACATAAATAAACTAGAGTCGCTACAATCGAAGATACTAAGAACAATAGTCAACGCCCCATGGTATGTCAGAAATGAAGATATACGCAAAGACTTAAAAATACTAACGGTCAAAGAAGAAATCCGCAGGTACGTAGAAAAATACAAGGGAAGAACGGCAACACATCCAAACCAGCTGGCTGCTGAAGCGAACAAAACTCTCATAGAAAAAAGACTAAAAAGAAAACACCCCACTGACCTCACTAAATCCACATGTTATTTAGCAATTAAGCTAGAAAAATTTACCGAATGTCCAGCTGAACAAATTGTAAAGTACAAATTAAATAATAAAAAAAAAAGACATTTTCTTACAGAGCCGCGAAAAGCTGAAACCATCAATTCAAAAATCAAACTCTTATTTTTTATTTATGATGAATGAAATTTTTACCAATATGTATGCTACATTTCTCTAATTATAATAACACCAAACACAATATAATTTGAAGCATCCTTGTTTACTTAATAAATGATAATTAAATACATATCAATAAATAAATATAATTCAAATTTTACCTTGTTTGATCCTGTTTTAATCGGAAAGATTACAAATACGTTAGTAGAAGTTTAATTTTAAAAAAGTCAAAAATAAAATTTATTTGTTCAATTAGTACCTACATGCATTGTCTCAGCGATATCTGACATTGTATCATGATATTCTACCGTGGTGGACCATCGAGTTTTCCACTGCATCAAGGGGAATCTCCCTCTCTGTGGTAGGGATGACTATTATGCAATTACCGAAAGGTTCTTTTTCTGCAATTATTGGAGGTTTCCTTCGCAAAAAACTACGGTATAACAACAGCAAATTCTATTATAATTGTGCGTGTGTGAAAATGTTACAGAGCCATAAATTAGGAATAGAAAAACGAGGAGAGCCTAACGAACATCCTGCAAGCCATCGAAACAACAACGTAGACAGTGTCCCAGCGTTAGAAGAGAGTAAGAGCATGGCCACTTCTGACCTGGGTTCCGGTGACACCCCCGATAACACCCCCTCCATAAGAGCCAAACCCATAGTATATAAACCTTCCCAAAATCAGCTCTCGACACTTTGTCCTGACATTCTTAACCGTCACTCTGTTGAATTCACATAATAAACTTTGCCACCATATCTAAAGTCTGAATTTTTCTTACCTCGCTCGTGAAACCTACGCGAAATCATTCAAACAACGCGAGGAAACCACCGCTCTTCAACGTGACAATAGCGTATGTGGCAGTATCGATTGCCAATGATCGATAATTTATCTTCTGTTTATAAACAAGGGTCGATCGAGCTTGAAAACACAGTAAACAATTGCATATGCGAAACTGCAAGTAATGTCTGTTATAACTCAATTAAGAATAAGTATCATCAATGTATTTGATTTCACTGCCCGTGCGACATCGTGAGCTAGCAGACCTCATCGTTTTACGACTGTGATGCTTAGTATATAGAAATTATGGGAGTTCAGTATTTTCGATTCCACAAAACCTGCTGTAAACGCGACTACCCTGAACTCGCTTGTAATATTGTTTTACACAAAGGTGGTCAGAATCATGGCCCCGACAACCTATTCAAAAATCAAAATTGGCAGTGAAGGCAAACTTCTAAATAATTACCATAAATTTTCCTCAATAATGAGATGAATAGGGTGTTTCTGTCTCTGCTTGAAACATTTATAGTATGTCACACACGCGCAGAACAAGAACTTCTTGTCTAACATATAGATTTTTCACAACTAGTCACGACTCAATTTTCGAACGGTTTTCCCTAGACTACGGTAGCTAACGATAGAGGGAAATTTCCTCTCTAGTTACGGTATATGAATGTCGAGATCTGTTTATATGATCGTGATCGGTACTTAACCAAGTTAAACTATATTTCACAAATATTCAAAGTCAATTTTCTCAGAAACAAAACATCATATGAAAAAATTTTATTCTATATTTTCGATTTATTTTTTCACGTAAAATTACCTCTCGCCCGATTATATTATGATTATCACCCCAACTATGTTTCTTATTTAAAAAATATCATATTGTAATAAGTCATAATATATACACATTTGTAGTTATAATTTGAAATAATAAAAAAATATTGAAGGATTTCAGTAAGAAAAATATACTATTTTAAATAAATTATATGTAATTGTGAATAATATATTGTAAAATATTAGTGAATAAAATATGTATTGATTTTAAATGTAAAAATTACATTTATATACTCTAGTATAATAATTAATAAAATAGAAATTAATGAAATTGTGGAATTAAACTAATATCAATATTAGTCCATGTTTCATGAGCTTGATGATTATTATTAAATAAATCATTATTTATCTTAAAAGATCGTGAAACATTTCACGTAAATGCGGAATATATAAAATAAGAAATTACTGAAATATCCAAAAAATTATCTTCATAAATTTATCAAAATTCAAATTCAAATTGGAAATTTTTATCAGTCCTATTAAATCATTAATCTATAACAAATTAGGTTATTATTCATTATGTTTGATTCATTTCATACATCGTTGATTAGATGATATATCTAATTTCAATAATACTTTATATCGAAATTATACAAAAGAAAAGATTTTGACTTCAGTGAAAACCGTCGTAACATGACTAATGTCAAATAGGATCCAATTTTGTAATGCTAATAACAGTAACAATGTTCGTTTAGCTGATAAGAAAGGGATCAGGGAATAGAAATAAATACATATTTAATAAGAAATGTTTTTAGTAGGTTTGACAGGAGGAATAGCTACTGGGAAAAGTAGCGTTGCTGCTATTTTTCATGAATTCGGTATACCTGTCATTGATGCTGATCAAATTGCACGAAAAGGTTAGAAACGAAACAAAACTTTTTCTCCGTGATAATTACGATGTAATTTGTTATAAGATGATTTTAATATTTTTGCTCTCATATTTCTTAATGTATATATATATATATATATTGCTTATATTTTTATTATTTTGTATATGTAAAAAAGATATATATTTCATTCATTTATTTAAAAACTTATATGTTTCATATTATGTAGTTGTGGAACCTGGAAAGCCAGCTTGGCATAAAATACGAAAAGAATTTGGTTCAGAAATGTTCTTAGATACAAATGAACTTGATAGAACGAAGCTTGGAGATATAATATTTAATGATGTAGAAAAAAGAAAAAAATTAAATGCTATAACACATCCAGAAATATATAGAGAAATATATTGGCAAACATTCAAATATTTTCTACAAGGACATCAGTTTATAGTTATGGATTTGCCATTACTTTTTGAAACAAGACATATGTTGAATTATTTACATAAAATAATTGTTGTAACTTGGTAAGGATTTTCATTTACTAACAATTATAAGAATACATATACATAACTAATCAATAGTTTAAAGTTATTAAATATGAAACAAACTGTACATTTTACTTCAGCGAAGAAGATTTGCAATTGCAACGACTTATGGAAAGATCAGGTTTCTCAGAAGCTAAAGCAAAACTAAGAATTGCTGCACAAATGTCATTGGAAAGGAAAGCAGAAATGGCAAATTTTGTTATTGAAAATTCTGGTAATGTACATGATACCAGAGAGCAAACTATTAGAATTATTAATGTTTTAAAGGCTTCCAAATACCACTGGAAGTTACGTCTTTTGGTTGGACTTTGTTGTACTGTTTTACTAGCAGGCGTATATTGGTTACGAAGTAGAAAATTATGATCTTTACCAACTATAGTATAATAGTCGTTCACTTACAAATGCTTATAAACACAAATACCAAATTATAATGAGATCTTAATACTACATTTGTCAAATTTGGAAATTTACCTGTTTATATAAATAAATAAGATAGTTTAAAAAAGTATATAGCTATTACACACTTTACATACATTTGAAAATATAAAATGTAATGATATTATTTACTAAAATTTTCTCATATTATTTTTTTTTTTTTTTTTTTTTAAACAAAGTGAAATATACGAAGGTCGTCTGGAAAGTAATATCCGTTTTGAAATAACAACAATACAAATGCATCTTAAAAAGTTTTCTTTATTTGTAATTTTAATATATATACTAGATTTAGTATATATACTAAATTATTTTCGATATAACCACCAGCTTTACATTTTAACACTTATCGTAATGTCATACGAGTTTTTGTATATTTTCGTCATACACTTTTGCCGCCAGTTCACATGACCATCATTTTACGCAATCCTTTAAATCATCGTTTCTTGTGAAACATTATCGACCAAACAACTCTTGAAATTTTGCAAAAAAACTGCAGTGAATATCATTTTACAATGAAATCACAGACACGATTTTGAGCTCCTCTGTAATGAAAAACGGGCGATCTGAATGCTTATGATCACGTTCAATTTCTCTGTCCCTATTGAATTGTCGCACCCACGATCTTACTAATAATTCATCCATAACTCTATTATCGTTACCTGCTGTAATTCGGTAGTGAATACTTTTTGGAAGAATTTTTCAGCCTTTGAAAAGCGTAAAAGCGTCATCGACGGGATTTTCAATTCGCATCGTCATTTTAAACGTGTGATATAAAGACAATTTAAATATTTAAACACAACATTTTTCATTATTATATTATATATGTTATTATATATATTATATTATATATTGACTTATGTCAATACATGAATGAAGCTAGGTGATCTTCCATAAATACATTCCATCGTTTTATATAGTTGCTATATGTAAACGGATAGTACTTTCTGCATGATCCTCGTACATCATGCTTTACAGTTCTTCCAGTTGTAGAAATTGAGATATACATATAAGTTAGTATAAGGTACAAGATTACAATTATTATCTCCTTTATACATATATTTGAATTAGTGAATGAATTACGAGTTATTATTAGTGATTCATATAATATCAGTAATTATGATAAATTTAATGCGCATATTACATAAAATGATTTTATATCTGATATATATAATTATATTCACTTTTTAGATAATTAACACGAAATGTATCCTTAAAATGATGATATGTAATTTTATATATAAATAATGTATTTTAAAAAATAGCATGAGTCAAGACATATTACATGAGAAAATGTTTTGAGATCTTAAAAACAAATTTAACTGGTTAATTATTTTGGTCTACATAACTTGTTTTTAGTGCATAAGTAACATTGATAATTATTAAGACAGAATAAGAAGTTATAACAGTGATGGAAATACAAACTCGTGAATTCAGTTGTAACTTGCGAATTTCTTAATATCTTTCGTATCACTGGTTATTACTCCTAGTATATCTTGTATAAATAAATAGCCAAATGGCACATAATTGAAATTATATCAGACAAGATTATTATAAAAAAATTTGTCCATGTGTTTCTATATGTACATACAAAAATTTATTTTCAACAGTGTTTTTGAAACAGTTAGCAAACATTCGCAAAATTATGAAATGTATTTTTTAACATTCCTATTATATTACCTTTGTTCCTTTATTTGATGGCGATCTTTACATTCATAAAATACCTACAAAGAAGGATATCACTGTAAAGACATGGCTAACCAATCTGTGTTTGCAAAAGTAGTCTAAACTATCCATCTGGACAAAGAACTTTGCAAATCCCATTTATTAGAACTCATAGGAAGAAATAGAGATCTTTTTACATACATATAGCTTTACAAATGTGAAAATGTTAAAATATAAATTTTGTACATTATAAATACATAATTTATAACAAGATGTATTTATTCTTAGATACATAATTCATTATTACTCATTCACAAGATTTCTAAGAAGATTATTCTCCGCAAGATTATTTTACCTCTATAAAAAATAATTAAAAAGTGGAATATGAGAATAAATAATTTGCAGATCTATATGTAAGCACATTTATTTCATTTTATGAATTTATCAATCAGTGCAGTTATAAACATTTTGAACATCAAAGCAATACAATTGTTTCAACAATTTATATATTTACAATTTCAGAAATCAAAAATATTTCGTAATATTTTGCAAATGTCAGAACATTCGATTCTCATTAATAAGAATAACGTTTAGAATGTAATGATAAATTAAACAAAAGTTATATGAAATACATTTTTTCATAATTTTTTAAAATAAAATAAAATATTAAGTAAGAAAATAAAATCTTAAAGACTTCAATTATGTGAACAAAGAATGTGGTATGAGTGCTACTTCTGAAGAATTTAAAGTAAGAAGATCTATTTTTTTTATGAAGTGCTTATTAACATAAAGTTATACATAAAAGATTATACATTTGTATGCATATATAAAATATACGAGTACTTATTGCTCAATTTCTTATACTAATTACGCAAAATATATACACATATATCAACCCATGACTAATAATATGACTTGAAAACATACACATATTTATTTGGTTTATGGGATGCATATTACATTATCTGTATACCTGATTCTTACATTTATGGGTCAGGTTTAAATCCATAGTCTTTACTTTCCATCACCTAAACCCAAAGCCATTTACTTAAGTAAAATTGTAAAAACACAAAGGTTCACAATAAGTACTTAATTAATTAAAATATCACTATTTTATAAGAATCGTTAACTTATTTGCTAAAAAGATGGAAGTATAAAAATTTTTTCTGAGAAAATGAGGAAGCAACAGAATACTATTTACAGCAGTGCATAGAGAACAATCATAAGGTTCACCGCTATTTTTGTCGCAGTGATAAACCTTAACTTTGAACTTTCAATATAATTCATTTACATGCTTCATTCTAGTTTTGTACTTATCTTAACATATTAGTCTAAACGAGTCATTTCTTATCTATATCTTTTTTAATTTACAAATTCTTTTACTTGTATGAGATTATTTTTTTAATGATACAAAAAATTACCTACAAAATTATTTGTATCTTCATGATATTACATTATTAAAAAAAGAATAAGAGAATATCATTTTTGACCATCTAACATGGTTCTAGATCAGTATTCTTATTAATCTAAATCTATACACACTTTGGACATTTATTGTGTTGCACACATTAACATATTAACGTAGTCGGCATTCACGTTCTGCAGGATAAATTACTGAAAGGAACGAAAATATTCAACTTAAGCAGTTGTAAGACATAGTAGTACAAAACAGTTATGATCGTTATATTTGCTCTGTATGATAATTTCTATGAATTCCTATATAAATATTTAAGATGTCGCATTCTTTAATTAATATGACATTTTCATCTTTTTTTCTAGTCTGCAGACATTTTCTCCATTTTTTCTTTTCATTCGCATTTATTACTTGTAGTCGAAGAAATACAGTATTATTTTGAAAGACTGAATGCAGGAGACAGCACTCTTGACTTGTCTATGTGCTTGAGGTACTATTTGACGTTCCCTTCGTGCTTATAACTTATTTACTGCAACACGGGCCTAAGTTCTTGAGTCATAATGGGATACGAAACCAACGGTGCAGTAGCACCGGATATCGAAAGAGGTAAACTAGCAGGTTGCTGTGTATTAGGTGGCTGTTGATTAGTTGCTTGAGGACCTGAACCGCTCATCGTAATCGTTTGTTGAGCCATCGTAACGATGGGCGGTGGGATTGATACTGGTGCCATTGAAACTGCTGCAATAGAAACAGGCGCAACTGTGGCTATACTTACAGGAACTGTCGCAACGCTTGCAGTAACTGTACGTAAAGTTCCAGCAGCTACCGCTGCGTTAACCATTTGTTGAGGCGTTGGAGCTTGCGATGGTGGAACAGTGTTTGTGATAGTAACTGCAGGAACTGTAACAGCTGTTACATTTGCAGTTCGTTTCCCTGACATTCTTAACTGAGCATTTTGATCCAAAAGAAATTCATTAGTTGCTGTTAGATCGCTAACCTAAAGAAATAAAACGTATAAATACATCAATTATACGTATACAACATAAAGAAAATAATTATAACAATGGAATTAAATCGAATTGAAAATAATTATAGTAATAAAATTAAATCAAACTAACTTGCTTTTTTAATTCCTCTATTTTCTTTCTTAGTAACGCATTTTCATCTTCCAAAACAATTGCTCTAGCTTCATTACGCGGTATCACTGGATAATAATATCCTGGAGTAACCGGTTGTGCGGTATGTTGGCCTACGAGTGGTGAAGTTTCAAAATGAACAACAGTTTCACCAGAAACTATTCGTCTCTTTGGTTCAGGAGGTCCTATATAATCAGGTGGATGTGAAGATGCATTGTAACTATTATTTGTGACTAAATTGTGTTGATCTTCCATTTGCCAGTGAAAGCTATAAAGATATATAAATATGTCACTAAACAAATATATTTCAAAGATATTTGGGGATATTTCAAAATATATTAAACATTTGACGAAAGTTTTGTCTTTTTTAAGATACACATCAAATAATTTAGATAGAAAGAAGATAAACAGTAAAATTTTTAAGAGACTCACTTTCTATCCTCCTCGTATCTGCGATTCTCACCATTACTCGTACCATTGAAATTGTGCTGCGGCCTGGATACATTATGATGGGATGTTGTGATCAAATTATGTTGTGGTTCCTCGTTCTTCCAATGTCTAAATTTACAATTTGTCCTTTGGCAGCTACCCTTGATAAAATCCTTACACATTGGATATTCGGACTTTTCATTGTTATTTTTGAGCCTACTCAAGATATGAGCAGGTAATTCTCCTGTTGCCCGAAATCTCTTCTCCTCACTTTCTGTGCAGTGAAGGAATTTGCAGCCAGGCCAATTGCACATCCCATTTTGAAAGTCATGGCAGAATGTGTATTCTTCTACAGGATCGTCCTCGGAACGTTCGTGCAAATACTTGCAACGTTTACCCCTATGACACACGTTTCGCAGAAAATCTCTGCATACGCGGGTAGGTGATGCATCTCCGCTTACATTCGTCGCGCCTACTGTCTTGCTCGCTTGCCCGCCTCTCGTGCTATCCGACTTTTTTTTCAGCTTCTTCATCGATGATACATTGCGATCATACCTCGTAACGAATTCTTAATCAATCGTTATTACTCACACGTTATACGTATGCGCTGTAATTACAAAACATTTTATTATAATATAATTGGTAACAGGTAAATCAATTTATTTTGTACAAAGATAGAATTTGTAAAATTGAACATAAGAAATAAAATACATTGTCATCGATTTTCCTATTGTCAAAAACTGGAACGTTAGAATAATATCGATATCGAATATATCAGTATAGAATCATAAAACAAGTTGACAAAACCAGTCAAAATAAAATGATTCTTACAATATCGAATTGTTTTTAGAATTATTTATCAGAAAAACATTTAGGAACGCAAGATTTATTTGATTCATTTCAAATACTTTCTATGATGCCGTTAATTTGTTACTTCATTCTAAAACATGCTTGACTTGCATCCTTTTGCACTTACGTAACATAGTCGGCAAAGGTGTATCGTAAAGAAAAATCTCTGGATATAACAAATAGAGGAGATAATATTTCTCTTGTCGCGTAAAATCCTGTAACTGTAAATCCTATTTTTATACTTTGAAAATAATTTGGCATATACGTATACAATGTTGTAAAAAAGAAGAACTACCTTGCCCAATTGTTTAATTATATATCGCCGAAAGATTAAATGATTAAAATATTTATTACGATTACGTAACTCTCTCGCGGTGGAGATATTTTTAGTTCGCGTATATGTAGTCATGCCAAAAAACGATATTATATCACAGAAGCATTTTCTAAACTTTACTACAATTTGGTAATTCGAACTATAATTACACCTCGTACGAGTTATAATTATGCACTATAATATTAAGCCATAATGTTAATTACTGTGAGTAAATATTAGTATAATGGATAGAATATAGAGTAAAACATGTATAATATGTGTTTAAAACTTCCTTGTTAATTTTTCAATATCTCATTTTTGCAGAAATCGCGTAATTATTTAATAAATTTCCATATTCATTGTATAGATTGATCGTTGATTAACATAGGTTGTTGGTGAAGAAGAGTAAAAGACTTCAGTTAAATTAATTTTTATTTTTTTTTATATAATGATTATTACATGAGTGGTAAGAGGTCAACAATGTTATATACAATATTACCTTATTATTTATATAAACCTTCACGATCGTAAATATAATTTCAATCTACCAAGAAAGTAACATCCCTATAAAGCGGCCAGGCCAATGTTTTTTTTTTTTTTTTTTTTGGGAAACTGAACACACTTTATATCATTCACTTTTACAATCGATCGGTATCTAGCGTTTAATAGGGCAGAAATAGATCGGGCAATGGCACTGTAACTAAACTATTAGTGAATTAAAAAAATACGGTTAATTTTAGTCGCGTTCGTATAAAAAGAATAAATAGAAAAGTATAACTACAACATTGTCCGTCTTTTTTTTTGTTCTTCTTTGTTAGAAACAGACATCTAGGCCATCATATTTGGAAAACGGCTAAATACATCGATTTAATAATAAGAACCACAGTAAAAATTTCGCACTGAAGAATCATTTTCGTCTTAAAATTTATTAGGTCGTTCGAATCGATATGCTTCTATTGTCATTCTACTAGTAAAAAATTAAAAAAAGGGGAAAACAGGGAACAAAAAAAGAAAAGCACATAATACGTATAACGAAATAGGAAACGAAAAAAATTATTGATCATTTCTCCAAGCTACTGAAGAGCGTTAAACATTATATCAACAAATTATTTTTTATATATGTACAGAAGATAATTACATATTGAAAAAGGAAAAAAACAGCTGCAATTTAAAATCGTCTGTCTTAACATTAAATAATTTCTTTAAATCAACGAATTTATAATTAAAAGATTATATAATAATGTGATTATTGATCAAAGAGCATGATAATTCGACTTATTTCAGCTTATCATTATCATAATTACTATATTTCTCATTAAAATTCTTAACATTAAAAAATGTCAAAAGAGCCGAATTAATTAATGGTTTACACTTTGAACACAAATAATTCCAAAATCGTTTAAATAAATACCGAGTATTTTTAATTAGAACGGATTTCAAACCACTAATTCTACAAGAAATATATTAAGGAAAGTTTATCAAGACGTAGGATATATCGACACAGGCATTTATAAAAATCGTTCTTTGCATATAAACGTTATTTATAATTTATGTAATGATACATTTGAGTCGTAGGGTGCAGTGCTTGAATTGATCACAAAAAATAATGACGTAAACGTGTATAATATCTGTAAATAGAGATTAATACCATTTTATTCAAGAAGATATGATATCGAGATTGGCAGCATGTTGAACATTTTACATGGTATTGTCTATATTTTTTCTAATACATTTTCTCCTAGCCTAGAATTTTGTTCTATGTACATATTTATTGCTACAATTCTCTGCTTAATTTGATTTTGGTTCCTTGTTTTTAAACGGTAACATGGTATACGTTTGCATATTCTTGTCATTTATCAGAGCAGGTTTTTGAGATTGGTGCTTCAACAACAATATCGGAAAAATATATACAATTCTTAATATTTTTGTTGGTATAAAAATGTTCAAGACATTTTTGTTGAACCTACACGCTACCCAATTTGTTATATTCTGTATTCTCGAAATATTTAGCAAACGATACAAAAAAATTACGAAAATAAAAGGAGAAAGAAAGAAAACTTTAATATTAATCAATGTTAAAGTTATATACAAAAAACAAAAAGAAAGACATTAAAATATTTTTTCAAGCAACATCCATATTAATATAATTGCAATAGGTGCCACATAATGTATTGGTATAGTGTAAGTTGTATTTAACAAATCACCGCATTGTGCTTTAACAGATGTATATTTTTTCAAGAGCTCTGCTTTTTCTTCAACAAATGCATTGTACTTTTCTTTTAAAATAACCAATTCTTCATGGAGCTCTTGAATTCTTTGAGCTTCGTTCTTGGCACGATAATATAGTTGTTTTAGCTTCTCAACAATTTCTTCGTGAGATTCACAAATTAACCAGTCCTTTAGACTTTCTAGCTCTTTCTTGATGGTTTGTTGCGATTCTAAATTGTCTTCAACTTTTAGCGAATCTAGAGATCCTATCAAAGTTTGCAGCAAATATTCTCTGGTATGTACACCTTGCTGTGTGGTATCATTCTTAGATAATGGTTTTAGAGTTTTGACATAATCTCCTTCTAAATGTTCTTCTTCATATTCTTCGTCTAATTCACTGCTATCTTTATCTGTTTCATCTTTCTTTTCAAGCTGATCAATTTCCATAGAGACAGGCTCATTTGAAGTGATGTTAATATCGCTCATGCTGCCAACATTCATTTCTGTTTCTTCGTTTCCCTTTAATTTCTGTACAGTTTGAGGTAAATGAGACATTTCCAGCTGTTTAACATTTTCTTCGCACATAAATCTAACTTCCATTTTATAAGGTACAAAAATTTCTTCTGCTACTTTATACACAGGTTCTTCTTTTTTAACTTCTATAACAGATTTCTCACTTGTATCATCACTGGTAATACTGCACGTATCATCTGTTGCATCTGAATTAGCATCAGATTCTGAATTCATATCTGTATTATTTATATTTACATTTCCATTAACTAAAGTTTTTCGAGATGGTGGTGGTAAAATATATTCCGTTGAATTATCATTATTAACCAATGAATCATCTAATTGTTCTTTTGAAAAAGAATCATCAGAATTTTTTAGCTGATTTGAATCAATATCTTGTGAATTAATTTGATTATCTTGTTCATCTTTCACAGAATAAAAGTCCATTTTTGTCTCTAAATCAATGTCTACATTGTCAACATGAATGGAATTTAACTTATTAAGAATAATATTGATGGCTTCTATAGGATTTTCTTCATCCTTTGCATCTACTATGCCAGTTGTTACCAATTTTGAATTCATGTCCTGCAAAATTTGCATGTAATTTCTGAGAGCAGTGATCTGCTTATAGATATTCACAGAATCTAATCGCGAATCACGTAATCTTGCCTGCAAATTTTTCTCAATTCTAGATTGATCTTCGAGTCTTTTTAAAAATTCTTGCTTTTCTTGTTCTGTGCTTTGTACTATATCCTGTATTTTTTCTTCACTTTCTTTTAGCTTATTTGTAGTTTCTTGTAATTTTTTTTGTGCTTCCGTATATTTGCTACATAACTCCTGAAACTCTGTTTGAGTATATTTTGCTACATTATGAAGGCTTTGACATTCTTCTTCTGTTTCATTTAAACGTGCTTCTAATTGGACTAATCTCTGAGTTACCTCTAATTTTTCTTGTAATACTTTCTGTAATGCCTCTTTTGCTGCATTTTGGTAATGTACTTTTTCTTCCTGAAGCAATACCAATTCGTTTCTAATTTTATCTTCCGTATAATTTTTAGAATAAACAGCCAGTTGATTTTCCATACTCTCCACCCAAGATAATAACCGATCCTCTGTTATCAATGCTTTCCAAGATTGATTAGCAGCCTTTCGAGTATTTGCTACAAGTTGTTGAAGATGTACTAACTTAGAATAAAGTGCTTTCTCGCGTCTTGAGGCTTCTTGCATGACTTGATTCAGCTTGTACACATCTTCCAATGAAACATTATTGAGTGGAGATGCAACCGATGTACTAAGACTAGCTTTAGCTTCTTTTCCATCTGGCAAATATAATTTTAATGTTGCAACTATACATCCATGTCTAACTTTTTTTGTACTTTCTATCACATCTACTCCAAATTGCACTATGTCACCAGAACATACTTCTTTAGGTGCTGATTCTAAACTAGCTGCACTGAGTCTTTGATTATTAACAAATGTACCATTACTGCTACGCGTGTCTTGTAAAAAAAACTTTCCACCTGAATACCATAGCAATGCATGGTTTCTGGATAATACTTTACAATCAAAAATGGCATTGTTTGGTGTAGCTCTGGCTCTTGCCACAGAGCGACCAATTTTAACAGGTTGCTCCAGTGTCAATGTACGTTCCTCAAAAGGATGAGAATTATCACGACAAATTAAAATTCCTTTGGCTGACATTTTGTTGTTTTGCATAGAGTTTATTTTCAAGTTGGAATTCTGACTGGCAGGAAAACTGGCATTTTGTACCCACTCACCACTGGCTACAACCATAGCCGATATAAAATCCAAAGAATGGCAAATTTTTCAAGAAAAGTTTAAAACTCGTATGAAAAAGGAATTAATGATACATAATGAAGAAGAGGGAATTTGTGAAATTTCAAAGTCACGCGTTTTAATACCATCGAATATTTTTACTATTGTGTTGGTTTGTCACGGAAGTTACTATTCACACTCGATCCTATAATTTGTACATGAGGATCATACATCGACTTTCCAATACTTAAAATTTGTCATAATAATAAGTGACATACGAATTCACATGTTTTTGCAGTAAAAAAACTTCCGTTACTATCTCAACAGTTTTGTGCTGTTTCTTTTTCTATTTATCGTAAAATTCCTCGTACAAACGTTACAGTTACACTGTATTCGTCAATTACTCGAGTCCAGAATATTCCTTGGTTGGTTAATTAAACAAACGAACGTTTCATCAACAGTATAATCAAATCGAATATTCCGAACGCATTAAGAATAGCCAAAAGATATGTTTCTTCGAGTAAGTAGCAGTGAGCGTACGCTTTCACACTTTCGTCCTTCGTACCAGTTCCCTTGCACTTTGATGTCTTCGACGATACATTCAAGGAAGTTCATTAGAAAAGTGTGAAATACACAATGCGTATTCAACAATACTCGAACATGATAAACCGAGTGATGTTGTGATCAACTAGATTAAGACCAAATATATTATTCTCGAGCTACTGCATTACTGTATTAAGATACAAGCGGTCCACGTTCCTTTAACTCAGTAATTTTCAGTTCCGCGTTTCGCTGTTTATCGACCGACGGCAGTATAGTCATCTATACGACTACAACGGTGTAGCAAATTCAAAGTAGACACTTGGGCGTGCTACATCGCGACAGTCATTCACGAGAGAAAGAAACGTATTTAAAGAGAGACATTTAAAAAGGCATTTATAACCAAAGAACCAATGGCAGAACTAAAAACCATAAAATTGGTGTATATATTTCGAAGCAGTGACGTAAAGCACTATTCATAAATAACTAAAATCATTAAATCTTCTTTCAAATAATTATGCTAATTTTTTAAAAATGTCTATTTTATGCTATTTATTCTATGTTATTTATATTTAGCAAAACAAATTTATTAAGTTTATTATAAAAGGTTAATATTCTATAATATAGAAGTATTAATTATTGTCACAACATAAAATAGAAGAATAAAATATATTTATATTTTTGTTTGCAAAATACAAAATGTGTAGTATAAAGGAAATATTTCCATATAAATATCAATGGGCATCGCATGAACTCAGATAGACTTGCACAAGAGAATAGGATAATAATATCGTTATAAAAAAATCTTTTAAAAATTAATTAAGAATACAAAATGAATATATGTATTCACGGCGTTTCTAATTATGCTAGTAGTTGATAAAATACTAATATGATCAATAAAAAGGATAATTTATATTTAGAAGTATTGGTAGCTTATTTTTATAACGCAAATTTTATAATGTATATATATAAAGTTTTATAATTTCAGAGTAATAGCTTATTAAATGTTGTACTTTCAAAACTGGAATAATTAATTCACAATGAGTTATTGGAATTCTCTTTTATGTATAAAATATTTATTTCTATTTATGAAATTCTAATTAATACGAATTTTTATGATTGAATACTAGATATCAATTTACGTACGATTCATAAAAATCATGCAAATATAGAATTGTTGTTCATAAAACATTGTAAATAACTAAATAAGATAAATAAAACTATTATAGAGTTAATGAATACCTTTAAAAATATTCGATTTGAATATTCTTATATGAAAACATATGAAGATCGATGTTTGTCGAATAGCTTATTGTATCCGGAAACACTGTGAATATAACCTAAATAAGTTTACGTACTAAATTTCACGGGTTTAAACAAAGTTTATGGGATTTTTAACGTACAAATCATGTATAAATATTCTAATATTCAATATCAATTCACTTTGATTATATATAATTTTATATTTACTTCTTATAACTGAGATGTGAAATAAAAGAATATAAGTAACATAATAACATATAAATATTTTACATGTATGTATATACCATACACATATATGTTCAAGTAGCTATGTACATCTTTTTTTTCAGTGATTAATAAGTATCTTGTAATTTTATAAGACTTTGTGTTTCATGTATAAATAGCCAAGAAACAATAACATAATTTATATTTATAACAACAAAACGTCACAAAAAAATAAACGAATAAATAAACATGTCAGATACAGAAGATTATATGTCAGATAAATTTTTACATGGAATTGAAAAATCTACTTCATCGAGTCTCATATATCGACATGCAGATAAAAGAAAATTTGAACTTATGAAGAAGAAAACTCAGATTGAAACAAAATTGAATGAAAAAAATAGCATGAAACATATTGAGGAAGAAAAAAGAAAAGCAGGCTTATCCTCTGCAATTACAAGTTCTAATAAAGGTTTGTTTTCTTTTTGTTTCTACTAAAATTTCTGGTTTAATGGCATATTATATTATTGTAATGCTTGATTATACAAATTTATGAATTTATTCTTAGGTTATGAAATGATTATGAAAATGGGATATAAACCTGGTCAAGGCATAGGTAAAACAGGATCAGGAAGGATTGAACCAATTAGCCTTGAAGTAAAATTAGACAGGCAAGGTTTAGGGGAAGGGATTGCAAAAAAAGAAAGGAAAAAGAAAGATAATTCTCATCATGATAAATTAGATAATAAGAGTATGAAGGATTTTCGAGATAGAATCGCACAAAAAAGAACAGAACAATTATTAAAGACAGACTTGTATAAAAGTCAAAAAGTTTGTCAAAAATTAGATATGCAACAAGAGATAAAAAAGCCTAGAGAAATATGGTTTTGGTTACCTCAAGATAATGATGATGATGATAATAGTGATACAGAGGAAGATGATGATTTTTTGTCTGTTAGTGGAAAACTTGAAATTTTAACTAAATATCTAAGAGAAAAATATTTTTATTGTATTTGGTGTGGAGTAGCACATCTAGATGAAGATGATTTAAGAGATAATTGTCCAGGAGGTACAAGAAATGATCACTAATGCTATTAATTTGTATTACTTCAATTAAAAGTGCATATAAATAAAAAAAGATAAAATCAAAATTTACCATGTTTCTATTTATACCTATGTTTTAATCATATAGTAAAGAAATCTTATAAAAAGCATACAAGATTCAGCATCTAAATAACATCAGTAATGCTTCTTTAGTGTGGTCACCCACAGTGTATGAAGACATAAAAGATCCATTAGAGTCATAATGCAAAATACTGAAAAAGTACAGTAGAAAAAAATCTAGCAGTGTACAATGTAAAAGCAAGGGAAACTTATCCTGATTCAGCTACGCTATTATTTCCTAGCAGGAGTTCAGCACCCCTAAGTAACAACATGTTGGAGGGAAAGTTACCTATAAAAGCATCTGTTTTATTTTCTGTTCTTTCATTTCAGTCAGAATCTTTGACCACACCTTTACTATATTCAAAACAGATTAAGTAAAACAAATATCATTTAAAGGAATCCCTATCACAATGTTTATATTTGCACTTTTCTTTGTATTAACAGCGTTTATATATATGAATGATACAGTTGCTCAAGTAACAGATGATGAAAATTGTGAAACACTACAGTCAGAAGTACATATTACAAAAGGTACTATTTTTATTTTGAATTAATTAGCTTCATATGCAAGCAAGTATATGTAAAATGAAGATATTTTTTGATTATTTTAGATCAATATGATGAAATAGGTCGATTAAAAAGAACATGTAGTGGAGATATAACTGTTACAAAATGTGAAGGGTTTTGCAGTTCACAGGTACAACCAAGTGTTGCAAGTACAACAGGATTCTCAAAGGTGAGGATGTTTTAAAGAAGAACAAAATTCGTATAAAAGTAATGAAATACACATTTTTGAAATTTATTTTTATTTCCCCAATAGGAATGTTATTGCTGTCGTGAGAGTTATTTAAAAGAAAGGCACATCACATTACACCATTGTTATGATGCAGATGGAATAAAATTAATGAATGAAGAAGATGGAGTAATGGAAATCAAGATAAGAGAACCAGCAGAATGTAAATGTATTAAATGTGGTGATATATCCCAATAAATATGAAAATATTTTATAAAAGCATTAACAAAATATAAAATAGAAATTATATGTAATACAAATAAAGTGATTTAAAATAAAAATATAGAACATATTTAAGACAATTTACTTTCCCTTTCCTCTTATATTTGTAAACTGTATTTAAAAAATACAAATTAAATACTACAATTTTAGATTAATTAAATGTATATTTTGAAATGTTATAAATTAAATACTAAAAAACAATGACAGATATGATGCTCAATATAAGATAGTTGGTTTTTATATTATACATAATTTTGTTTCTATAACTAGTGAGTAATAAAATTTAATTTATTTATGTCTAGAAATTTTAACAAAAATAGAATTTTATTTATAAAAACAAAAATTGATATAAAATATTTAATATAATCGTGAATGGAATTCAAGATAATTATCAATTAAATTTCACATAGATTATATTAATGCATATTATTACAAGAAATAGATTAAAACATTATTAAAATAATAAATAAAATGTACTGGTTATTAGTATAACAAATAATTAATTTCCAAATTTTATCATGAATAAAATAGTTAAAAGCTAAAGCCAAATAATAACATTATAAAAAATACTAATAATACTATATTTTAGAATTTTTAACAGCTAGAAATATGTATATATGCTGTAAAATATACAAAATAATTCTTTGCCATTTAAATCAATAAAGCATCATAGTTTATATACAGTTTATTGTTTGAACATTATAATTTTCACTATGGTAATGTACAACAAATTATTGTCAAAGTCTATTATACTGCAATGTAAAATAATATTATGTAATATTACTTGTATAAACAATTAATTTAAAAAGAAATTGTTAATTTTGTATGTAGATAAAATTATAAATATATAAATATAAATAAAATTTAACATGTAACTAGAACTTGCATTGATTATAATATTCTAAAAATTATTCATGATTTAGATGCTTTAATTGTTAGCAAGATTATAGTATTATAGAATATAATTTTTATATACATATATGTGTAGTTAATATATCATGCATATAATTATTACCAATACAAATGTCATTATATTTGTAAATATATAGTGATAACTAATAATAAAAGTATAACAATATAAAAAAAGTTGTAATGTATAAAATATTATAAGAAATTAAACTTTGACTTTACTTATAACAAATTGCTTTCATAGAATATTATCATTGAATATTATAAAAGATATTATTTATAAATCTAAAGTATGAAAGAATATTTGATGAAAATATTTACTATATGTATGAAACAATATTTTCAAAAACATTTTTATTCCCTAATAGTACTTCTATATACCATATATTTAATCCCTTTCTTAGTGCTATTAACATACGCATGAAAAGGGAAGGGAGAAAACATGATCGCCTACAGGGTATAAAAGGATAGAACGTACAATCTCTAAGCACAGTACAGTGGTAGATCTAAGAGGAAAAGTATCGTTCTAACACTATGTTACTATATCATATTGGTAAATAAAGAATTATAATACTTGTGTTGTATATTAACATTAAAATTAATATAAGCAAATAAAATAACTTAAATTTTATAACTGAAATTATAAGCAAAATAAGAAACATAAAAGTATAATGTATGTCAATGTAACATTTATATTATTCTATTACTTACTATGTAGTAGGTGCCAGCGTTTTAATATGCCTGCTAAGTGAAACTGCAGAAGCTCTTATAGGCGTTGATGAATGTCAAGCAACTCCAGTTATCCACTTTTTGCAATATCCAGGATGTGTCCCAAAACCAATTCCTAGTTATGCTTGTAGAGGACGTTGTAGCAGTTACCTACAGGTAATATATATATAAACAAAGAAGTAATTTCACTTATAAATATATCAATATAAACAAATAAAAACATTTCCAATATAGAAAAATACATTGTATTTTATTTTTATACAAATAAATTTATGAATCTTCTCTACATTAAGAATAAAAACAATAGACAGACAATTCTTTAAGAAATATTTGTTTAGTTTTATATTTTTTCATTAATTACTGATTAAAAATGAATAAAAACATATTACTTATATTAATTAGTTTTAAAAATCTTTCAAATTTTATTATATATAATCAGTTTATATTATTTTATATTAATATTAACATTAAAATAATCGAAGATTATGTAAACATTTAAACTTAAAAATATTCTTTAAAATATTCTTTTAAACATTTATAATATTCTGATTTGTATAAGCATGCATAATAAGATGTAGGTATCGCTGTTTTTCATTTATGGTTATAATATATGTATAAAAAATTCTAAGTATTTTCTGTTACTTATATTATTTATAATTCCTATAAACATACAGTTAGGCATCAGTTTTATATTCATATTTACTGAATATCATAGTATTCTGCACAATGTTATCTCAACCATATATTTCATAGAAAATTGACAAATTAATATATATAAACATCTATTCATTCGTACCTGCTTCTACAGGTATCTGGATCAAAAATTTGGCAAATGGAGAGAAGTTGCATGTGTTGTCAAGAAAGCGGTGAACGAGAGGCCAGTGTATCCTTATTTTGTCCGAGAGCCAAACCAGGCGAAAAGAAATTCCGAAAGGTTAGGTTAATGCTTTAACTAAATCATAGATTTTTTAACATTTTGGATAAATGTGATAAATTAATGAAGTGTTGGCCAATTAATCACTCGCACTATAAAATCAGGAGCAAATCTTTTGATACCATGAGTTCCTCACAGCCATATTGTTTTTGTCTAACTGATCAGTGGGAAGCGCATCTGAAAATGAATATCGCGCGTCATTTGAATTGGATTATCCTATAAGGACTATTTATAAATATAAAATCATGTTTGTTTATATAATTTATAACTAACATATATAACAAATCAAATGAAAATATTTTTATTTAATAAAATTTAAGGATGTATATATATAAATAATTCAATTTACCAGCTAATTATTCGTTCATAGGTAATTACCAAAGCGCCTTTAGAATGTATGTGTAGACCATGCACTAGTGTAGAAGAATATGCAATTATTCCACAAGAGATCGCTGGATTTGCCGATGAAGGCCCGTTTACGACCTCTGCGCATTTTAGAAGATCTTCCGACTTGCAGTAATTCTTTTATCAAACTTTATATTGTAAAATTAACAAAATAAAGGAAAATATTAAAGATAAGAAATACTTTATTGGATGTGACGTTATAAAAACGTAAATAAATTGAAAATGTAAAGTATTTGATGTAAAAAATTCATTGATATATAATATAAATGCTATACGTTATATTAAAAATGTGCTTATCCCCTGCTAAATATTTTCCACACATAGAAAACCTTCAATGATATTATATATTATTCATATACGTTATTTTAGCATTCTTACGTTAAAGGAAATGATAGTTTTAAGAAAATATCGTGAAAGATAACTAATATTTTGATGGATGTATATCAGAAGCCTTATTATTTTGTTATAAATAATTTCAGTTATATTACATACATATAAAATAACTACATTGTAATAAATATACAATATAGGATATTACGCGTTTAGTATTTTTCTAAAAATGCGTATTTACGTGATACATTACAGTATGATTATAATTATTGCATCTTAATGTTATACTGTAAATTATTACATCCTGTTAAGTATACAATATCTACAATTTTTGAAATTTCAAGTGCATCAGATATTAACGTTGAAACTTTAATAAGATTTATTCGAAATCGTGTACATATATATAATTCGTATAGTATTACACGTATTTCGTTCAGGATTATGGAAACAATATTATTTGAACAGTGTTACAAAAAAATATACAGGTTACTAATTTAATTAATCAGTTTCTTCGGCGGTGTGATCGATGTATCTAGACAGGCATATATTCAAGAAAATAATCAACAACAGTTTGACATGGAGTTCTTTTTTATTTTTTTTTCTTTTATGTATAGATATGATTTATCATAGAAGTGTATGTGTGTATTTTTGTATTGTGTTTTGGAATTTTTCGTGATATTTTATTTATATTTTGTATATGTGTATTAATGTAAACGTAGGCACACGCAAATATATGTAAAA
The DNA here is from genome assembly GCA_014737525.1 of Bombus difficillimus. Taxonomy (NCBI): domain Eukaryota; kingdom Metazoa; phylum Arthropoda; class Insecta; order Hymenoptera; family Apidae; genus Bombus; species Bombus difficillimus. The sequence goes on from JACXIT010000160.1 coordinate 33,251, forward strand.
TAGCGATATACGTGCGTGTTCATACGTGAACCATCGGCACAATGCGTCGCATGCATGTGCAACATTCCAGTCAGCATAATAACAATGCTATCTTCTTCCATTATTTTTGCAAACTGATCATATTTCACTTACAATATTTACTTATTAAATATTTACAAGGATCATTTTTTTGATGTAATTCACTTATCGACATTTCCTCAACAACGTTTTTTAATATATAAATTATTGTAATTTTATTTATTTACTGCGTCTTCTATTTTATGTTTCAACCCGTCGAATGATACATCCTACTATTGAAGTAGAATGAAATCTTTCAAGGAGACAAATGTTATAAATCATTAATACTTAGCTCATACACAAAATTTTCCATTCTTCTGTATTTCATGTATGTCTCATTTTTACAGTGTGAAAAAAGTAATAGTGATGTATGTGACCTTCTCTACAATCTCATCCTTATCTCCTTCGATTTTGTCGTGTTCAAAAAAATGCTGCGTTTTATACTTAGAAATTTTCTATTATATAATTCACAAAAAACATAAAAGAAGTTTTTCAACATTCTGTAATTAATTTTGGATTATTAAACAGAAATAAAGAATTTGGAACACAAGTAAATTATATAGTGTAATTATAAGATGCGATGAAAGAAATAAACATATAATGAACTCACGATGGTGAAGGGTATATTATCGTATGAAAATTTAAGAACAAGCTATGGACATTCTGTGAAGCAAGAACTATAATTTTTTTATATTGTATATTTACATACACATGTACATGTATAAACATATGTTTACGCATACATATGTATTTAATGCAAGTTGGATAAAATATCTACGTGGTAACCTTTTATCCCTTCAACAACGCAGAGACACTTTGAAAAAATGATAAATGACAAATTCTGCTAGTATCTAATAATCAAATAACAAATTTGAACATTTCGGTATTAATTAATAATTACAATTTGTTAAATAAGGAGAATACATTCAATACGAGAAACATTAGACAAAAACAATGTAGTATTTCCTAAAATTAAACAAAAATTTTTCATGATTGCATTCAAATTTTCTATTTCATTTTGTGTATTATATATAAATGTACATACACACACACACACGCACGCACACACTATATATATAAAGTCATATATATAATTGTGTGTGTGCGCGTGTACGTGTGTGTGTAATACACTCAGAAAATGTGTTTTTCACACTGTATTTTAAATTAGTGTAATAATTTTATACAATTTCCTATTATACGGTCGATCTGGATTCATGCAGACATTATTCCACGCACTATGACCTGCTCTCTCAATGTTCATAAATAACTAGTGTTAAAAAATAGTAGCGCCTTAATATGCACACCATTTGTATCCTTTTTCTAGTTTCAGCATATTTTGCATTACGAAACATATCGCGCCGAACCACAACATGGTTCGTTATGTTATGTTTTAGTGTTCAATTCCATTCACTTTTAGTTGTGAATGTATATTTTTCTTCATACGGTTGAATACATTATAAGTTCGCAAGATATAAATTAGTAATTGTTATATTTGTTATAATCGTAGAAAGAACCATTGCCCTTGCGTCAGGCTTGGTTATCAATAATTTTCTTCTGCATATGTCTCAAATATAATTTACTTAAAATTGATCTACTTATACACATCTGATTTTTAATTTATCTACCTTGCACATAGCAAGTACCGGCTGTTTTGCGAATATCGTTTGATGAAATTGAATATAGCCTTTTCAAGTTTCCAATATAAAGCGTAAAAGAAAAATTGTACGTAACATTCAATTTATTGGGCGATTGACAAGCTGCAGTGACATCGCAACACATAAGAAATACGATAATGTCCTTGAGTGTTTTTTTTTTTGCTTTATTTAAACTTTAAACCATTTCAATGAATTATATATAATAATTATCTTGTATTTACTTCTGTATCATAATTAATAATTAATCTTTATCTTCATTATGTATAGCGGTCTCAGCTATTGTGTCCGTGTTTTTGATAACCTTCTTTATTATCTGTCACTTCTTGTTCTTTGAAGTTCTATACTATAATACATGCACACGCGCACATCACTTTTTGTATTCTTTCAATACATATGATGTTTTCCTTTAAAAAAACTGCAATTTGATTTCACTTCGCGTAGTTTTTTTTTAACGAGGAAACATATATTTAAGTCTTTTTAATAGACGATAATGTACTCGATCACGGTATCGTCAACAACGTTCTTGGCTGACGCTAGTTGATACGTCTTCTACACTGGAAGCGTCGTCAGCTTCTTGTAAACCAGTGAAAAACGAAGTCAGCGCCATCGTCGCGACTCCATGCCATTCACGCTGGGCTGGTTCAGGACTCTTTTTCCACGTTAGGAACGCGTCGCTTGAAATTATGTTATAATCCGACAAATTTGTCATAATATTGAAGAGAGTCCCTGTAAGTAAAAATTTTTTATAATTATAACTAACTTTCTATTACAGAGAACAAAATTTTATTCTTGTATGTTACCGTGTGGATATTGTAGATTGTGCAAATGAAGTTGGATTGCATAAAGACACTGCAATTCTAAAGATTCATTTGCATCGACGAATCGGCGAATTAATTGTTGTAAATTAATAAAAGCTTCGCTGTTTAAACACCACCTGCTGTTCACTGGTTCTAATAATAATAATAAAAAAAGCACACAAACAATTATAATCACTAAAAAATGTTAAAGAAGAAATATGATAAAATAACAAAACGTACCCATGGACGTCTCTAAAATGGCAGTCGTTAATATTCGGATGAAAGTTGGTTCTTTCACCCTATTACCTACATGTACCTGCAATGACCAATGAATGAAGTATAACTGTTTAATATTTTGTAAAATAATATACAATTAAATTTAAAATACTTACAATTATCCACCCACAAATTTCATCAAAACTACTTTCTTTCATGAGTCTCCTAAGTTCATCATGAATTTGTTGCATTGTGGGTTGATTACTAGTTGAGCTTTTGGCACTATTATAATCACCAGTGCAGAACTCCAAGTTCTAAGAACAATAACATTATTCTTAATCCTCGTTATTTAAAAATAACATTTATTAATAATTTTAGGGCCAACTTACATAATCTTTAATGATTTTGTCAACTTCTTCAAGTTCTGTATCAATTACATTACTCAACTTAAGTCCACTTTGGTCCCATTTATCTGCAACCCACTTATGTCCTTTATCTCGGGATATTTTCGATAATAATTCCCCAAGGAATTTGCCTACATATCCCCGAGTTCTTAAACTATCAAATATAGGTTTCAATTCGTTTAGGGGGACTACCTCCTCTTCTATTGGATGTGCTGTAAAAAGAAAGAAATATCATAATAATAATTTTCTTTTGGCATAAATAGTATTTTTTGTCATTGTTTTCAGTCCTGTTGAGCTAAAATTCCCGCATGGAAACTCTACGGTAAAGAATGATCATCATAAATGACAGTTATCTTTAAACATAAAAAGTTTTAATGTTATTTACTTACATAATATCTCTGCTAGATATAACCAAACTTTGGGTATATCGAGTACAAGATCATCAACTAGTTCCAATATTTCAATGAATCTAAAAAGGTAATTGTGATTAGTTTTACCGAAAAAACATACATTTACGACTTTTATATTGAAATTTTTAATCAGTATCCTTTTGGCTTTGTATTTATTATTCAACACCTTTTTCTCTGCATAAATATTTCATCATTTATACAAAAGATTTAATTAAAAAGTGATCTTAATTAGTGCATCAAATAACATTATGGACATACATACGTACAAAAATAACTTACCCGTTTCTTAGATGTGATATAGGTAAAATTTTTTGAGTAATTAAATGCGACAAAAGATACGATATGCATTCTCTGTCGAGAGGTGATTTTTCAAGAACAAAGTTGATCAATTCACGTATGAATTTTGTTAATGTGTTATCGAAGTTCTGTTGAATAGCCAACGAAACTTTCTACAAAATAAAAAATTCCAATTATAACAGATATTTAAATAAATTGTACTTTATTAGGATGGATTTTTTAAATAAAATAGTGTGTCCACCTACTGATCACTCAAGCAATTATTTATATAAATATAGCATTATAGCTAATTTATAACACTGTTTAAGAAGATCAGAAGGAAGGTATTACATAATTTAGCACACTAATGACTCAAGCATCTCCTATCAAAAAGCAGAGATGGATCTAAGGAGCGTGCTAATGTTAATAATCACAATATTATCAACTAAAGAAATCAATTAATACTGTGATATAATAATTTATATAAACGTAGAATATGAATATAGCAAAAACTCACTTCAATGATAGGATTTTTGAGATAGTCTTTCATTATTTTGTTTAACGTTTTCATAAATTCTTCTTCTGACATCTGAGGTTTATGACTGCTAGAGGTAGATTGTGAGGACGACTTTAACGATGGCGGTGGCATAGAAACGTTTTGACTTTGTGAATTATCTAATAACGAACTGTCTCTACTCGACGACGAACTGCTTAATTGATGACTACCATTGCGTGAACTCCTACCATCTGTAATAATGAAAATATAAAATTTTCTTACATTTAAATAATATGAATAAAGTAAATGTGAAATGTATTTTTTAAAATATCAGAATCCTTTTGGCTAACAACATTAAGTTCAACTTTTCAAAAATAAAAAATTTGTCATCATGCGTTTCATAATTTTTTGCTTAAAAAATCAATAAATTATTTAATTCTTTTATTATCTAACGTATCATAGACATACCATAGGAAGGTTTGTAGTCACGACCATACTCTCTTGGTCCAGTAGACCTTGATCTAAAAATAAATGAGATTATAATATTAATTATTTGGATTATTCTGTACATCTTATATGCGATTATTAAAAAAATATTCAGGATATTTTTGAAGTCATACTTCATATCAGAAACTCTAGCCTAGTAATCTATATTTCATCACACGTATTTTATTAAATATTGAGCAATAAGAAATATAATAAACATAAAAAAATTACTTTCTTACCCAGAGAGTTGTGGAGACGTTTTTCGTTTATCTTGATCCAAGTTTGATACATTTTCTAAGCATGCAAATTTATTTGAATTTATTGCCTTTGAGCCACAACTCGAAGGCGTTTTCCACATATACATGTTTCTGCTTCCTAATTGTAAATCATCCATTGGAGGCTAAAATAAAAATGATGAATATTTATTTGTTATTATTCATCTTCGCTGTACTTGTGACTATAAGCCTTTCGTAACTATTATTGAAGTTTTAGTAATATAAATGCTTACAGGTTTATTTTTAAGCTTAGCTGTCTCAACAGAATATGGTTGCCTTGTTCTGACAACAGGTTGACTCCAACCACCATCATCAGTGGGACCAACACCACCTACATTATAATGCATTATTAATTGAATAACATACTGCGTATATTTATTTGTAAACGATATAATAATGTGAACAATTAAATAAAAGTTGTCAGAATACACAATACAATCATTCTTGTCAGAAACTCTAGTCTGGCAAAAAATGTGTAATATCATCATGCTGCTGCATTATGAAAGCGAGTTCTCCACTTATAAAATATCAATTTATTTATAATTTATATTTATATTTTTGTTATAGTGTTATTAATTCAGATATTACACTGACTAAATACTTACGATTCCTTTTTCTATCACTAGTACGTTCATCTTTCCGGGGTGTATTCAAAGGAGTGTTACTCAATTGGCTATCTAATCTTTCAGAATCTGCTTCTTTTTGTATCTGATCTATTGTTTTAGGATTGCTATCATCTCTCCTTGGAATCCAGCTATTTGCTCTTAAATCTATTACATCTTGCAGCATAAAACGAATTCTAGAGCTAATTTTTCCATGTCCCCGTCGTGCAACGATATCTTGCATTTTATTGAAATAATCTTGCATTTCCTAATAAAAAGGAAATAAATTATTATCTTTTTAGTAACGAACTGAATACTTTTTATTAATTATAATAAAAAACAAAGTTACTTCTGCAGACACTTTTGACTCTAAATCTTTCCCGACTGTTGTTAACAACTTGCACAAACATTCAAGACTATCTTCATCACTCTGAATTAACAGCTCCTTTATGCAACGATGCATGATTTTAGTTGTTAACATTCCTTGTTTATACAATTCACCAATGAATCTGCAGAACGAAAGGTAAGAAATGTGGCATACAAAATATAAAATATATCAACAAAAATTATAATGTACATTACATTATGTATATCTATACATTGAGAGGTAATGTAATGCTTTTACAAGATAACTACATACTTTAGGTTACATTTATGTTACTTTACCGTATATTTCCTACTGATTTTATACGTGTTTTTCGTTCTTCATCTTCAAATTGTAACTGCAAATCTTTTTTCTTTTCCTAATTTTAAAACAATTTGACGATAATGAAAGTATAAAAATGTATAATATAATACAATACAGAAATATTTATTGATTGGACTTACAGGATCAGTACATTCTTCTATTTCTTTAAGCTTAGCAGCTCTTGCCACCTCGTTTACTGGATTTCTTTCGAATTCCTTTTGACAACGATTAATAATGAGTTTCTTGAAGGTATATGAGCACTCTTGTTTGTCTGAATTCTTGTCTGAACCTGAGACTTCCATTACAGCAAGTTCTTTGCACATTAATGCATATGCTACAGAAAAGCTTGGTTCATCCACAGCCTAAAAGATAATAAATTAAATTATACATAACTAAGAATTACATAATTATTGTATATTCAATAAATAGATTTACCTTCTCGAAGACTAAATTGATGACGCCCTGTAGTCGTTCCGGAGTGTCGATTGTTAACGTACGAACCTGATCGACTAAAGTATTAAATTTCTGCGGTGTGAGTTTATTTAATACACTTCTAACTCTCTTGTAAAGAGCTTCCGATTTCGCTTCTTCTTCAGTAAGATTTAAACTTTTCAATCTTGTTGGCCTCCACGCATTTTCAGTTTCCCTTAATTTTACGTCTTCCCTCAAAGATAATGATACATGAATAACATTTGGCTTTGTTGGTTTCGATGACTTCCCTGGATTGCTCTTCCGATTCGGTGGTAGCTAAATAGAGATAAATACATTATATCAACATGTTAACATTCATGATGATCTAATGTACAATAAAATGCAAATATCAGAAAAAATATTCTCTATCAAGGAATTTCAGTCCACTACTTGTCCATTTATAATACATCACTTACTAATCACTCCAACTCTATCTATTTCAACTTTTCCAACTTACCGCTCGGTTATTTGCGTTTAACGGTTTTATGAATCCAGGGAATAAAACATCATGTCTATTGATATTTGTATCTTTAAATAGCCTAAGTTCAACATTATTCCTTGCCTATAAGAATTATCATTTTATATATCATATGTATTTATAATAATAATAATACGAAATAGGAATAATCTTATACAATACCTTTGAACTATCTTTCAAAACAACGTCTAAATCTGGTAAATTAGACGGTTTGATTTTGCTATTGGGATCATCCTGTAGTTTCATTAAAAACTCACGATCATAAATCTTTTTACCGCTTTTATTTATAGGACTCCACTGGTCCTCCTTATATTTATATTTCAATTGTATTTGATTTGTAACCGATGTGATTTCAGTTTGAACCGGAGCTTCGCTTTCGGTTGTTTTTTCAATAACCGGAGATGTTTGCGGCTTCTCTTCGTTAACCGTTCGAATTGCTGAAACCTTCGAATTCTCTTCATTCTTTTGTGCTACTATTGCTTGTACATCGGACTCTTCTTTAACTTTTACATAATCAACAACATCATTAGGAACTGATTTTGATTGCATATTACATGCGTTCGATTTATTATTATCCTCTATCTTAGGGGAAGATTCCTTTATAGTTTCTTTGTTGCTTGGCAGTTTTTCTATAGCAGGTGTTTGTATGAGAATACTTTCTTTTAGGCTATCTGGTGTCACGGGTGTTTGTTTCTCCGCCCTTTCCTTTGTATGATCGGAAGTAGCTTCCTTCTCTTTTTTTAGTTCATAATTACCTTTTTCTTTATTATCTTTCATAATTTCCGGATTTCCTTCCTTATTACTGTCCTTCGGTGTTAAAGGATCTTTGTTGTCTTGTTTTATTTCAGGTTTCGCTGGAGGTACCGTGTTTACGAAAGCATCCATATCTGTACCTTCTTTCTCCGCTCCTTTCCGATTAAGTTCACGGGGTTTGAGCCTGTTTTTACTCTTTTGCTTCTGCATAGCTTTACCTGACAAACAGAAAAACCATATTACATATAATAATTAGATTACTAAAACTTGTCTAAAACTTTATATAATACTAAATTTCAACGAAAAAGTATACATTTATTCGCATGATGCGTGAATCGTAAATAGTCATCAAAAGTATTATTACATTGATATCACTACCGAGAGATGCAGCTGTAAAGAAAAGTGAGTATTTCGGCTAGAAGCCAAGGATAATTATAGTCTCAGATCACAGTACATTTCGTAGTGTGACATTTCACTTTTTTATTAATGTATACAGAAATTTATGAATGTTAGAGAAAAAATTAATGATTTGCATTAGCACATCATCTTATCATACTTTCACAAAGAAGTAAGAAAGAGAAAGATGGTTCGTTATTCTCGAAATAATATTGTTAAAAATAAGTGTATTTATTCGTACAAGAACTAAATATATTCGATGATACCACATCCTTTAAGTAAATAATTTAACAGCAAAGATTTTAATGCAATAAAATCAGTAAATTGCATTATACATGTAATATATTGAAACTTTTCTAAAATCTACCAATTCTGAAATCAACCTAAATTTGTAAGGTTTTAGTGATTACAGAAATAAAAAAATAAAAACTGATTAATCCAATTTTTGGAAAATTTCTTAATTTCGAGACTAAAATACACGATTAGTGTTTAATGTTTCGAGAAGCAAACGATTATTCTGGACGAAGTTGATCGGTTTGACTTCTATATGGCTCATATACGGAGCATTTCCATAACATTCGAAATAGAAGTACGAAAATGAGAGTGAAAATAGCGAAGTAGTCTCTTTTAACATGTGTTATCACACACTCGCTTCACGTTTTATATTAATATATAATTAAATATGTACCATGGTCTCTGGAGCCCCGACGATTACTTCTTGATCGGGAGCTGCTGCTGACACGAGCGTTACCATTAACTTTGCGGTCACTCATTTTCACGATTATCAATAATCAAAGATATACTGTTATTTACGCATGTTTAAGCCATAATGTGTGCCTGTCCATGCCATATTACAAGCATATTACATATTATTGCAAATCACATTCTTGCAACATAAAACTCTTTGTGCGGCTCGAGTTTCAACAGCTTGTATGCTACTGCTGCACTGAATCAGTATTTATTTATAAATCTGCCAAAAGCTTGCCAAAACTGGGGTAGATGGATCCATGATCACACGCGTAACAACGAGCAACCGTGCACAACGCATTTTAAATTCCTTTTTTACTCTTTTCACAGCGGGAGATAGAGCACAGAAGAAAGTCAAGATTACAGTATAATAGTAACGGAATTCTCTGAATAACAGCAAATAAAAAATACAGGTACAAATGAATTCTCAATGAAAAGATCGACGTATACAAATTTTTCGGTCCGGTTTATTCAAAAAACTGTAGTAACACTTCGAAAATTCCCTTGGAAGCTCTTCTTACACGACTTTCACGTATCTATTTTAACTTGAGAACTGGTGCAAACCGACAGGCACGACATAGGATTTCTTAAATTAGTTCTGTTCGCCGGTTGCGCGCCGGAGCAAGCGCATTAGTGACTTTCCTAATACCTAACCTGACATGCGAACTGCTTTAGCCGAAATGTATCGAAAGTAGAATTTCTACATCTCTCATTGGAAGATACGTTAATAGTCTCAATGATAAAACTTATATTATGATCAATTTCATATTCGCTATCATTATCCATAATTTTTCATTTCTTTGATTAACCATAAATACAAAAACTCTAATGGAACTGAATGATTGTTGGAATGAGTGTTATATTATGAGAAGTTGCACGTTTATCATCGTAAATGAATAAATATAAATTTAGACGGAAAACTATGCACGAATTATCCTATTAATATTCCGATAAAGCTTTTAAAATAACTGCTTGACAGAAGAAATTAAATTAGTTGACTTGCAGTAAAATGATAATCTTTCGACAGAAATTTTAATTCCTACAGGAATAGTTCGTAACTTGACAAACTTATTCAGTACAACTCAACACCTTTTTATTTTCTAGCTTTATAATACTAAATAAACAATTCCGTTTAGAAATAAAATTTTTCCATGTATGTATACATAGAGAATTATGTGTGTATATGTACAACAAAGAAAAACAAAATCAAATAAGATACCTGAATAATAAAAGAAAGCAAAATAAAGACAATATTTTAGTATTTTGGAATAATCATTCCTATGTACAATTCTTTAGCAACAACTTTTAAAAAAAGGTATTTTACTATAAGATAGCAGTTAATTTGATGCATGAAAGTAGCTTGAGTAAGATTTTATAAAAGCAGGTCGAGGTAACAATATCTAAAGAACGCTGAATGATCGTTAAAGGTATACACGAAATTTATTTCATTTTATTATTCACCAAATTTACCGAATCGGATATTCGAACAATGTATATAGTTTATATTAGTTCAGAAACATAACAAAATTATAGGTAATACCGAATATAAAATTGACCATAACATATGCTTCACTATTCATCTGGGCAGAAATTGGAAATATCAATTGGAATTAAAAATTCGAGACGATACTTCAAAGACGACACTTTCACGATTTCATTTGTATAATTTTTAAGAATCAGAATTATAATAAAAAATTATGCAATTTATTATTACTATAGCAGGTAAATAGCAACTTTTATATTGATAAAATTAAGAAAATTTTTCAATTTATTCTATATCATCATTCAATTTGTTCACAAAATTAGCATAGCATCATGTATTAATTTATTGAATTTTATCGTATGGGAAATATATACAATTCATACGATCATTTTTTCTAACCAGTGGGAACCTTTCACCGGATTGGTGAACGCTCAAGGTTGCCACTGACGCCGAAAGTCTTAAGATATTTTTTGCACACGCACGACGCGTGCTCTTGTGAAACGGCATTAAGAGACCTTCAAACCATGCATGTAGCTCGCCATACATGCGTGGCCGTGACCTCACGCGACTTAATGACCGAACAGTAATACAATTTTCACTATCATATACCCAAAAATGGTGCTACTTCACTTCGACACATGAAACGAACAATTTTTTATGAAGTGAAATGAGCAATAAAAGTATCAATGAAAGAGAAATAATCTTGTACTGAGTTGGTATTTCATGTTTAATTCCACGCTATAATATTAATCTAGGTATCTAGTAAAAAATAGAGTCATCCATAAATGAAGTAGTGGTGACATACCCAATAATTTCCCCCGTAGTTATGTCTATTTCTAAATGACCAAATGTGTATTTTTCTTTCTCTGCTACTGCCTCTAACCAATATTAGACTTTTTTCAATTGTGCTTACGAAATAGTATCAATGAACAAATACCTTTAAAAATTAACCAAAATTTGTCTGCTCATGCGGTATGAGAAATACTTAAGAGGTTACTTTAGAATGATTTACTTTACGTTATTCTTATTAAACATAATGAAATTATTCACGCGCGGTAAAAAAAATATCTGAATAACAGAAAGAAAATGAACAAATTTAAAAATTTAATGATTTCAGTTATCATACATAGAAACTGATGATCAAATATGGAGTAGTTCTCCTTTGTAACGGCTCACAAAATGGCTACGCAAGCTGATACGTAGAAACATAAAACTACTGTTAATAATACTGTGTAGAAAATACTTGTATTCTGTAAAATAAGCATTATATATTAACCAATTTTTAATATATGCAAGCCTATAAATTTAAGTAACGGATAAAAAGCAATATGCTTGAATATTAAATCATTTCAGAAACACGTGTTTAAAGCGTAATGGACGAAATTTAACTACAGATTCCAAATTACAGGGATTTTCATAAAATAACTAAATACTTCAATTTCCTCTTGTAATAAATGTCCTTTTTAACTTTTAACCTTACTAAATAATAATGATTTTAAACCTCTTAAAATATGATATTCACTATGTGTCTCGTGAGGTCAAAAGCAGCCATATTTGAACACAATTGATGCTTCGAAATATATTTTCCACGATTCAAGATTTACTTTCTTTTTAAAGAATAAATATACAACTTGGGAGAAAACTACAAAAAACGTTAAACCAATTACAAATATGTAAGTATAAAAAAGTATTAGATGTTATAATGGAGCTCACATTTGAGAAAGTTTGTGAATACAAGATGTCGGAACCACGTTGCGAAAAGCAGGTATTATATTGCAACCATATCTATTAACTTGATAAATTGTTCTAAGGCCAAACCAAAATAATTTATACATACATTTTGTATCAAGATATTCTTCTGCCGTGGTCGTTGCATCCGCTTGATCACTTTGTCACAGTAACAATAATTTAAAATAAAAAAATAAAAAAAGAATGCAATAAGACCTGTATCCTTTAAAGCCAGTACACATAAGGATTTTCAGATTGAAACGCGTAGATTTTTATAAGGAAAAGAAAAACGATGCGTGTAAAGGGCGCTCGTTACAATTAAATAAAGGATTACGTGTATAAATTCTACAGAATATCGCAAGATAAAAAGAAACCTTATATAGGAACGGAATATAGTAAAGACGCAAATACATTAAGCGTATTCGTTACGTTATGAAGTATGCAAGCTCAAAGATGAGTAACCTTTTAAGTAGTATGAATGTAAATATAGAATTATGTATAACTACGAATATACAATTGTTGATTAAAAAATAATAATTATAAAAGGAAAAGGGAAATGGGAAAAACGGAGTAAAAAATACAGCTGGCTAGCACAGCACGTGCTGGCTACTGGAGGAACCTCCGTTGTTCGACGAGGAAACAAGTCGGGAACCTCCCTCCAGCGACACAATCGCCGATGTTCGTGTACCTTCGGTACATTTCGCGCCTTTTCGTCGTATGATGTCACAGTTTGGTTCGAAGCTCCCTTCGGAGTTTTATATATACCTTGCATTTCAATCATTGAAAAAAGATCCGTTCACATTAGAAACATGCATTTCAATAAATTACATGATGTATGCTACACTTTGTTCATAATATTCTCAAATTTTTAAAAATTACTAGGAATAATCAAATATGTAACTTGTATAATGCAATTTTGTTGAAACGATTGAATTTAATTTAGTGCGATTAAGAATACAAATTTTAATCTCATGGACAATGTATTTATCGTCACTATAGTCCTTTCATTCCATGTATTTAAAACGTAGTTTTCTCTCAAGTTGTATATTTATCATGTAATAAAATTAAGGTTTGACAAATACACGGAAAACTATTTTGCTCGATTATCCTCCATACAAGTAACAAAAACTTAACCTCCTTTTTGTTCCCATTTTTAAAAAATATCTATAATAGAACTAATTTGACATTCCTGTACTTTTATTCCACTTTGCAATATACATTAATGTTTTATAATAGAACTACTTTAAAAATTAATAGTTTCCACTAGATTATTATTATGATCTAAATATTTTTGTTTTTAAGAAATTGTCTTACAGCACTATTCGATCGTTTCAATTATGAATTTGAGATGTATGTTTTAAATAATGTCTTCACTTGTTGGAATGTTCGAATATTTTTCAACTTCAATAATGTTATTACTTAAATGTACCATATTAAATTTCATGAAAAAATATTACCTTGCATAATCTATTTTGAGAAACGTTTAATGCATCGTTTAATGTAAACATTTTTGTATACGTATAAAAATAATCTATGTATATTGAATGTATATTGAAATGAATACGAAATTTATGTATTATTTAAAATAAAATTTGCGTCATAATTGCGAAGTTTAAGTTGGATGCAAGCAGAAGGAATTACAAAACTTATAGGTTAGAATCAAAGTAAATCATATTGTAACATCACAGTAATATCCAACAACCCTTCTTTTTAACGATATTTTTAAATAACATAATCACGCGACATTTCATTCATAGGTGCTTTACATTTTGTAAGGAAGAATGAAAAGTTTCAAAATATTCAAATCTATTTCCACGTGTGTAACTGAAGAGATACGTTTCCTTTACAGATGTGATACATACGTTTTAAGTATGCTTATTTGAAAATATCTTCGCGGGTAAGCACACTATATACCATGATTTAACATTAACATTAACCGAATTACTAGTTCATGATAATTAACATGTAAACTTATGGACAATGATGATTATTGAAGCTATCACAGAAGCAAAGTTCAAATTACAGTGATATGAGAAAAACGGAGGAAAACTATGTAGATATACCGGAAGTCTTAATCTATAACTCTAACTTGTATATGTATATGAAAATATTGTATTTTCTCGAAAAATCATTATTGCAATATATGAGTGTAGGATACATACAAAATGATTAACGATCACGAGCACAACTATCAATAATATTGTAAATCAAATAAGAAATGTTTATACAAAAACATAAATCAATTATTTGTAAGAAAAATGTAAACTAAGCAATAATGTATGTGTTCATATACTACGAATATTTTGAATAAAAAAGAGAAAAATAAAGAAATATTTTCTGAAAAATATTAGCTAATATACCTCACATAAATTAAAAAATAGCAATATAAAATCATAAAAGATTTACATTTTTTAAACTTTTTATCCTACATAGATATTATCATACATATTATCTGCATTTTGTTAATTTAAATGCCTTTTTTTATATAATATAGCTCAAATATCAACCAAACAATTTAAATATAATAATAAATATAATATAATATCCCTTACTTGAGCATTATTATTGCAATATCATATATTACTGTAACTACATTATCATGAATTATGTATTATGATAGCAAACAGAAAAATAACTGATAAAACAAATGAAAACTTAGAAGTTTGCAAAAACTTACCATCAGATGATTTTTGTTGTTGAACTTCAGTTCGAACAGGATCGGATTCCGGTTTATCACCAGACGCCTCTCCATTGGTTTTCAAGTGATGATCTGTTTGATTATGAGCAGGTGTAGGAGTAGTACCTCTAGAACTAAGACTTTTTTCCCTCGTCTTTTTATCTTTTTGTTCTTTGGCACTCGAAGGCAACTCAGTTGCAGCAGCAGTAATAGCAGTAGTAGTAGTAGTAGATTGATTGTGGGTGTGAGTCTGAGATTTTCTTCTAGGCGGTGAACTCGATGAATTTTTATTGGACAAATTTGGAAACGGTTCTCTGGCAGGAACAGGGTTAGCACTTGGGGCAGTGGTGGACGGTTTAGGGACCTCCGGAACGTTCGTACTTGGTATAGTCACAATGGAAACTGATGTCTGTGTTATAATAGATGTGGCACTCGTATTCTTCACTTCAACTTCAGTTACAATCATTGCGGGTAACTGCGCAGAAATATCATCCTTGTTTACGTTACGCGATATAGCTAGTGGTGGTTCCTCGATGACTCCACTTTTCGAATCGCTTCGAGGTTGGAATTCTTTCACAGGAATTTGCAATGGTTTCGACTCTGTTTTCATTGCACAAGAGTCTATTTGAGACACATTACTAGTGGTACCTAATGATTGACTACATAACGCGGTTACATTTTGCGTTGTAGGTAAACTGGTACTACACTGATTATTCACATCATTAGTAGAATTTGTTTGGGAATTAGATAAACTTTGTGTTACATTCTGAATTGTAGATGTGTTTGGTACACAAGTCGGTACCGTCGAGTCGGAATTGGACTCTTCGGTCGCGACTTTCACAAGTGTTTTTGCAACCCGGGCTGCAAAGTCGGCTTGCACTTCGACGTCATTATTCTGTAACAATCACCAATTCTGCGTGATAGACAATGATACATAGCAATCGGATAAAGATTATGTTTGACAACTAAAAACTGGCTCCAAACTTAAATCATAGGACGAGAAATAAAACCAAATGTACTAAACGAAATAAAAGAAACATTCAATATATTTTATACCTCTGTAACCCCTCAGCCATGGTTTGCAAACTATAAGCAGAATTACAAAAAACTGTATGTAAATAACGTATCTACATAATAATATACCTAATCCAGATAAAAATTAATTCTATTTTTATCAGAGTTAACTGCAATTAAGCTAAGTGGCTTAATCAATTCATTCAAATTTTGTATATCGACATAAATTTAGTACTACTAAAATTCTATCATAAATGCAAAATCTAATAATAAGAGTAACATAGAAAGAGTAATAAAAATTTTCATACAATATTCTAATCGTCCGAAATAAAAATATCTTAAAAATACTTCAATGATCATGGCTTTTGGGTACAGATATTAATAATGTAAACAACTGACTATAAGAGTATAATAAAACATCACATTCATTCTAAAAGTTATTATTATAAAAATAATATTGGTACAAATATAAAAATTACAACATCAGCATTTGCGTTTTATTTACATTTAATCTGATTTTTCTTCTTTTAAATACAAAGCTCTTATAGTCAATTGTTAGTATATTAATATAATAATATTACTCACTTGTGGCTGAGGTGTTTCACGATTGCTGGATTCACCACTTTGAATAGTTTCATTATCTTTGTAAATTTCGTGACTTATATTTTTACCAGTTGTTGGATCTACGATATCAGTAATAGCATTTTGTCCTCTTGGTTTCCGAGATTTTGTGGTACTATTTGACGCACTTGTTGCACCACCATTATGACCTGAGTACATATCTTTAAATAACAAAATACATGATTCACAATATATACAAAGACCTAATTGATTAATCAATTAATGTTAAATTATTCAAATGGTAATATTTGTTATTAGCATCTTCAGTTTTTGTATATAATACAAGCTTGTATGAGCTTGTGAAATTTACCTAAATCTCTACCTGAATTTCTACCTGAATTTCTACCTGATTCTCTACCTGATTCTCTACCTGATTCTCTACCTGATTCTCTACCTGAATTTATCAGAAAATCTCTAAACTTAACAGGTTTTAAAAGTTTGAAGTTGCTAAAGTTTGAATTCCAAAGTCATAAATAAAATTTCCTGCACTTTCTACCTTTCTTTCATGTATTCTTCGTTGAATTATGAGGCATTTACCCTTCATAGAGATTTATGAACCATAAATATTCTATATAATCGCGGTAAGTGTTCGCGGAAGTTTAGTTCTTAAGTAAAATAAAATAAAATAGTGATTTTTGTTGGAATTGGGGTTTCCCAAATTTGAGATACAATATTTCTTTGCAAATGTTGAACTATCATAATTTTTATAACATTTAAAAATCTTTACATACATATATGTATTTGCCTATATATAGATGATATTCAATTTCATTTAAAATATTGAAACTATTTGTTAACATATTGTAATGATAGCTAACAAGGAATTTATATATGGTTGTTCTTAATTTATATAATTTTGATTCTATACATTTTACGAAATACTACTTATTTTCTTACATTATATTGTTTTCTCCCCAAAAATCTACTTCTTGAAAATTATCATTAACACAACCTAACAATCTAGATGATGCAATTTATATTGAAATATGTTATGTTCATTATGCAACTTACCAGTCTGAGAAAGAGATATACCCATGGGGGGTAAAGGCTGAGCCTGTTGCGTAGGTTGCTGCAGTGTACCTTGTGGTACTACTGGGGCTCCTTGGGCACCAGCCAGTGGGCCTGCAACATGTTGAGCCCCACCAGTGACAGCGCTTGCACCTGCTCTACTTAAACTTAGTGGTGTATTTGGTTGGCCTGTAGGCCAGTAATCTATAAAGGAACATATAATATTGATTAAATTTATCTTCAATATTTACAGTTTTGTATTACTTACAAGGTTGAGGAGTTGGTGCAGGTGCACCATATCCAAACATACTCTGTGTTAGAATGGCATTATGTTGAAATGGTTGGAAATATGATTGATTTTGATGTGTCGGATGCCTTTGGGGTGGACCACCAAACTAAAATTATAAAATATTTATTACATTTATAGTCATTATCAATAAAAATGATGAATATGATAGTATTTTACAAGCAAGTAATGATATGTTTGGAAGAAAAGAGAATAAACTGTAATTGCAAAATAACACTTAAATACAATAACTTTTGTTATAAACTATGCTTTTGATGACACAAATGAAATGAATGATGAATGACGATAAATATATAAAATCAACAGTACTTAACTACTACCTGAAGGGGCATTTGATTGTTCATTGTGTATAAGGATTGCTGATGTGGGATCTGATGAGGGACTTGGTATATTGCTCCAGTTTGAACTGGCAAACCACTTGTATGATAAATTGCAGTTGGTTGGCCTCCACTTCCACCAACTCCAGACATTCCAACTACTTGTGCACTAGTACCCCCTTGACCCCCTCGATGGCTAATGCCTCTTGGCTGCTGTGGCCGAGGACCTTGATAATAACCCTGAAATTGATAATGCAATTAATAAGTAGAATTTATAAATTGATGTACATTTATATATAGAATTAATATCAAATTGGTCGCTTACAATATATTATACTATAAATACATAAATAAAATTTACAATATATTTTAAATATTTCTAATACTTTCTATAAACATTAATATGTAATATACAAATTCATATAGTTAATACACAATAATGAAAGTTCTTATAAACAACATTTTTCTTAACAATTTCCTCTTACTTGGGATGTTGGCCTTGTTTGCGTTGGCCCATATACTTGTGATAGAGGTTGTGGTTGAGGTTGCAAATGGGCCTGTTTTCCCATTTCCTGTGGTGATGGAGTATGTACGGGAGGTGTCGTAGTTGGAGCCGGACCTTGCGGCGGTTGTGATTGCACCACAGGTGCAGGGGTTTGTGGTGGTGCTTGCCCTCCGGCAGGACCTCCTGGTGGAATACCTGCTGCTGATTGTCCAATGGACTGTAAGCCACCGAGTGGTGGAGGTCCTCTGCCCCCAGGTACTCCTACACTACCCCCTCCCCCACCCACCTGGCCCCCTGGTTGGGTGCCGTAATTTTGACCAGACACATGAAAATCTGATCCTGAAATTCAAAATAAAAAAGATATTAGACATTATGCTTGAAATATCTGAAAAATTTAAATGTAAATAATTAAATTTTATAGATAAATAATATAGACATTAAACTTATCTCTAACAAGGTTATCGCTATTATTATAGCTTGTATTTTCATATGTACATATAGAAATGTTTAAATGCTTCATGCATTTTCATATTTATGTTGTTATACTAATTACTTTAAGGGAAAACAAAATTTAACTGTTACCATATGTGTAAAAAACAAACAATTTCCTTTAAATAAAAATCAAGATTTATGTTTGTGACTCTTTTACAACATTCATAAATAGATAATTTAACACATATCTGTCAAATACTTTATATTGCACTGTAAAATCATAGCATTTATTTATATAATGTGAAACATATTTCTGAGAAACTATCTAGGTATATAAAACAGATATTAATTTCCTGTTAATGAGAATCTATTGTTTCGATAATCTTACCGACTTTGCAAAAACTTTCATATATGAAATGGAATGGGTTCCTTACATGCATCATTATTATATGGGATTATTATGGATAATTAATATACGGGAACAAAAAATAATTTATTTATTTTCCTATCTAAATTATAGCTGAGCATCGTTTTCCACGTACACAGGGTCATACAATGACTCGTAAAAAAAGTGATATCGCTAATTACTATAATGTAATAGGAACTTCATTATTACCATTTTATCACTTAGCTATTAAATATATATATCTGGTTTCGTAATATAAACAAGAAAAAAGAAAAGAAAATAGATAATTATACACTCAAGTTTGCATATGCGCGGTATTATCCTACCATAATATGTTCGCCATTCTGTCGTTAAATGAATTACTCGTGAAAGCGATTATGCGTGGAATTGCATGACATCGCTTGACATGTCGTCGTTGTCGTCATCGTCTAAGAGATACAGTATGATTGATTATGCATATGTATTAACAAAACATCGAATGGATTACAATTATTATCCCTAAAAGACTCTATATACTTACAATAAGTATTACGCATAAGGTACATGCATTTTCACAAAAACATGGAAAAACTTTATCACCACATGCTACGACTTTATGACGAGAAAATACGTTAAGGACATAGAGAGATAAATGAAGGAAAAAATATGGATATTTGAGCGCTCACCGTTGAAAATCGGGACAAAGCTGGTTATCGTGTTTTGTCACGGAAATACTATGTTTATTCGTACAAGCGAATTTTTTATAATGAAAGAACAATGAAGTGACAACAAGGCTGAAACGTGAGCAAAGAAACCGAGAAGACGGCCTCGCGAACGGCCATCTTTGCACATGTGGACAGGGCTCGAAGCAGTGCTGCTATCTGTAGTCCCGTGAGTACATTGATTGCTACGAAAGGGGGGCGAGGCCGAACTCCATCACCAGGATCGTACTAACTACCGCACCGTGAAAACACACAAATTAAATGTATCCATAATATAATAGCAAAGAAATTCAGAACTTCATGTCGTACATATTGGACCCAATTGTAGCAAAAAGGGTAATATATCGACAATATTTTAATAAAGTAAGTTCATTAATTTATCGTCCTCTAATAGAATGAAAAGAGAGTTGTATCTTTCTTTTTTATATCACTTACTGTAAATTACTTTTTTAGAAGATTAGAAGGCGTTTCACATTGAACTGTAATACGGTTGTTTTATTTTCGGCAGTAGTTAATGTATATTCGAGTAAGCTCTATCACATATTATTTCATACATAAAATGTTTATGTATGTAACATGCGAGTTAAAAATAATTTTTGTCATATTCTCTAACATCATCCATTCATATTGAAAAAATTGTAGAGTTGATAATCTTATTTATTCATAAAAATATTGATAAGTATATATGTACGTATTCCCGCAAGTTTAATAATGGGCGATCTAAGACAAAACACACACACACACACACACACATTAATAGAGTGAAAGAACATGGCCTGAAAAATAATCCAGAATGCAATACGTCATTTCCGGTACCGATTCCTTCTCTCTCTCCTCTTATTCGCGCGGGCACGCACACGTACACACGCTTTCTTCTCTCCCTCCCTCTTACACACACACACACGCGCGCGCGCGCGCGCGCATTAAATTCGATTTTCGCTATTCAACCAAGCGAGATAAATTGAAAACAATTTGGGAAACTTAAATATAAGGAGAAATCAGCATTACACCTAATATGATGTATATGAAAAGAAAAGTGAGGTTAGAACGACCACACTTTAGCCACGTGGCTGGCCAATATAAGGATAGTAATACACCTAAACGATAATCATAAAAACAAGATCTTTTAATGTTGGAAGAATATTATCAAAAGATAAAACATACTATCGCAATGAGTCCTCTGACTTTCGAATTTTGAGAAAACTGCTTTCAGTTCGCACTTCATCCTTTAAATATTGAACCTTATAAGCAAAATGCTATTATTAACCTAAATAATAGATTAAGCGCGATAAGAAAAATAGCTACAGTTCGTACAAAATATCTGAAGTAATATTATATAATTCATTTTTTAAACAGCTGCTCATTCATAGTCATTATTGACATTAATACTAATTTTATTGCTCATTATTAGTTGCTATCGTGTATTAGAAAGTAAATTTCCTTTATCTATAGATTCAAATGTAATCTTTCAAGAATCAGTACTGATTAAAGTAATATGATAAAAATGATAGAAATAAATATAATAGATAAATTTTTTAACTATTATAGGTATCTATAAAATATTATGCTGTAACTTTCAGCAATCAGTCACGGTTCAAAAAACATTTTTCAGATTCATGAAAATAAAATATAACAATTGTAGTACAAAAATTTTCATTGATATTGTACATATAAATGCATGTTATTTTATTAATTTACTAGAAACTATTAATGACAGTATATGTATATATATTCAATAACATATATTTAACTTAAAGAAAAACTAATATATGATAAGTAACATAATTAATTGTACTTGAAATGAACAAAATATTGAAAATGTATAAACTTCAAAATTCTTAGAATGGCAAGAATATCTTGAAATCGTAGTACGTTAGCGTCATCACGGCGAGACATGTCATACAAGAGTGCAAGAGGAAAGAATCGAATGTACCTTCGCGACTGTATAAGGTAGAAAGCATTTTATCGATTGACCTATATCGTGAATTGTCTACAATGCCGCCCAGGGGCGCTAAGGACTAACCTAAATACTAACTACTCGATATGTATATCGATACAGTAGTCAATCGTAAATTACGAGTGATTTATTAATCAAGTCTTCTTCTTAAATACCTGTCTTGACGGGAAGATTTTAACTATTTAAAATTTTGAAACAAAATTTATTTCACGTTAAAGAAATTAAACAACAAATATGCATATTAAATTTTTAGCATTTATAGTAATTTATACTGAAGTTACTAGGAATTCAATTTGATGGAATTGGATTACTTCCACAAAACAAGACTCACATAAGAAGATATTACTGTACATTAAATAAAAAACATGGTTTTCATTACTATAAGTGAAAGTATCGTAAATTAATTTTTATAATCACTATGTGGTATAAATCGAGCTTAGCCGTGTATCTACAAATAGATGCAAACGATTCGACTTCTGACAGATAGGGCACCAGGTCAAATTAACTACCTCCAGTGAGCTCGAAAATAACGGATTTCATGTATGTACATCTCTTTCTATATATATAGATGCGCGGTGTTACACACAGAACATATATTTGTCGAGTTCTCCTTAGGGTTGGGGGCGTGTAACGAATCTTCATTTGGACTAACCATTCCATTGTTGTTATATAATATGGATGATATATTTACTGGTACAAATATGATTAGTGGCGATTAGATACTCGAGACGCTAATGACAATGATCTTAGGTTCAATAACGAATCCACGGTCAATGGGATAGCAAATGCGTTTTCTTCCAAAGTCTAAGTCGAACTGAACTTACTGGTCCACAATTCAAGTAGAACTCAACTTACTTGTCCACATATGAAGTAGAATTTAGTAAAGAATCCACAGCCAATGGAATAGCAAATGCGTTTTCTTCCAAAGTCTAAGTCGAACTGAACTTACTGGTCCACAATTCAAGTAGAACTCAACTNTACTTGTCCACATATGAAGTAGAATTTAGTAAAGAATCCACAGCCAATGGAATAGCAAATGCGTCTTCTTCTAAAATCTAAGTCGAACTCAACTTACTGGTCCACTACTGGTCGAGTAGAACTGAACTTGTCCACAGTATGAGTGGAACTGAACTTACTGATCCACAGTCTAAGTGGAACTTACTTATGTACTTTTCTCCGTACCTTTCTGTACCCCACGGGTCAACTATATTTTTAAGGAGAGCTATACAATTACTCCATACCTCTGTTAAGTGAAAACGTCCATCCCGTGACCGTGGCTACGTTTAGCGACCCCTTGTATCGCTTCGAGCCCAAGCCTATTGTCATAAATCTCAGGTACACATAATCGGATTAAATCATAAATAACTACTTCTAAGTTTTATTATTTAAGTACCGCTATAATGAAAGGTCTAGACTAAAGTATCCGGGGTCTTTCCAAAAATTCCAAAAGAAAGACCTCGATGTCTTTTCATCGCCGACATATTTATACGTATGCATTGACATACGAAATACAAAATTTAGCCACTCAGATAAAAATGGAGAATCATGAAAGATTGCAAACCAATGAAAACTGTATTGAATATGTGGTTGAATGGATTTTAAAAATATTAAAGTTTAACTGGAGTAAATAATAAAAGTTGTTTGAGTAAATAAGTAATATAATAGTAATAAATATAGTAAGTAAATAAGTAATAAAAATAAGGATAAATAAACAAATGAGGTCAGGATTTGAGAAAATGCTTCCATTGGTCACGAAAATGTATGTCCATGATGGAGCAAATGAAGAAGAGATTTTGCTTGGGCGAAATATGTACATGCAAATAAATGTCTAATGCGACTATAGTAAGAACATAGTACCTATTTCTAACTTGTTTACTAAGAGAAGTTCTAAGAAGATGATAAACGCACAATAAATAGACGACTATAAGACAGAAGCTAAGTACATATTTATATCCTTATATTTTTATAGTATTATATGAAAGTATTTTGGACCTTTCCAGCATGAAATTTTTTTATTTAATATTTTTCAAATAGTAAAATTTGTATATTACTTGCTATCCATGATTATTAATACTTTGAATGCCATGGGGTCACCGATGACCGGCGTACCAAGATTAGTAGAAATACATAATTTGAACAAATATCAATAGTTATAAATTTTTTATTATTACCATCGTTACTATAATGATGTGACGAAATTAATGCAGTATAAAACATATAAAAATAGTTTTATTTATACATGAAATATAGATCTATCTTATGTACGCCCCGCACCAATGGCTGTCGAACATGGAAAAACCCGCTTTTACCTGAGTGAACAATAACCCTAAGGAACATTTCGACTTGAAAGATGTTTGATGGCAATTAAGAGCTTTGACAGTAAAGTAACAAATGCTAAATCTTGTGACGGTACTTTAGGATTATTGCGGGTCCGAATAAGTATGACCGAGGGATGGATTATAGTTTATGGTAGGTCCCGGAACGTAACAACATAGAACAATTTATTTAGCAACGCGAAGAAACAATATGAGATAATTGGTAATGGCAAAAAATAAGTGAATCGTGCGAAATTGCATTACAGCGCTATGGGAGTCACCGGTGATCTCAGTGAGATAAATCCATTAATGATTATACACCGTAACATATCTCTTGTAAGTAATATTTCAACATTATATGTGTCGCATAATAAAAAATCGTGGCGCCACGACCAAATCTTGTAAAACTGGTGTGGCATTCAACGTGTTAAATTCTACAGTTAAAGACTTGTCTTTCTAATAGAAAAAAAGTGATTAAGAATGTTGAATAATAAATCGTTCACTAAACATCAAGAAAATTTTAAATAATTTAAAATCTTACGCTGTTATCTAAATCTTCTTTGATATATTCCGAGAATTTATTGTACGACGATACTCGAGTCACAAATTTGATTAAAATTTACTGCATAATCAGTAAATAAAAGTGTGCTAAATGTACAATTAAGCAGTAATCGACAAATAAAGGAGAGAAGGAAAATACATTTGCATTATATTTTTGTAGGTATTATAAATTAGAAGTATAACGTTGTATACCAATTTTCATCCTTCTACTTCGACTGGAAGGTTAATTACTGGGTGAATTCGGATTATCCGTTTTTACGTTATTTTCCTTGTTTAATGTAATGCAAAATGTTGGCCTGTTAGAGAATTTTTTTAGATTTTTTCGTTGCAAATCTTAAATGCAAAAAATGAAAAACGTAAAAAAAAATGCTGAAAAATATAGATTTTATATAGAATTTTTAGAGTGACCACTATTTTATTTCTATGGTAGCGACATGTTACCTTGACTACTGTCCTGAATCTTTTTCAGATCTCTTGGTGCATCGTAGTTAAAAAAAATCAGAAACCATTTTTTCCGACCTCTATGTCCCTTATCTTCTGGGGTATTAATCATCACTTCAAATAATTTTTTCAGTTGTTAGTTATCTGGTGATAAACGATATTCACTTACAAATGTTCTAACAATACTTTAAAAGTATTTTATCATAAAATGTAATAAGTCATCAATATGGCACACAACATTGTACGATAAAACATTTTGTTTTATGTTAAGTATCATTTATTGTTATGTAGTTGATATATAAAAAAGAATTAATGATACAAAACAAACTTAAATTTGTATGCGAACCAACTACCAAAAAATTTCATAGAGGTTTCCTAATCGAATACCTTAATCACTTGTTTCACTACATCTTTGAATGGACAATTGATATTTTAAAACCTAGAAGATAAAGAAATATGTTTTTCAATTAACTGAAGTAGTTAATTCTTCTCACTTATATATTATTTTTTCAAATATAAAAATGTTGAACACCACATAATATATTCACTGTATATAAAAAATGTAAAAATTAATAGCATTGATCATGTTTCTACCCGAAATTCCTCGACAAAATCGGTGTTTGATTTTTTAAACTATAGTATACAGTGTCAAGAAATATTTGCAAAGAATTGAGGATAATAGGCATGCTAATATGTTGTTACTGTCAAAATAGGAAAGTGGTCGCTCTAAAAACTATATAGGAAATCTATATTTTTAAGAACGCTTTTGTATTTCTTTTTTTTCTTTTAAGTTTCTAAAATACATGGCCGTGTCTGCAATGATCCAGAATTTCTGAGAATTTTTGCATACCATTAAATAGGAAAGATAGGATAAAGGCAGATATTCCAAATTCAATATGTAACTACTCTTTCGGCCGAGATAGAAGGCCGGAAATTGGTTTGTTTTCTTTTGATAAGCTATAGAATGGTGCATCACCAGATGATTCAAGGACACTTTTGACCCCCCTTATCCTGTTACATGCTCTTCTTCTTACACATATCTAGATAAGTTGTTTCATTATTCTAATTATCTTAATCTCTTTTATTTTTTAATTTCAAGAATTTGTATAAATTAATGAAAAACAATTTTTAGTAAATATTAATACCAAATAATCTATTATTAAATACGTGTAATTTGTTTTTTTAATGACGTCAATAGAAGAACTTTTGTGAGATGTTTTAAGAGTGAAAATGGCATATTTTTAAAAATGTAGTATCCTTGTACTAACATACATTTATATCATATCCTTGAACATACATACGCTCAGGAAAAGTATACTATTAGTTTTATCTTTGTACAACTTCAATAATTATACATAATTATAACAGATCAATTATCTTAATAGTTATTTGTAAAATTCAAATCAAATACTTTAAATGTTGGACAGTTACCTTATTATAAATGAATTAATTTACAAAACAATACTGCTCAATCGATACATGTAGCTAGTCATTAAATTTTTAATAGACTGTTCAGTCAGATAGTTCATTACATGTGAATACTTTATAGCGATTGAAATGCATATAAATATATATGTACATTGTACATATCTAAAGGCAGAATATGTATTTCGTTCGAATATTTTTTCAATCAGTTTTGTAATTTCATTAGAAAAGAAGATAATATATTCGTATTTTGATATATTACTGCTATCACTTCACAACTTGGTTCTCTTTATTTCGCCCTCGCTCTTCGTTGGTTGTTCTTGTACTTACTAGCATTTGCAGTAACGACTCGATATTGTGGCGGTGCTTGTTGATGCTGAGTTTGTTGCTGCTGTTGCTGCTGATGACTCAGATGGTTAATGTTAACTGTCAACTGATGATGGCTCAGCTGATGATTCAAGTGGGGACTCGGCGAGGGTGGTGGCTGATGGGCCGGATGCACGTGGTGATTGTGACCTGGCTGTGGATTTTGTGGGTGGGGGGCCGAAAGATGATGATGGTGATGGGGCCCTCCACAATGTGGCAAAAGACAGTGCATAGGTCCTACACCTACGGCTACACCCACTGCGCCCTCCTTAGAGACGCCATATCTCGAAACCATTCTTCCTGATGTACCTTTTTCTTCTTATCCAGCGTCAAAGTTACGCACCGCCTTTGCCGACAAGATTGATCAAAAAAAGAACCGATCAGAACGAACCGTTTCCGTCGATCCTTTTAAAAATCTTTTCAAATGACGAATTCATTAGGATTCGAACGATCGATGTTTTTACAAAAATACAATAATTGAAACTAATTTTGCATAAATTTTCAATTAACCAACTTTTTTACCGTTGGAGCAGTGCTATCATACGTGTTCATTCGTCTATATTCTTAAATAACATACGCGAGATCGTATAAAAACACGTTTCTCAGTTAGCTGTGTCGTAAAAATAAGTAATGTTTTTTCTTTGTCTCTTTCTTTGTTTCTTTTTTTGTTATTGTATAGACGAGCACAAAACTACTGACAGGTTCAATACAGTGAACAAACGGACAATGGTGTCAAGTGCAAAGAGCTCATCGATATTTAACCGACACTACTTTCGTTGTCCACAAATCTCTCAATCGACAATGCTGCACCATGATGTCATCATCTACTTGATCGACAATGTAACACAGGGCTTTACGAATGGAGTTCATCTATCGTGATAGTTGAATACGCCCTGCGGTGGAAGTCACGAGAGGTTTTCTTTGAAGATACTGGCAGTATTGTTGATTCTTCTTTTTTTCTTTAAATATTTATAAGGTTTCCTTTATTCGTATATGTATAGTCATTTCTGACTTTCTTCTCTAATACGATATTATACTTTTTCTTTTTCTCAAGTTTAATTAGTGGAATATATCTTGAATTTCACTTATTAAGGTATTTAACGCGAACCGCGCTATAAATCATTCCTGTAAATGGAAATTCTTCAAGGCTAGGGGGAACGTAGATCAAATTCTTGAAAATTGTAAAAATTTGAAGAACGACGTAATTTCCATTGGTATGGTAATAAAAGGAATAAAATATCTCTTGACCAACATTTAATGGTATGATCGATCGATAGTCACCGAATATTCCTGCCTGAGACGTGTTTTATAGACAAAATGTCTGTACACGTGATGATCGGAAAACAACATTTTTCATTCGACACTTTTCAAAAATAGTATGATAAAAATAAATTCACTCGTGTGATTCCATTATTCAAGAAACGATCGCCCACAAATGAAATTTAATTTTCTGCCAGAAAATATCGCACTACCATATTGTTTTTGTTTCGTATCGATGCATGCGATGCCACTTGATGTAATAGACCCGCACTCAACTGTCAAAACTTGTCAACGTGGAGATGCACAAAGGTAAGAGACACACTGAAACGGACGGACTATCGCACCTCTTCCATGCCAAAATCGATATTTAAGGCTCGACCGGCGTCTCCCTCTTCGCACCGCCCACTCTTG
Source organism: Bombus difficillimus (assembly GCA_014737525.1). Taxonomy (NCBI): domain Eukaryota; kingdom Metazoa; phylum Arthropoda; class Insecta; order Hymenoptera; family Apidae; genus Bombus; species Bombus difficillimus. The sequence goes on from JACXIT010000160.1 coordinate 62,393, forward strand.
CCAGAGAAAATTTCCTGTTCACAGGGCACATATAGGTTATGTCCACCGTAGATTTACCACTAAAACGGAATCAAGCGTCACCAGGAGTCCATTTCACAGGCCAGAAACCTTTGAATTTTTTTCGCACGTTTTCCTTCTTCGCTATTGTATTACTAAGGGAAGTCTCGAGACTTGATGATCGGAGGTATTCGGCCGCGTGCCGAAAAGTACCGAGTCGCGCGTTCTCTGTAGTTCTCCGTATCGAGATTTATGAACGCGATAAAAAGCGCCGTAGGTAAAGAAGCGAATTGCTCGCAACACAATGCACACACGGAGACTTTAGTAACACTAAGAATATTCAATAGCACGCACGTTACATAGTCGAGAAGGAAAATGTATACGCGATGTAAAAGTTAAAACTGAGCAGAGGAAAATCGAAAAGGCGTCAAATCCGTTCCTAGGTTGCGTGGGATTCTTTATACGGACACCATAAGGTTGTCCGAAAATGTCGTCCTTCTTCAAGGACTTCCTTGTTCCTTGTTCGATATTACAATCGAAGTATGATATATATTTAACGATGCGTTTATAGCTGTGTAACGTGTGCACTCGGAGAGGGGAGAGATAAATCAACGAAGACGTGAAGACGAGCGTACCCTTTTGCAAGGGACGCGGCGTAGACTGATGCAGGCTAGTCCTTCTCGCACGACCTACGAATCGCGACCCGTGGCCCCCTACTTGTTTCGTTCTGCAACTAAGGAGTGACAGGATCGTGCATCGATTTTAAAAGTACCCTTTGCTACATGATAATTTCAGGCATCTGATTTCTTTTCAATTCTTATAAATACAGCATCTCAATTATTCTCAATAAGAATTAATGATAAACTATTATTTATTAAAAAATGCTATACAATATCAAATATTTTTAAAAAATCATTAAAAGTGCGAAATATTTATTATTAAGCACTATCTTTCTACTTTTCACTCATGAAAATAAAATCCTTATTTTATTATATTTAAATTGTTATCGAAATAAATAAATATCTATGTACAATCTCTTCAAATAAGTTTTTACTTTCAAATATACAAAAGTATATAAATATATCAGATTTTGATCACGTTAGAGAGATATTTTTTAAATAACATTACTTAGTATAGTTAGATCTGTCATTTTATATGAGTAGCGAAGTGAAGAATTCAAATTTCATAACTGTTAAATATACGTGTTGTAATACGGCCCTGAAAAGTAGTCAAACGCCAAACCCACACCGAGTCGAAGGTACAGCCGCGTGCGCAGACCAGTGGACAGAGTGCAAAGCCCTGCGCATGCGTAATGGACGTCGACACGGCAGACCCTTCAACTCGCATGAATGCAGTAGGCGCAGCCCCACGACACTTGAGGGTAAGATGACGTGCAGCCTTGTGCATGCGCGCATATAGTCAATTCACCTTAACTTCGCCACGATGTCACACCCGTCTGTTTATACTTTGTATTACTGTGAGAATCAAATGTGCTTGTACATGGAATAGATATTCTTCAAATGTTAATAGCAATATTTCAGAATTTCCAAAAATTTTATCTTTTCAATAGTAAAATTTCTTTAAAATCTTTAAAATAATAAAAATTCACATAAATACAATAGAAATTACTTTCTCGTAAATTCTGAACGATTAATTTTTTTTCATTAATAATATTAGGGAATTTATATTTCTCAAATAAAATTATTTATTTATAATGAAATAAAAACGATATATGATTTATATAAACGATATAAGCTTGACAATCATTTTTATAGTGAAAATATTATTCAAATTTCTACAATTATGTTAAAGGGGACTTAGTTATTACATTATTAATTTAATGCCAGTATATTTTGTATGAATGTTCAATGACGTAATATCGACACTTTTACGAATAATACAATTAATCATAAGATTTCTTACAAAAATCTCACAAAATATTTCTACGGGAGATAATAAAGAATATATTTATTAACTGTAAGTCTACCCAGTTATACTACGGAAAAAATGGAACATATTTGAAACAAGAGCTGCACACGTGGATTGACATCCTTTATCTTTCTGCACTGCACGTTCCAAACAAATATGTATTATGATTCTGTATTATGCATCCCAGAGTCTACGTCAAAGTCATGCGTACAAACATACTTAAAGTGCGATAAATGTTTCCTATCAATATCGCATATACTTCTTTCCATCCTACTATATCATTTGGGTCATTTTCGATTCAATCATGCTCTTTTACCATTAAATAATTTTTCATGTTTGAAGAAAATATGTACCGTTATTCATACACATGATTTCTCATATTAGTTTCATACAAAAGTCTTTCTTAAATCAAAAATCTTTTCATTTGTTAAAGCGAAAGTGAAATTTCAATATAAAAATTAGAAAACCATAACCCAGTTAAAACAATGTGTTGATTATTTAATATCCTCTGTGTTATAATTAATCGTTATCTAAATATGCTTTTAAGAAATTATTTTTAATAATCATATGAATTAGTTTTCACTGTTTAATCGATAAATGCGACAAAGCAGCTGAAATGCCCAACCATTTGCAATTCAAACTTCTCCCTACGCGACAATAAACAATGATTTCATGAATCAAAACATGTATATAATCATAGGATATATGCATACACTGCTACCAACAGTGAACGTTCCTCTATTATTGTCGTAAGAAAAGGGACGGAAGGAGTATAGTATATTTCTTAATGACAATCAAGATGATGCGATGGAGCAAACAGAGGAAGTAAGAGAAGAACGAGCAATCACGAAGATGCACGAATGTATCCCATGCGTGGGCGAAAATGCACGAACGTGTGGATACAGAGACAAGAAAAAACACAAGAGGCGTGCTCGGCTTCGTTCAAACAAGGAACAAGATCCGCGAATGATGTGTATAGGTTAGGTAGGTAACCCAGTTTCGCCGGTGCACCAGGCCAGGCTGCAGCAACGCCGTTCAACGATCGATACGTATATGCACCCCGGTACTGCCCACAACCTAGATTCGCTTGTCTAGGATAGGTGCGAGAAGGCGATTGCGTGACCTACATCTTATGAACAAATGTTACGAAAAAATAATTTAGAGATACAACGTCAAAGTTCATTTATTAACAATGACACCATAGAATCGAGAGAATGATTCTCTTGTACTGGTATATTAAATTCAAATTTGATTTACGATTCTTATCCTTAGATTATACCTAGGTCTTGATAAATATCTTTGAAATATTTTAATCTTGATATTGAGCTGACGTACTTGGCAAGTGAAGTTTAAGGTTCTGAATAAAGCTTTCAGTGCCACCTGCGCATATACATAAATGGTGTAATTTAAAAAATCTCATATATGTGGAATCAGGAATCATTTTTGCGATTAATAGGAAATATTTTGCATTGTAAAATGTCTTATCAACGGCAGTGAAAGATATAAATTATTGATTATTATTATCGAGAATATAATTACATTAACAATTTTGCAAAATCCTATTTTTGCAACTTTACTTAAAAAATTAAATCTCCTATTATTCAATGCTATAATCTAATTTTCAATACGACAAAAAAAAATATTGATTTTTCAGTTGAATATATATATGTACATTTAAGGGATAATTTAAAAAATATATTTCCATAACGGCAGAAGATCTTTGCGTACAAAACGTCGCAACAGTGATAAGAAACAATCATTCAGCTTTTAGCCTTGAAGTTGTAAAAATACAGAGATCCATGTCCCTTGAATATAAAGCATCGAGCAAAAGAATTAATACCTATGCACACATACATCTCGTCTTTGCTTTGTGATGTACATATGTATATACATAATGTACAAGACGCATATTTACGTATATAATAGCGAATGGAGTCCAAACAGACAAGAAGAAAACCGTCTGGTCGCTTAAGCAAAAAAGACCGAAAGATTTCGGGGGATGAAAGGTAAACTGTGCGTCGAAGACGTACAAAATGTTTTATGGGGAGGGCAAGGAAAGGGGGAGAAAAAAGGAGTTAGGTCGTAACCTCCAGCGACCTTTGGTTGACTCGGTTCAAACATTTCTCCCAGACGAGACGTAGTAGTTCAAAATCCTCTGGTGAAAACATAGCCACTGACTCATGTTTGCCAAAAGAATTCAAGGAAACCAGGCACGGTCACAAACTTTTCCGAAGTACACAATGATTCAGTGATAATTACGCCTCTTAGCCGAAAACTCTAAATTTTCGTGATTCATTCGATATACAAGACTAAGTAGTCTTAAAACTATTTACATGAAAAATATTACTCAAAAAGAAAAGATAACAATTCAGATACTGATAGCTTGTAATATTTTCAAGAACGCATTTACTGGAACGTATTTCAGAGAAATATAAAACCTTTGGTGTAGGATGTTGACCAAAAATGTGCGTGCCTTATAGAGATTCCATAGAAAAGACGAGGACCAAGATACAGGAGAAAAGTAGATATTGAAGATGCTCGCGGGCCATACAAGTCGGTTTCCAGGGGTCTTTGAGCCCTCAAGCCGTTGACCTTGGAAAGGTAGCATGAAAATCTTGTGGTGTGAGAGCAGTAGTACTCTGCCTCTCTACGTGGGCGTTCGGTAGGAGGTTACAAGCCTGCAAGAGGGAAAAGGCTAGTCGCAAATGTAGAAGAAAGGAATAATGCCAGCAAACGTATGTCTGGATAAAGACAGAGAGTCTCTATGAAGGGAGGGTCGATATTTACCGGCTTTTCCCCTTCCCGCAGCCGGGCAACGACCTACCGCCCCTTGCGTATCCGTTAAATCCACTCTTTTACCCTTCGTATCGCTTTCTGTCTTACATTCAATTTCCCTCTTCTCTCAGCCCCTACGCCGTTTCTGTCCCGAGGCACGTTCAACCGCCCATAAGCATTCTCCTTCTCCCTTACTACCCTGAGTGTCACTACGTTACACGTTATTGTGTCCTAACCCTGAAACGACCCAACTTGTGTCCCTTGAGATGTCCAACTACCAAGAAAGACACTGTGGTCAAGAGCGGGGACTCGACCGTGGCTCATCCAATACACGTGAGCAAAAACAGGAAACCCCAATCACCCTACTATAAATCATCTGCCTTAAAAATATCCAAATGTTGAACATAATACAATAGTATACAAAAATACCAATTTTTACAAGTTCAGTTTAATCATTCATAGTATATTTATGTAATTGTAAATATGCATACTTTAAAACCAGTTTCAGTTATCGTTTGAGCTAGTATTGTTTAGCTCTGATGGGAACGTAAGGCTACTTTTATAGTTTGTTTTTTTGCATAAAACCATCTTGTGACAAGAGCGGTACGAAACAAACATGTTTAACACGTTTATAAATGTATTTTAAAGTTCAATGCTGGGTATGTCTAGCGTAGTAAATGGATGTATTAAATAGTAGAAGCAATACATGTAAAAATAGTAACAGAAAATGATAATGCTAACAAATTTTAATGTGCAATACGTATGTACATCAATATTACTTAGGATTTTAGTATGAATTACAGCACGATGCTGCACTGCCATCTGTGCGTATCAACGAACAGATCAAGGAATTCCGCCAACTCGGTCGGTAAAGGAATGTGCAATTCAAAATGATGTTTTCTAACAGTTTAGTGTAAGTTCAATTAAAAATGTAATAACAATGTATACTTACGTAAAAAGATACGAAAATATTGATTTTATTTACGTTAAATTTATGAGCTATACTGCGTGTATATAAATAATGGATCTAATATTCTACATTCTACGTTTACTCTTTCGTACGTTTATAGTTTTCAAAATCGATAATTTTTTTTAATCAGAAACCTGATTACTTTCTTATTACCAATATTGAAAGTAAAATGCAAATGGGTACATTATATAATAATAAGATGACAAAAATCGTTGTGATGAATACTTTAAACGATCGCGCATGTATTCTGACATCTCAACTTCTCTAATCAGGATCACGCAGTAGAAGTGTGCCCTGGTATACGTACATAATTGTGCCGAATGAAACTCAAGCGGAAGTAACAATTTTACTAACTGATCTAAAAACATCTCTCCTTTGTTTGTATTTTTGTTCCTACTTAATTGTTTTATAATGATAATCGCCAAAACATTAAAGAACAAAAATAACAAACGCTATTATTTTGTCAAACGATTGTTATTCTTATTATTTAATTATTATATCATGTATCATATATGTACATATGTAAGCATATTATTATACAATAAGAAACACAATGAATATGATAATGAGTTCAAAAGAAAAGTATTATGATTCAAGGTTCGTGTGTGTGCGTTTCTGTGTGACGTAATTACAATTTCTAATCTATCGCTAAAATACCTTATATACTGTGAAACTGCCTTACTGTTTTTCTAGCAAGATGCAGTCTCTGATACAAATTATCGTGTGTATTTAGGAATGAATCAAGTTGCATAAATCATGATGCATCGGTCAAGCGGACGTAGAGAGACAAGCTATTACTTCGATCCCAGACTCGACTTGAGTTTACATAGTACATATCAAGTACAAGGACATTTATTAAAACTTAAAATTTCTAGTAGAAGCTTCAAAAGTAAAATATAAGCACAGAAGAAAATTACGCATTTTTCAAAAAAATTATATATAATATTATATTATAAAAAAATTGTCTATGTTTTCGATTTATAAGGTCAAAATTATATGTAAATAGAAGAAATGATAAAATCCTTGATCGAAAAATGTAGAGAAATAAATTACATAAAAATCAAATAATATATAAGGGTTAAAAAAAACTTCTTTCACTTCAGTACATAGAGCAATGAATGCTCCAAATGTAAATTTTTATTGCATAGTAATAATATCAGTCAGCAGTATTACTGTATCTGCCACCTGAGGCAGTATCGAATGTAAGTAAATACAATTGAGCGCACTGTTCGGAATTTTGAGCGATCGTCCGTTTCTGATACGGACAGACCCATTCCCTTCTTTAGAAAATTCCGAATTACATAGCTCCCCGAGCTGTAAACCTAATAACTCCGAGGTCAGGTAAAAATCCCCAGGAAAAAGCTAGCCGGAAGGGCACGATGGACAGACAAATCCCAACGGTTGGTAAGGAGAGATCGTACCGTACGGGTGAAATAATTCACTCCCAACAAGATCTTACCACCGCCGTGTTCATAACATCACACGTTACTCTTACACAACAAGTGCAAATACAGCGCTGGATTACTCTAACACTCGATCTATTAAACTTCCTCCACCTTGAGCGTTTCTCGAGGTAGCGATATCGACCGATCGGTTTGACCTGACCGGTTGCTCTTTAGTCGATAATTCGCAATACGCACCTCACATGAAACTTATACTATTGAACTATATAATATCATTAATAAGTAAAATTTCACAAGTCCCAAGTTTGGTAACAAAATAAATAACATTTTACAAATTACATGTTATCTGATCGAGTCCTTATCTCGAGTTATATAGCGAGGTTTAGCATAATCGTACATAAAATACTTAAAGGATTAGTTCATTCTATAAACGCTCATTTTTCGCGTTTAAATGTTCGCGCGCATATCGCAAAGTGGATAACGCCTACCATTGTCAATGGGTATACTTTTCATATGCTTCATTCGTCTTGGATATTTCCAAGGAACACGTATTTTTCTTGTAACTTAATCGCAGAAAAATATTTCCTAACACTGTAAAGACTTCTCTGGAAAAAATAAGTTGTCTCTTGCACCAAAACTTGAAAGCAACTACCTTATCCCGCGTGCAATCATAAAGCACTGACATCGGCATTAAATGAAACTGCTTAATGCATATAGTATCATCATCATGAAGGCATCAGCATTCTTTATTCGTACTATATTACGTAACGAAATATAATGTGTTTTAAAAATCTGAAACCCGAAATTGAAACAAAATCCATTATTGAAAATTAGATTAAATAACTTAGATTAAATAACTAGTATGAACTTCTAACTTCAAAAATTTAATACAAGTATAGTTGCAAATTATTCCAAAAAACTAAATCTATATCTAATAATTCCAGAATTTAATTTATTTTCTTTTCTGGCGAAGTAAACTGTCTTTTTTTAAATTAAAGAATAAAAATTATTACATGTATTCGCACGTATATACATATACATATATATAAATATATGTACATATAAGTTATATTAATTACAGTACCAATAGAGCAATAAAATGAAGAATTTAATAATTGTATCAATGTCAACAGTGTGCCCAATTCTTAATTGTGATTTTGAAGAAAAAGTCTTTTTGGTAAATGTAACGACCACAGAGCGATCGGTACAGAGATAAAGAGAGAAACAAACGCTAAATAACTAATACGAAATAAATATGAAGCATAATAAAGAATAAAAATTGAAAAATTATTGAAGAAAATACATCGAGTAATAAATATATAAAAGCATGGCTCACGTAATAGCGCAACATTTTTGTTGATTACTTAAAACATAAAATTAATATCTTCCTCGGAAAAGTGTTTATACTTTGTGTCTTTACTTTTGTATAAATAAGTTCACTTCAACTTCTTTCGTTTGTTTTTTTCTCCAAGTATGCACATATATTATTTATAACTGTACTAGGTGCATAAATATAATAAGATAATCGCGTTTGTCATAAATTATAACGATACATTTATAGAGTGATACCTTGGAAAATACAACCTTCTTCTGGATTAAAAATATAAAAGTAACCAAGATAAACCTTGCGTCATTTAATCAAATGAATAAAAGGATAGATAATTTTTTAAAAAGTTTCTAATCTATTGTAGAAAATACTTAAGAAATCGACAATACTTATTAAAAAATAAAAATTAATAATTTTTCTCACTCCGTGTGGAATCATGTTTTCCATATTTATATTTACTATAAAAAATGCTACGCCAAATACTTTTTTGTTCTGTATGTATGTAGAGATACTTGGAAAATCGATGATAATCTTTAGAAAAATTGACATTTTTTTGCTCGTTACGTATGAAATCATATTCTTAATATTTACATGTATTATAAAAATATTATGACAAATGATTTTTTTAATAGATAGTCTACATTAAAATGAATAAAATAAATTATAATTAGCTATGAAGAATACAAAATATGTAATGGTTAACACATACGCGTACGCATGCATCAACACAAAAAGTATTTAGTGATATATAAAAGTGCACTTTCTACCAGGAACTATACAGAACCTGGTTTACCAACCAATATGACATGAATGTGTTAAATGTCACAATGCTTAGTCGGTATAAACTTACTATGAATAAATTATATAACATGTAATAAGTTCTCGGTATCAAGAATATTATTTTAATGGATTTTCGAATGATCTAATCAACTATATAGAAAAATAAATAAAAAAGAAGTGTAAATGATATAAATGAAAGAAATTGGTACTATAGATATACATATGCATTTTTTGAAAGTAGAATTTTTCTCTTGTAATAGAAAATATATAATGTATCTATATATATAAATATATTGAAAGTAAAAATGCTACAAATTTGAGTGTAATGCTGTTGAAACATGAAATCATAAGAACCGTATTGCTGAAGAGACCGCGGGATTAGAATTGGGTCTTACATAAACTCCGTCAACGTAATTTTCGAGATTCTTTATGCTAAAATGCATTCTCCTTTCCTACGAAACTATCTATAATTATATTTTTTAAATTGTTCGTTTTCTAATTCTTTATTTAACTAATTATATTCATATAAAAAATGTATTAACAAACAAAAGTTTCAACGAAAATACATTTATAATTATTCATTCTTCATTATTTTCTAATGATATTTTATGCAAATAAGATACCATTCTATACATATACATATAATAGAAGCAAAAATAGATATTAAATACTAGTTTTTTTATTAATTCAAATAATGAAACTATAGCAGACTTATCAACAAATATCAAAACTTAGACTGTTTGTTTCAACACGAATTAATATTCAAATTAAAAAAAATGCAAAAAGATGTATTAATAGCGTACTTAAATAATTTCAGTAACAAACGTATTTTAAGCTTCAGTCATGTCTATATGTTTACAAATATTTTCTATACTAACATAGATATCAATCATCAATCAACATGGATATCAGTCATCAATAACAGAATTGTGACAATTTTTTCTTTCTATTCATTATTTAGAAAAAATTCTAAGCTTCGATAATAAATAATTTTAGTAGTAATAAATTTTCCAAAAATGATACTAGAGAAATATTATTTTCCTATAGTAAAACTACCAATGCCATTCAATTAATCCATCTACAGAGAACGTACTAATAGCGAATAGTGAAGAAGTATTGTAGAATATTTCTTAGAATATTCGGATTTAACAAATTCAAAAAGGAAACAGCAATTGAGCGCAACGGGACCGTAAAAACATGGTTGTTGAAGAGGCGAAGAGATGAGTAAGAAGCAGGCAAAGTACGGTTAGTTTCTCTCCGGATGTCTGATGGCCTCTTTCTCGTACAAGCGGCCTTGCCAGGAATGCACATTTTCTGCCTGTTCGCCGTTTGACGTTTACTTTGGCTTCGATTCGAATCGATGCACAGACGTCTGCCACCTTTCACCCATGGTCTTCTAATCACGTGATTGTACTTGTTATCGTTCAATTTCGTCATTATGCTTATTATCACATAGACTATCCTAGGAACTTTCGGTAGCGATTTCCAACTTTCTGTCGAATATCTCCTTCTTTCTCAATTAACCTTCTTACAGTCCAAAAGAATAACATATTACTTGGAAAATACCTAACAATAAGGAACTTCTACACATACATAGACTGAGTAACGAAAATATGTGAACGACGTAGTGCGAAATAATTCATTATGTAAAAATTGGACAATGGATTGCAACTTGTTGAAACAAATTGCATACTATATATATACTAGAGTTATAGAAAACATTTATTACATTTAATCGATTATTTATTTAACAATGTAATAAATATTTTTGTTTGTAATTTATTCGTTACAGTACAAACATAATTCTACTTTTAATAAATTATTTTTTCTATTGCCATACTATCTTTTTAGTAATGAAAAGAGCACTTACAATCATATCCGGACTGTAAAATTCTTGGTCAAAATGTTTCTTTCTAGGAGTTTTTAGTTCGCTAAAGTTGAAAATTAGGCTCATTTTTCACGGAAATGAACGGTTTAAAACTTCGTCGTAAATTCATTTATAAACACCTGACCGATAAAGATTTTAACATTAGAAATCCGCATAACCAGTCGCATCACAATGGCCGGAAAATATAAAGTAACCCAAACCTAACTTAATAAATTTAAAGGTTATAATTTAAATGTACACAAGGTGTGCCATACAGTAAATAAAGAGATTAAGAGTACTAAATTTTTAAAAAGTCTCATTAAAATCCATAAGATCGTCGCACATCAACAGATTGACTGAAATTTGTTATGCCTTATTTCCGTAAAAAGCGACGTTCATTTCCGATTGCAGCGACCTTAAAAATCCCTAAGTATCACTTTAACCAAATACTTTGCAGTCCGGATACAATGAAGAAGAAAGAATCTGAAAAATTACCTAATAATATAAGAAAAATTTTATTAAAAAATTTATTCACAGACATAATTCTATCTTTACTCAACCATTTTTTCCTGTTGCCGTATTATTGTGCAATAGTGGGAAAAATGCTATTTCATACAGAAATAATTGAATGTATACATATATACATTTTATAAATATCATCGAATGGCTAAGAAATAATAAGATATAATACTGATCAAGTACATCTACAAAATGTCTAAATATAACATTATTTGGGAATCAATAAAATTGATATTTATAATCTATTGTGCTGTTATTTGATTACCTATCCAAACTATTATTAGCAATATAGAAAGAGAAAGGATTTCTGCAATGATATTTCAACACAAGCAAATAACTGGTTCCTAATGAACGCGAAAATTAGTGACTGATTCTGACGGTACATGTGTGTGTATTATTGCACTCTCTGCACTCATATATAGAGTAAAAGCATAATATTATTAAAACAACGAACAGGTAACTATCGCAGAATGCAAAATTGTAGAAAATACAAAGAAATATTTGACAGTACGTAAATGAAAACATAGTTACATTTTATTATTTAATATTTCTAACGATGGAATTAAAATTTTATGTGAAGACAGATTTACGTTGCACTCATACAGAAGTTGAATTATACGTATAAGAAATCCACAAGATGAACTAGTGACCTGAAATTTACATAAAATCCAATCCAAAGCTAGGTTTCCAGGTTGGATTGCGGAATCAGCGGGATTACGTTGCAAAATTCATATCCTGATGTAGGAAGTTTCAAATATTTCATAAGTATTGAAGTTACAACTTCCATGTACGTAACATTTCAGGTATAATAGAAAAACAATAAAAAAAAACTTGATTTTTTTCTTTTTTTTTATAAATCATAATATAAAAGATTAGAGGAAAGTATTAAATCTCTCAGATGCTTGAAAATAAAACTGAATATTGCAATTAGATATTGAAATTATTAAGAAACATATCTAATTAAAACAATAAAAATAAGAAAATTGTTATGTCTGCGAAATCATGGTTCAGAATCATGAACGTCTATTTTATGCATGTTCTATTCAATGAAACTGAACAGCTGGCAAAATAAATATTAGAATACAATTTTAAACAATAATACGCGCGAATTAATTATAAGCGCATCTATATGGCAAGTTTGATTTTATTGAGACCTGAGTATTATGCAATTTCGTCCATGATGGCCTTTATAATAAATAGATATTACCCAACAAGACGAGACAGAAGACCTTGACAATCTCAGTAAAATCAGTAGAATCTTAACCTAACAGTAAACAATAATTCTTTTATTGCATGTTGTATTGTAATAAAGCGCTATTAGAAACCGTATTCGTGATAACTGCGATTTCCAGAAACTATAATTGGAAATACGAAAAATTGCTCATCGCAAAAATTAAAAAGTATTATAAAGAAAAATCAGACGCAGCTTTTAACATAGACGTCTGTATGCATGTAAATAAGTAATTAAAAAAAATAAATTTTATCTATGAACAGATTGACTACGCAAGCATAATATAAACATAAATAAATTGTTACATATATACATAGTTGTTGGATCACTTTAAAGTAGTTTTAATGTTATATATCGTACATTTTTGTAATTTGATGTCGACAATTTAAAAAATATTGGACGATCTTACAAATCGTACTCTCTTATACACGTGACACATCCAACTGGTAGGCAGTTAGCTACGTCGTCACTTAGCAAATGATTACTGACTCACGCGACATCTTCCGAAATCTATTGTAAGTATGTATCATTTCATCTGATACCAGAATTAAAACTTTCAAAGAATTTTAATTTATTTATCGGAAAAATAATAAATTGTTTTAACGTACAACAAATACAAAAGAGTACAAATAAAAACATTACTTAAAATTTCCATACGAATCAGAATTAATTGAAAATTGAATGATACAGTATGAGAAGTCTGTTGCAAATGCTAGTAACGAAGCACATTACTATCTATGAGATGAGCATCAGTTCGTACATGAATTATATGAGCGATGTGAAAACATTCGATCATTCGAATAGAGGCAACTGTCCCTACACCGCAACATAGCGTGACATTCAACTTACCTATCACCGTGGACATTTTTCGCCTTATGTGCTGCTGTACGTCTTGTCCAAGTTTTCTTACGACCGTTATTACTGGTGATGGTAAGAAACAGTGACGATTAAGAACATCTTTAGTGGCGTGACTGCCTATTGGTGATCCTATCCACTTTCGTTCTCAAACATATGAAGGTAACACACGAGATCTCTCTTCGTGAAAAATATACGCCCTGTATGGCGCAAATACTTGAAAGAACAATGAACTATCTGAATGAATGGACACTCCTCATGCTTCGCAAACGAAAAAACCGCTCGTCGAAATTATATAACCTCCGCGGCAGCAAAGACGATATGATACTGGCAAGACAATGTTTTTGTGCGAGTTAGTAACCACGAGACCCGGCAATACCACTGCTGCTACTGTTACTACTATCGTAAAACTCACTCTCGGTACGGTAAATCACCAACTTTTAAAAAGACTGTTTCGCTTGTCAAGTATCAACCAATATTTTTTCGCACTCTTCCTTACACGTGATATTCACATTATGTGATAATTACAACAAACATGTTCTGTTACTTAAATTCACGCACTTTTAACACACGCTTTTAACGACCATATGTTGTTTGTAACGATAATTCCATACGTAATACATAGATGACACAATTTGTTTATTGACAAATGTTACCATACACAAAATACAAATCGCAAAATTTTCACGTATAAGCGAACTATCTTGATAAAACGTTCTAGAAAAAAATGTACTTCTGATTGTGATATTTCAAATCATAAGATTATAGAGACAGCCTTGAAAATACAACTCCTTAAAAAGAAAATTATGACGTTTCTTTTATGGTATTACGCACAATTTCTTGTTGTATTATCGTGAACTTTTGTATACTCGTGGTGAAATTATACTCGATTATTTTCACTATAAGCTAAATAAGAAAAAAAAAGAGAGCGAGAAACGTGTGTACCGTGTGGCTTGATTGCCACATGTACACAGACTATGCACGATATATAGCCGAACTCAATGTTCGGGTGTTTCCGTAAGCCTTCGCCAAGTTAGCTATGTTGCTTCGCTTCATCCTACTCTCCTTCTCTCTTCCTTTTGTGGGTTCTTTCCCTATTTTCTCTTGCGATACTTCTTCGTTCATCCTTTCACATAACCCATATATCTATTATTTTTACTGTTTTAATTCGCCCATTAAATAATCCCTAATTTACTGGAAGAAAACTGTTTCGTAAGATTCAACAGATTGTTCCCCCACTCTCTCACTTACGTTTGTTTTTATTTATATCCGCATTCAGTATATTATTATTTTCCTTGTTACTTCTCATTTTCTTATTAGACTTTTCTTAAGAAAGAAAGAATCCGTATCGAAATTAAAAACTAAAATGAGAAATAAAATAAACCAAGAAGCCATGGATTTAAGAGAACTCATTAATAAGTATAAAAACAGATTATCATATCGATGTAATTTAATAATAACGCAAGTGTTCTGAATAAGGTCATTTCAAGATCGATTAATATTTGTATTTACAATATGTAAATCAATATATCAAAAAGAAAATAAGAATTTCCTCTTAATATAATTCTAATTCTAATCGTTATTTTAATTATCTCCTATTTATGATCCATAAAGTATAATATCAATACAAATATCTCTGACACAAGTTTATAATTGCAGAAAAAATTCGTTTTCCAAATATTGGTAATTTATTACGTAAATCGTTTAGTTTCAACCGAGTATCTCAAAAAATACTTTTAAAATGTATTATTATGTAATTTATCTCACGGAAAAATGTAACTTGTAAAATTTTTAATTATATTAGAAAAATTGGAACCTAAATAAATCCGACACATCAAAAAGTAGTACAACTCGCATAATTACGATGTTTCTTCTATGGCTTCCATAATTTCATTAAGTTAATTTTCTTGTACGTTTGGTCGTTAAGTATATATTGGCAAAATGAAATAATTTGCCATCTACAGAACATGTTTGTCTATAACACATGGACAAATCGTTAAGTATTAAAAAATATAAAGTTATTGAAAAAAATAAATATTAAGCAGATGCAACATATTTAAGAATGAAATAAAAAATTACAAATTGTTATTATATCAGTACAACAAATATGGCGACAAAATAAATAAATTGTTAAAAATTATTTAGAAATATATTGTTTAAATTAAAATTTTGTATGGATATATCAATATATCACTTTTAGAATAAAAGTAAACTTTTACAAATCGTAAAAAATTTATCAATCAACTTGCATATATGTATGCAAGTATTGCTTCCTTTGTTCAGGGTTCTATTATTCTTTAAGTAATATTTTAATAAAATAAATATTAAAACCAAAGAAAATAAAAATTAATAGATATAAAACATTGTTAGATGGAAAATAAATGTGTCCTTGTAGACATTTTGCGAAATGTTTCTAATGCATAGCCACATGGACCGCATGGCTATTCTAACCTCAAAACTTAACCTCCTTCCAGTATTTAACCAATATATTAAATTCTAATCGTGTAGAAAAGCACATACATACAACAAATAACAAATATCTGGCAGCATGTATAAAAATTAAGTGAAATTAAAAATAAAGTTGATATTATTGTAATTTTGTACTCACCAGCATTCGGTACAAAACGCGGTGTATTCGTTGTAACCACGGTGTTATAAGTTTGAGGAGAATGAACACTTGGTTGATTGACGTTCACTATGAGTTGAGGTTGATGCTGTGGCGGATTATGATGCGGCTGTGAATGATGTTGGTGATGTTGGGGCAGGTGGTGATGTTTCCCCTTCGTTGGCATGCTCATCGCAGGCGTAGGCCTCCTTTCTTTAAACTCTCCACTACCTTCAAAGTTTGTTGCCTTATGTGGCTCGCTGAGGTCCTCATAGGTACGTTATTTTCGCACGTGCGTAGTTAAGTGTAATGTTTGTCGAAAGACTTCGTATCCAAAGCAAACTTTGCTGAAAAATTAGTGGTACGAAAAATGACGGTTAACGTTCGGTCAGCCGTACAGAACTGATGGCACGGTTACACGCGCGCGCGCTTCAATCACGGTCAATTCATACGCAAAATTATTTCTTCACTTTTTTCATATTTTGTGTTTTTGATCAAAATAACTAGATTCGTTCGTATTCGCCGACAAATTATACACTTTTTCCGCAGACTGTCTTCCTCCGTTGACTCATTCGATCAAAAAGTGTTTACGTTATTATCACTTTCTTTTTCCAAGATCGCGCGCGGTTACAATATTTAACTACGCACGATCACTTAGTTCTTCTTGTAATACTAACAAGCTATTGTCGTCAATAATCGTACCTAGGCCGTTCTACCTGCCTAAAATGTCGCGTAAATTGTCTAACAAACGGTAAATGACTTGTTTCCTTCTAAGAAAAAAGAAGCGACGCGCACCATACATTGAGCACAACCACAGCACGCCTTTCTTTCCATTTCCTCCTACCCAACGTTCCTTAATGGTAATACAAAGATCTTAAATCTCGTTGCACATGCGACACGATAACGATTTAAAATGGATGTAATAAATTGTTGATAAATGATATTTATCAAACTATTTAATTATAAATTGCAATTATATGCGTATTAATTAATTTGTCCAAAAGATACTATTTTTTCGAAACGACACAAACGGATTTGTCGTAACGTAACGAAACAAAATTCTCTACCAACCAATCAGATATTTGGCATAAACTGTACAAGGAACATAGAATCAGTCAGGTAACTATTTGATTGGTTGTTATGTTGTTATCCACGCCTGTTTATGCTGATTATGTAGATAATAATATATCTAAATAAATAGCATTTTTTGTTGTAAAAACTGCTTTCAATAATGAATTTCAAACTATTTCTACATATTGCAACATTTTGCCTATATATGTATATATGCCTATATATGTATATATATATTCTCATATGTCCTCTAAATATGCTATAAATAAAACTAATATCAAAAACGTATATGAATTTGCTATTGAATAAATCTTATATTCTTAAATAAGAAATGAATATTGATGATAGTGATGAATGATAATAAATATTATTATGACTTTGATATGATTATGATTGATATTGACATAAATATATCAATACAAAGTATGTAATAAATATTTCTTCATAATTATATACTTACAAAAAAACAGAACAAATACATATTATATATATTAAATGCATAAACATATATTATATATTATACTAAAGTCATATTTTCCATGACATGTGCACACAGATATGTACGTACATACACACATCCGTACATAACTGCTTTTATACTTGATAATTATATATGTATCTACTATTGATAAATTTAGTTCAATTATTATATTTTTTTACCTATTATTGATTTAGTGTAATGTTGTTGCACATGTTTATAGAAATATCATAACTACAGTTACATTTTTAAAGTTAAGAAAGAACTAAAAACTTCTATAACAGTAATACATATGAAAATCGATATAGTTACATATGTGATATAAATACGTAGACATAAAACGATTTAAAAGGTTTTCAGACAAGTACATACCTGTCAAGATAATTTACTACAATGATAGAGAATTGATTTTTTTAACCGTAATTTTTTAACCGACTTCACTTTATAAAATTCAGGCAATCATATAAATTTAAACGTTTGTTTTACTTTTTGCTATCAATTTATCTAATTATTATCGTTTTAATATTAAAAAATGAGTTCTCATGGTAAATTACAAACTGAGAAACTAAGAAAAAATTTAGAAGCACAATTGGACAGACTGGTGCAACAATTAGAGGATATAGAAGAAAACCGGTATTATTGATAAATTACATTTCTTAAAATTGTTCATTTAATAATTTTAGAATTAATATTTTTCTTCTATAAAATTAATATATTTTATAGAAATTCACTGGACGCTGCTGCTTATGAAGAAGCTATGCAACTTACAAAAGAAGATTTACAGGAATTCAATGAAAGTTTACAAAGAATGATATCTGGTGACACAACATTAGTTGATCAATTGGGTGCAATACAACTAGTATGTACTAATACTATTTTATACATTATAAAAACATAGATATCATTTGAATTTTAAACAATATTAATATAAGGATATCAATTATAATATTTTCAAAAATACTGTAAATATACTTACAATTCTAAATAGGCAATTCAAGCAGCAATTAGCGAAGCATTCAAAACTCCTGCTGTTATCAGAATGTTTGGAAAACGAGAGACATCACAACTTAGAGAACGATTAGCTCAAATTGATTGTAGTGTAAAACTTGGAAAATTAAGTAAGGAAGTCAGTGATCATCAACGTGCAGAGGTCTTAAATGCATTAAGGCAGCTTGGAGAAAAATTGGAACCTCAAGAATTACAGCTATTGGAAAAATTGATGCTTAGTAACATTGACACAACAAGTTATGTGCAAGTAACTGATAATGTAGAGAAAGGTCGAATGGCTATGGCAGTGGTAGGTGATGAAGTCAGAACTCAAAATACTTGAATATTTTTTCATATAAATTTATAATTTTTTACCGTTTATAACAATTTACATAAATAAGGGAATCAAGTATGTAAAAAGATTGATAAATTAATAATATATATTTCAATAATATTGCTAAATCAATATGTACGTATAAATATGTGTATAGATATGGAAATATGTATTTTTAATTTTAAATATAGCTTAGCTTTATTGTAAGTAGATTGGTTGTAATGTGAAAAATTTGTATTTTTTATTATTTAAATTTTGTAGCTGTTCACTCCATTTTCTTGCTAGTTTTAATTAAATTTCCAAAATGGTTACTTTCATAAAAATGTGATTGATGACTTAAGACTGAAAATAATGTTAACAATTTTCACCATAAATTTAATTCTATAAGTAGAATATAAATTATATAATAAGCAAATATACATAGTTTTATCTTTAACACGTTAACTGCCACGCGTGTTTTCAAGAAAATCTCCGTCAGGCCACGCATGCCGCAGTACCAAGCGTTCTCTGCTAGATACTCTCATCGATATTTTAGTAATGCGAGTCGCTCAAGTGGTGGTCTCAAGAATGATCTCTCGTTTCATTTGTTCGCAATATTAAAACCACTAGCTGTTGTTGAATATAATGAGGGAAAGTGTGGTATAGATTATTCCGACCAAATGGTTTCTTATGCCACCAAAATTAGAAAAGGAATCAAATGGTACAGAAAACTTGGCGTCCAACTACTTCTGGAAATTTCTGTTAAAAACGCTTTGACGGTTTACAAAATTGTAACGAGAAAGGATATAAATATTATATAGATATTAGAATATTCAGAGAGTTATTAGTTGCAAAATTATTAGGGTTGTCTGACAATACAAAAAATCCTTGTCTTCGACGGAGTTAGCATAATATCGCTGTTCGGAAAAATGATTCCGGGACAAGCATTAGACGCGCATGCAAACTATATTATGCAAATAAAAGACGTCGAATGGACCGAACAAAGACACAAAAGAATTTGAAGAAAACAACAACTTATTGTCCAAATTATCCCGACCAACCTCAGCTATGTATAGGATGCTTTAAAGTTTTACATCCTAAATAATTTTTTTAATAAACCATTTTCGTATTACTTTTATAACAATTCAACAGTTTTATTATTATGGAATATCTTTTCAAATACCTACGACGATCTTTCGCAAGTAGTCAAATAAGCGACACCCGAATATGGGTTACATGGCCTGACCAGAAACTTTGCTGACATCCGAATACGGGTGTCGTGGCAGTCAACGTGTTAATGTAACTTGTGCACTATAAATCATAATTGTGTTTATTTCTAGCTGCATTATAGTACTGCAGTATAATGTAATAAAATATGTTTGTTTTATTTCAATGTCATATTTCACATAAATGATTTGGGAAAATAAGGAAACATACATTTATTACGCATGTGATATTTTGGATTGTATCACTATTGTCAATATGTATACATACACATGTTATACAAAAATATTGCGAAGAATATTGTGAACAGTCACATATTTTATCAATGTAAAATTTTAATAAATTTGCTTTTAAATGTATAAATTTACTATTCACATTAATACCTAAAGGTTTTACATTAAGAATATGACACTTCAACAAATACTTAAAATAATGTAATTCATTATTTAAAAATGTCAAATTTCCAAATAAATGTATATATAATCATCAGTTATTATCTCTTTACATTTTTACTTATAAATAGGACTAATAATTACAAATCAAAGCACTCACATTTGTTTGCATACATATTACAAATGCTTCCGTTTAAGTAGGAAGCTCACAACAAGGCATGTCAAATTAGTGTCAAGAATATATTAATATACTTCTACAAAGCATCCTCTTTTTTACAAATACAGCAATTTCAATCTCTTTCTCATTTCAATTTCATAATCTTCTTAATTTTACTGCACTTATTACACCCATCACTAATTTAACGTTTACGTCGGCAGACTCTTTTATGCTCACGTTGCCAGTGAATTTGTTGACAATCAGTACTGCAATATGCAGTATTCCAACAGCAGTGATATATGGCTTCAGCTTCACAATTATAACACTAAAATTAAGATAACTATTATGATATATGTAAAACAAATATTAGAATACGTGTACATAAGAAAAATATTAAAAGATTATTACCCATTGTTTCTTCTTTATTTCAGATATAATTTGTTGGTGTCTGTCTGTTAGTTGCCGTAATTCTTTAGCGTGTTCGGCTTGTAATTTTTCCAATTCTTTGCATTTTTCCAGTTCTAATTCCCGACGTAGCTTCTCTAATGCAGTTGTAGTAGGTTGTTCCGATGTTCTGCGTTCCCTCTTTATCTGTAAAACATAACATTATGAAATTATATAGATACTTAATAAATACATTCAATTAATGATTTTTAAATATTATACCTTCGCAGGTAATGTTTCCGTTTGTATTTGTTCCGTCTGTACGAAAACACATTTGGTTCTTGGTTCTTGAGAACTAGATGTAACCATGTCTTCTTGAGAACCTTCTTTCTTCAAGCCTTGAGGACACGTACTGGATATTTCTCTTGCAGGTTCATCTTCTGCCACTGGCAAGCAGGGTACTTGCCTCTCTTCACTTGTAGCTTTAGTTTTTGAAGAACGTTCGGTATGTAAGGTTCCCTCCTGATTTGGTGGTATATCATTGTGACCGTCTGAACTGAGACGTTCTACTTTAACTCTTAAATCCTTAAAAAGTTGTTTCGCTGGATTAGGATTTCCCGCCGTATTTTTCGAACCTGATGACTCTATATTTCGGATTTTAGTTGGTTTTGGACCCTCGCTATCGTCGTCGATGTCCAAATCCCCGATGTTCTTGCCCAACTTTAGCAGCAAATTCTGATGATGCTTCAGTTCATCAAATGCTCTGTTCCAAGCAGTGGATCTTTTTATCTATGGAAGGTAAATTGTGCACGTTTTAAGAAAGGATGATTTTCTTCTGACTGCACAATGAAACAGAGTGGTGAGAAATTAGTTGTACACTTTAGGCCACAGTATGTGCATACCTCCATTTCTTTCCACTTTCCTTTTTCCGAAGGCTATGCAAGAATTTGTTGTTAAGATAATAATATACCTAAGTGCAACAACAATTTCTAAATTGCTTTTTCTCTCGACAGTTCTCTTCTATTGTGTCAGTGATACGATACATTGTAAATGGCGTGTAACCTAAACCGAGAATTTCACAGTGTTCGCGTGACAATTTCGCGTTGAACGCCGGATAATTTTGTGACTTATCTTTACCTGTAAACTCTGTAGACTGGCGGTAATCGGACGAATGAACATTTTTTCGATGTTGGCACGCATATGATGACCTCCAAAAAATCGGACGTCATAAATGTTGCCATTAACTTGCATCACTTTAGCCGGCCAGTAGGGGTATCCTTTTTGTTTTGCATAAACTAGCTGATGTGGTGGATTACAGGGTATACAAAACCATAACTTCTCTGATTTTTCATTTGATATCCTATAGCAATCGGCACAGCGGCGGATTTCTTGAAGATCGTAGCAGCAATCTTGATACATTGTATTACCCATTTCTCCTATTATGCTATGAGCTAAATAAATATCCAAATTAAAATTTGTCATTAGTATATTTTTAAATAATTACTAATTTAATACATTTCTTGAAGATAATAATTCATAAATTAGTTTCTAGTTATATACCTCCATGATATACAATGATATTATGTAGCATGTTATGCGCATCAGCTTGAAACTCAGCTAGATTATTATATTCATTTTTCTTAATTTTTGAATCCATGATTGCTAAGTCCATATGGTGTTTTATAAGAACACCTGGTCGCCATGCATCTTCTCCTTCACTAATGTAAGTTGTGCCTGAATATCTATTAGTTGGTGTAACAATAGGATCATTGTTAAAAACGATAGTACGATTTGTAATTTCTGGTGGTAATTTTGCTTTCAAATGTCCACAAGTAAAATTCAGAATGTGATTGAGATCAATTTTATCTGGATATGTGTCATTATTTATATTCTGTAACAATTATTTTTACTTTATTGGTATATAAAGTTTGAAATTTTATATCTAATGTAATGCACTTACTTCACAAAAATTACATATTTTCACTTTAATGTTACTAGGCATATGACATTCAGAGTGATAAACTCTATGACATTGTTGACAGCATTCCACAGTTCCTGCTTTGTGACATTTGCAGCAATACCAGTCATGACCATCGTTAGGTATAATATCTGATGGTAATCTGTAACTCTCTTGCTCTATACCATTTTTTGTTGGTACTTTCTTTAAATAAACAAGTCCATCATCAACTGCTTTATTTAATTCTTCCTGGGCCTCTTGTTCTGTAATCCCATAAACTCGAGCTAGATGTCGTACCATACGATCATTGCTTGGTAAACTTCTTTGATGTACAGTTATTTTGATAGCATCCCATATTCGTTGTGTCATGAAAGGATCTGTCCTACGACGAATGGACATGATGATAGATATGCACTGAAACAAATATTGAAAGAACATTGGACTTTTATAAGCTATATAAAAGTAATAAAATTACTTTGAATTAGACGCATTTTGTGAAAATATATTGTTTTACATAATTTTACGGATATTAAAATTTATTACACAAATATAGCCTATATACATGAAAATTTTGCATTAGAAATATGATATCAATACCAGCATTTGCTGATATATAGATAATCAGCATACCCCCATGTTACAATACCTGTCATATCTAAAATGTAATAATTAAGATACCCCTATAGCTTAACATAACATATTAAAATAAGATACTTGTATCCAAGAGCATTTCTAAATATATAGTAGCTTTCAGAACTGCACAAGGTATATATATAAGAAAATTATAATCATTAAGTAAATTTACTAATAATTAGTACTGCATATAATGCAACACAAGTGAAACTATAATATATAAATCTTTATATATATAACATGTATTTTATAATGCTAAATATATGTGCATGCATATTATTGTTATCCAGTGTTCTTACAACTGTAATTTTGTTAAAAAAGCAATTTAAACAATGGAAGGGTACACCATTATATATTTTGTCAATATCTGATGTATTGTTTTCTATGTTTACATCAAGTATATTATTCACAAATTGTATCATACACATTACTTATATCAACCATAATAAAGTGAGTAGTGTCTTCCCTGTAAGTGACAGTATATGGAATACAGAAAGAGGTAATGAAAATCAACAAATAAAGCTTAAAAGCTTTGCAGAAAAATTGAATACTGTCATAAATCCAGACTATTTTAATGCAATTCCAAAGTGTAATATCATAAGTATCATAATGAAATATGGAATGCTATTCTTCCCATTTGTAAATTCATTTGTATCTTTGTTAATATTCTCTGTAGAATGCAATTTAAATGTATTTTATCTTAAGAAGCAGTGCTTTAAATTTCTACATTCAGAAGAAGCAATATGCGAAGATGATACTAATATAAATAAATTTAACAGTGAAATAAAATTTGATTCTGTAATAAAGTCCAAAAATATTTCAGTAATCAAACAGTATATGAAGAATATTTTATATGTGTTTAATTATAATGAAACAAAGAAAGATAAAAAAATTACAACTATATTTGTACTAAGTCAATGGATTGTACCTGTTATTATCACAGGATTGTTATACTTGTCTGAGTATAATACAAATCCTACAAGGGACACAGAAAATAAAAAATGTTTTATTGAAGGTATACTTTTTCTTGATGATTGTGACAATAATATTAAATCTATAAATATGTTTCAAAATCCTGAATTTGAGACATATACAGATATAGTATATGATAATTTTACCAATAATGAAGACTACATAAAATTACAAACTTCCAACATTACTCAAGTGAATGAGATAATATCCAAAGTACAAAATCTTATTTTTTCTGCAATGAATGACATATCCGCTATGTCATTTAATACAACTTCTTATAACACTTCTGAAGTTATAGATAAAACAAAATATTTGGATACTTATATAAAAGACATAGAGCAAAATAAGAATGCTGGAAATGTATTTAATCCAGTCAGTGTTAAGAATAATACAAACTTACGAAGTAATATACAATTAAGCAATTATACTAATAGAGTCAATGAAGAATCGTTATTATTTGATTACTTAATGAGAAATTCTTCAAGAGACAAATTGAGAGTAAAAATTTACAATAATGAAATTAATACAAATACCACAGAAAAATTAAATGTTAGAGAATTACAAACAGATGTTACTGAAAGTAAAGGGATTATAAACGATTTTATGAATACAACTGAAAAATATAATATACTAATTATATCAAATGATTCGAAATACCATAATAATAAAGAAGTAAAAGAGTTGGAAGAGTTAAAACCAACAAAAATTTTTCTACGTACCAAAATCAATATTCATCAAAATGATAATACATCAAAGACAATGCAAGTGTATATAATAGATAAATGTTTTGTATCAATTCAATTTTTAAAGGTACATTTGCTTATTCTGGTATTCATAATATATTTTCTACCAATTTTGTTCTCCTCAATTCTACAGCAATATGGCAAACTAAACTGTAAAATTGTTTTAGAAAAGTTGAAAGCAGAAAATAAAATTCTGTTAAACAATTTTAAATCTGAGTTCACAAATGAGATTAATAATATGTATTTTGATGTTCCCACGAATTCCAAAGGATTTACTTTAAAACAAAAATTTAAATATTTGGATGAAAACCCTCATACACAAGAATTAGTTGATTTTAATAAATTACAACTAATGAGAATTCATCGCGAAGACTTTAATAAAAAATGGAACAAGCACTGTAAAGATAATAAACATAATATCTCATTTGATGAGACAAAAATACAATTGAATATAATAAGTCAACGTGCTACAAATATGCTGCAGCTTTTTGACAGTATTAAAATGTCTTTACTAAGTGGGGTATTATTATGGACACCTTTATTTTTTGAATGCTTAATCAAAGTGTTTACAGTTTTATATATACCAGAATGGTTACTGAATATAACTTATCTGACTGGTATAGCATTTAACACATTACGGAATATTTTCAATCTTAAAATGATAAAGCTTCAAGAGAAGGACACAAATACTGCAAAAATAAATAGTATTCATCCTATTATATGATTTTCAATTTTATATTTCTTTAAATATTCCAAGAAAATAACATACACATTTAGTTGTAGTAGCTTCATATTCAAAGTTTTATACAAAGTATATTTTTAGTTTTGCATATAAATGGCGTTATGATAATAATGCATTATCAGGTCTTTAGTTCTTTAACTAAACTTAACTAAATTTAATTAAAAATTGATCTTATGACATTTTTCCATTATAACGTTTAACGTTATGGAAATATAAATAAATTTACTTTTATGATACTTTAATTGATTATTTTCTCGTAATTATAATTGATTAAAATTTTATAGGAGTTTCTAAATTTTCTTACCGAAGCTGATACACTAACTTGCTGTTCGTATACTGTTACTTTCTGATCGCAAAGAAAAATGTTAACTTTTAAATCACAATTAATGATCAATTCATGTTTTTCTGTCTTATCATAAAATACATTAAAGGCAAAAGTAAAACTTTTGCCGACGCCTGCAACCAATAATAAGACAATAATTAACGTTAGAGACGCGCAACTATATTGCACATATCGCGCACGTCATAAGTTCAACCTAACCCTAATAATGCGTGCGCATGTTCATGATTCATAATTCACAATTCAGTATTATTCAAACTTATATAATATAAAGTTAAAACAGTGGCACAAATACTATAATTTTATATAAAATGTAAAATTTTGATGTTTCAGAACTTAAGAATTATCTCTTGTATAACTAAGAGTAATTAATTTGTATAATATAAAGTTAAAACAGTGGCACAAATACTATAATTTTACATAAAATGTAAAATTTTGATGTTTCAGAACTTAAGGATTATCTCTTGTATAACTAAGAGTAATTAATTTCTTTATTTTCATATTTTATACATATGTAATGTATCTTTTTTACGCTATATATATTAAAGGTAATTTTTTTTAAATATATCTTTCACATTGTTTAATGGTGTTAAAATTTGAAAATATACTATTGTGTGTAAAAATAAGTTTTGAACTATACAAATTTATAAACTGTAATTATAAAATTTCACATATATACTCCTTTTTACTAAAAAAATGTTTAATGTTATTTCATCATATAGAATATGCAATTACATAAAATAATATATTATATTAAATTGTGTATACAAGTATTTTACTAAGTACAATTCAATTTCTAAATACATTGTTGCAATTATCGTTTTATCTTATGCACCTGAAATTTGTTTTAGAGTAAACGGTATACTTAGAAGGGAAAATTTTATATATGTATTCTTATAAGGGACTTGGAAATATCACTATTATATCACATAATAATTATTGATAATAGTATAAGTATTTTTACTTATTAGTTATAATTGAAGTTAGATAAGAATAAATAAATGTTTTGTTCATTTTCGTCAGAATTATAAAGAAATTTGAGAAAATCCAATTTCTTTTTCTAATATTTTTAAAATTTGTACACCGTCGCTCCATGGAAATACACGTGCACTTATTTTTGGAATCTGGTTATTTTCAGCATGGTTCAACATCTTCATAAGTGTATAATCTTTTCGCGGAAACGCAACATCACGTTCGGAAAGTCGTAAGATCGGGCACAAATCATTTTTGCCATCTCCAACGTATGCTATTCGATCAAAATGTACTCCTTCGTCGTTTCTTTTTTTAATGTAATCTTCTAAAATTTGCCCCTTGCATAGATTGATAGTACTCAATTTACAAGAATTTTGGACGTGATACATGTCTAGTTTTATGACCCCATCGTTATCGATTTTCGCAGGATTTGTAAATGTTTCAGCAATAACATAATTTAAATTTTTACTTTTTAACCATTCGCTAATAAATAACGTATTTGAATCGCTAATAATAATAATTTCACAACCTCGAGAATGTAATTCTTTTAGAAGATTAGCAATGCCCGGTACAGGAGGTATGTTATTAATAGCAGTTTTGATTTGTTTTATGTCGATAGAATTATTGTGAAGCAATTCAAATATCTTCCCCATGTATGTGGTCCAACCGTTAGAACGATATAGATCCTTTACACTGTCTGGCAATTTTTCGTTGGGTAATAGCTTTCGAACCACGATATCAGTATTATCATTGACGATCGTATGATCAAAGTCAAATGCGATGAGTATCGACCGATGCATCTATTAAAATACAAAACATTACAAAGGCAACCGGTATAAATTTATAAGGTTATTCATTTTGAATTTTGATTTTAATATTTCAACACAGTATATTTTTCTCGGGATAACTCGCGACTGAGACATTTCTTAGTATATATTTAATCGTTTAATTCTTAATATTTGTAAAAGATGAAATATATTACTAATGTATATTGCTCTTATTGTTAGCAATACATAAGATTATATAATTTTAAAAATATATACTTAAATAATTATATACATGTTGTTTTAATTATAAAAATTGTATTAAAATGTTATGCAAGTTATTTCAAAATATTATACTGTTACTTACTGTTAGCCAAATTTTCAACCATACATAAAACTGCAATTTTGATAATATTGTAATTTTTAAATGGAGAATTTGCAACCAAACCTTGCGGTAGGTGTCCAATAACAGACCTTTGTAGAGTTAATAATTTTAACAATGTAAATTAGGAGCAAAGAAAAATTTGCAACTGAAATAATTGGTAGATATCCAAATACTGACGTTTGTATAGGTTAAGCAATCTTGATAATATGATTTGTAAACGGATAAAAATTTGCAACTGATCCCTCAGACAGGTGTCTGAAGACTAAAGATTGAAGACTGATGCTTGCAGGTTAGTATTGTGGACATGAAAATAAATAATATTGCTATTATAGCAGATACAATCAGATACATACAAACCCATTACTTCCTCCACACGCAGATTTTATATAATAATAGATTTTATATATATAATGTATATTAAATATATATATAAAAAAAATATATATATATATGTATATTATAATTTTAAAGTATTTTTCAATATTATACCTATTACTTTGTTAGTCTTTTTATGTTTCATTAAGTTTATTGTATACTTATTTATATATTTTTGAACAATTAATCGTTTTCATAGTTTTACACAGTTCGTCATTTTGAAAATGTAAATAAGTAAATATTACTGTAGATCTCTCTTTTATAAACAAATGTTTAATATTTATAAAATAATCAATGTGTATTTAATTACAATGTACTATTTATGCAAGTATGATACAAACGTTAATTATAATACACATTAATAGTCATTTGTATAAAATAATAAGTCATTGTATATATAGCATAATTATAAAATTCATTATTGGAACAATATACTCTCGTTTTCATGTAATATAACAGAAGTAATATTTTTACATACTGAAAGAATTATATTTAAAAATAATATTTCATGGAAAATTTTGAATCTTTGTTGTATATATTCTATGTTTTGATATCCTTTTTTTATTGTTAAATTTTATAAAATATGCTAAATAAAAAAAATGTACAGTCTGTCCCACGATCATGCAGACAGGTTTGATACTCATATATCGAAGCCTAGAGAGAACAGTTCGAAAATTGAATCGTGACTAGATGTGAAAAATTAATATGATAGGTAAAAAGGTTTGCTTTCTTTTCATGCGTGATATACTATGAATGTTTGAGACAGAAACAAAGACATTCCACTAACCTTTGTCTGTCTCGCAAAAATGTAGTTTTATTGATTGTCCATGTTGATTTTTCATGACTAGACACGATTCAATTTTTGGACGGTTTTCCCTAGTGAATGTCGAGATCTGTTATATGTATGTTTGTGGTACAGCACATGCGCTGAATGGAAAACATTTTCAAATTTTACAAGGCTAAAAAGAAAAATATTGTGATTTTATATTTTATATATTTTAATGAAATAATGTGCTTCTAAGAAATATTAAAATATCAAGTAGTGAAGTGAAAAGTGACGAAAATTTTTCTCTTTCGGAAAAGGTGTGAAAATACATACATACATATGTATATATATATAACCTATAATTTTGAGCCGATATTTTACTATTTGATTGCAATAGTAAAAACTAATCTTTTTAAAAATATTAAAGAGATTAAAGAAGGAATTATTTAATTTTATCAATATAAAATGAAAAATTAAAAGTTTTATATTTTGTACAGCAAACAAGAACAACTAGGTATTGTGTCCAAAACAGTTTAATATTAAAAAATATAAATATATTTAATCAAGATAGAAATATGGATAATAATAAAGAACAAAGTATTGAACGTGAGATGATAAATGCATGTACAATGGGCAAGTTCGAAATTATAAACAAATATATTGAATGTAATTATTTTATATTAATAAATTATATTTTATATTGTAAAATAATAATATTTTTAATATAAAAGTATGTTTCACTATAATATATAGCACATGATATAAACAAGTTTTTATGTGATGGATGGACTCCACTTCTGTATGCTGCTTTTAATGCACAAATGAAAGTCATTGAGTATCTCATAAACAATGGAGCTGATGTTAATAAGCATAAAGGTATTTACTTTGTACTTTGTGTTATGTATTAAATGTTTGAGAAAAATTTGAAATCTTACATGGATGGTGTAATATTTTAGATGGCTATACACCATTAATGGCATTATGCAATTGTATTAAAGAAACAACAGAACAACGTATAAAATGTTTAACAACATTAATTGAAGCAGGTGCTAATCCAAATGCAAGCAATAAACAAAGGTATTTACAACATATATATTTTAATATATTAATTATTTTAATAACTATTAAGTAATATTTTTGCAGACAAACACTTCTTATGTATGCTTGTACATCACAAGAACCAGAATTTATAATAGAACTAGTGAAACATATAAAAAATATTAATGCATATGACAATAGGAAACAAACTGTAAGCTCTTTTAGTAATACTAATAATTATTTCCAATAATAACAATAAAACTATGAATTATTTATTATTTGTAGGCATTGATGTATGCAACAATAGCTAATAAACCAGAAGTAGTCAAAATATTAATAGAAAATGCAGCAGATGTCACATTAACTGACTTAAGTGGTCTAACTGTATATGATGTAGCTTCTATGAAAGGATATGATAAAGTAAGTTAAACTATAACATCCTATTATAAAATACAATATAATGTTAATTATTACAGATTTTGTCGCTATTAAAACTAGATGAAGAAGTAACAATAAATACCTATAAAATATTTAAAGTGTATGAGTGGAAACATATGTTTCCATCACTAGTTAATATAGACAATCAAACTATAGATTCTGATGTGTATACAATCTTATATGGGATGAATTTAGAAAAATATACTCATATTTTCCAAGGAATAAATCTCAAAACATTTTTAACATTAACTGAAAATGACTTAGTCCATTTAGGATTGGATATTAATGCACATAGAATGCAATTTATAGAATGTCTTCATAAATTTCATAGGAAAAAATGGAGTATACAAAGCATTGGTGTTATCAATAAATCGTTACCCTATACGTATGTTTACTTCATAATACAATTATGCATTAATTAATTAACTGCAATTATTGTAACATTGAATTATGAAAATGTAATTTTATATTCATTTTCAGATTATATAATGGTATAGTCTCATTAGGTACATTATCTAAACAAATTGCTGTTATTGGTTCTAGTTTTCGGTATATTAAAAATAGCTTATTAAAGGTAAATAGTGGAGATATATATTTAACTACTGAACAAATATCTAATTATGAGCAAGAGCTTAAAAAGGTACAAGAAACACTTAGTATTCTAAAAAATGAGCTTATGCAAATAAAAGCACTTTCTAAAAGGGTAAATATATAAATATCTGGTAATGCACATACATTAAAGAGGAAATATTAAAATATATTTTATTAACATAGGTTGAAAAAGAAAACGATATTGGTATACCCGCAACATATATCAAACCAAAAAAACGTAACATAAATTGGCCTATGTGTTTAAGTATTACATTAATTGCAGGAATCTATATATCTAAAACAATATACATCCAGAAATTAATATATTATTGAAAATATGATTGTATTTATTAAGAACTTTTGTATATTTATTTTTTCTAAATTTGATTAATAAATTATTCATGCAGAATGAAATATTATCTTCTATAAATATGGAAACATACATCTTGTGTAATACAAAATTTTACAAATTTTAATGTTCATTTAAATTAGCTAATTTTTTCATTAATGGAAATAGTGGGTGGAATGTTGGAAGATTTTGTTGTCTGACTGTTAACTGATAACGTTCCAATGGTCCACTACAGAAAGCTAATCTATCTCTTTCATTTGGATGTTTATCCATCCACTGAGATAGTCGACCCACAGACCAACTTGTACTCTACATTAATAGTAATTAACAAATTAGTACCAATCTAAAATTTTTTAAATTTAGGATAATTCAGTTTCATTACAAAATAATAATATAAACATATATTCTCATACCTGATGTGGAGATACTAATTCAGGTGGTGCAGTAGAAAATAAATGTAAAAGAACAAGAGAGGAAGGTATGCCACATTCTCGTTCCCCTCCTAAAACTTTCTGGACGATATCATCCGGGCTAAGTGGAAGCAGTGCTTTTAATGCTCGTAATGTTCTATATTGTTGTTGTTCTGATGATCCCAATTGCCCTCCTCTACATAATGGAGCAACAGCTATTTCTATCTAAATGAAAATAAAAAGATAAAAGATTGAAACTTAAATATAAAATTTTAGCATGACACTACAAATATATTACAACATACCTGACTAAAATCAACAATGAGTTTGGCTCTTCCAAAATCGGTTAATGGTCTTAATATGCAAGCATGTCTTACAAAAAGTTCAATACACCGTGAAGCAACAGATTTACAACTAAAAATATGATTAATTTCAGCATTATGTTGCAAATACATTATAAAAGTTGTAATTATATTTTTAATTACCATTCAGCAACTACTGCCTGATTTTTATATGGCATAAGAAATGTATTTACAGAACGTAAAATAAATCCTTGCAATTCGCGCATGTAGAGTGAGCAGTTAATTTCTTTTCCTATAGGACTACTCAGACTGTAGAAGAAGAATATGCATACATATATAGTACATATATTTTAAGATATATTTAATTTCAGAACATTGTATTTACTTACTCTCGAAATTCTGAATCATCATGCATGGTTAAAATAATACTTTCAATTGCGTCACTAATAGATGCTAACAACGGCGATAGTATGTTTTTTGTTAATACATCTACTTCTTTAAGAGCTACAGAAATTACTGAATTTCCTTCAGATGGAAGACCAGATAAATTTGCTATTACACGAGTTACTTGACTAGAAAGATAATAAAGTAGGTTTGCAAGAGACACATTTGTTTGCTGAACAGTGGTTGGAGAATCAATTACTTGACTAGCTTCTCCACCCACAAGTAATCCTTGTTCACATTTTAAGCAAAAAAGTCTTATAGCTTTTCCTACATTACGAGCAACTACTGTTGAAAGGCCATCATCAACTAATGACACACTTAATTCACTACAAAGAAATTAAGGAGTGATATTTATTAGACAGCATTAAAAATGAAGATATATATCTATTATCTGAACTTACTTTGTTACTGTGCGTATAAGACTATCAATTTCATCCTGTGTAGGTAATCCTTCTCCAGAAAACATAGTATGTACTGGATCTAATAGACGTGATACTGACCGAGATAAGTAAGCGTTTTCAAAAGGTAATAATACATTATGACTGAAAGAATATAAATATTATTTGTATTATATAAGATAAGTTATTTGACGTCTTTTTTATATATCTTTCTATTTACTTGATTTTGTAAATACTAATGCTCTGTAATCGTTCCTTCAGACGTTTTCTCAAATCTAGAAATATTCTCAAAAATTTTGGGTATTCACCTTCTAATGCTTGTTTTACAAATGATGAGCCTGAAAACATAAACGCCATGTTTTTATCAGAACGACGATTTCAATATTATGATCTTTACCTTGTGCACGTTCAATTAATACTTTAGAGAGCAGAGTGTTTACTCTGTTCCAAAATTTCTGTGATAGTTCATCCAATTCCTTTACATGATGTTCTAATAGTATTCTTTGTAATAGTTCAATCTAAGATAATAATATAGTATATAGTTTGAAAATATGAGTAAATAGATTTAAGAAAGATACAGAACAAATATTCTTCAGTTACATTACTTGTAAACAGTGTGTATAAAGAGTATCTTGAAAAAGTCTTTCAAGATTTTCCCAAATTCGTGTGCGTAAATTTCCAGAAGATCCTGGAGAAGGAATAGCAGCTCGTCCAGGTGCTGCTCTTTTTCCAAGGTCTTGATTTGTTGATAAAGTTACATCTAATGATTCTGAAGCAATTTTTTCAATCTCTGATAAGGCAGAATCTATGACATTATCTATAGCTCCATTTACAACTCTCAAATTTTGAAATACCTGTACAGCTGTACTAACCTATTTGTTGTAAATTATAATTAACAGTTATAAAGATAATAGTATCTAAAAGAATAATATGTACTTATATACTTTAACTCTATCCATTGTTTGTAAACCTTGAGATAAAGTATGAGTCGCTATTCTCTGTACTGTTGTTCTATGAGATTTTACAACTTGTTGATCATCAGCAATAACATCTAATCCATTTAAATCTGTATCCATCATCAACTGTTCTATAAACAACAATTATCATATTTCTTATATATATATATTTTATGAAATGTAAAATTAAAAATAAATTAATATACCAAGTTCATGAAGGCTATTCGCAGCTTTTATGATATCTGGACCTTGCATATTATTTGTCATTTGAGAACATAAACGTTTTGATAAATGTTGCATTCTAGCTACTCTTCGTAGCAAATCAGAAGTTTCATGAAGCCTTGATAGAACAATTGTCTGAGTCTCAATTCTATTAAAAGGATCAATAATTTTTCCACGTAAACGTTCTACAGCTGATAAAAGGCTCTAAAACACAAAAATTTATATTTTATTCAAAGTAATATTTATTTCCCTCAATATTTATAAATGTATTTATGTGTACCTGAACATGTAACTGCATTATTGAAAGCACACCTTCCAATTTTTCTACCCATGATGCTTGTGACAATAAATCTTCATGATTAGCTAATACTTGCTTCTGTAATTCGGCATTCAATATTTCAATGGCTATATCAAAAATATTATATGTTATAATATATCATAACATTATGTTGGAGGTATAATTTTTTTATTCACCTTGTCCTAATTTATTTATCTGTTGTGCCACTGATAACATTTGACTAATATCGCCTTTTTTGGATTCACCATCAGAAAATTGTTTAAAAAATTCTGAAAAACATATACTTAAAAAGATAGCTTTAATACATATTTTAACGCATAATGTTGAATAAATTACCATCATTTTCTATATCCTCCCAATTTTTAATTTCATCCATCATCAAGGTAAGAGTGTTGAAAATACAGATTGAAAACGAAAGATAATTAATGACACGTATGTAGCAAAATGTTATAGGTTGTAATTACTTCATATATTTTAAATGTTACATTTACTTGTTACTATAATTATGATATTTTTTATCATTTACACTATATTATTTACGCTAAAATTTCACTAATAAAAATATCTGCATCTATAGGTATATCTTCGTTATATTTTCCTCTCTGATACAAATGCAGGATAATAAATGTAGGTTCATGCATCAGTGTTAGTACAATTTATAAATACAGAACCATATGTCAAGTGTATGTAACATACCAAAATAAAATTGACAAACAACTTGAACAGTGGACTGTTCAGAACAATTTCTTTAAAAAAATGATACATAGTCTTTTTATTATCAACTCGTCAGGGTAAGTATTAAATCGTGGTTAAACATATATATTTAGTATCTGACAAGTATTTGGTTAGAAACTTGCATATGGTCTTATATATATATTATCAAATCTGTATATATTATATATCGTATTTTATATTTATTTCAAAAGATTTTATATATGATTAGAAATTTCAATTCTGGGTTTTATAAACTTAAAATACTGTTTATCCTTAGAGATGTTTTCATGGAAAAACATTGGAAAAGTGCAGTGGCACGGTCACTATGTGACTACTTCTTTGATCAACAGCGAAGAGTTTTATCTCCTGAAGACACACCACCTGTAATAGCTACACCTCATCATTATCTCATTAGTATATATCGTTGTAATATGTTTTTTGTTGCGGTATGCATGACAGAAGGTATTTATTCATAATATGAGATTAATAAATTGTTTCGATTGTAAAATATATTTTAAATATTATTTTTATTTTATAGTTCCGCCATTATTTGTGATAGAATTTTTACACAGAGTAGTGGATACTTTTGAAGACTATTTTAGTGAATGTACAGAAACTATCATAAAAGAAAACTATGTTGTTGTCTATGAATTATTAGATGAAATGTTGGACAATGGTTTCCCATTAGCTACAGAATCTAATATTTTGAAGGAACTTATTAAACCACCAAATATATTAAGAACTATCGCAAATACTGTAACAGGAAAATCTAAGTAAGTATATTAACTATATATTTGAGATAAAATATAAAAATTGATATATATATATATTTAATTGTATATATAAATTATAGTGTTAGTGCAACATTACCAAGTGGACAATTATCTAATGTTCCTTGGAGGCGTACTGGTGTTAAATATACAAATAATGAAGCATATTTTGATGTTGTAGAAGAAGTTGATGCTATTATAGATAGAACTGGTGCAACTGTGTTTGCAGAAATTCAAGGCTATGTATGCTTTTTGTCTAATATTATCAATACTGATTTATTTATTGATAAAAATCTACAGATGTATAATTATATGTTTAAATTATAGATTGACTGTTGTATAAAATTAAGTGGTATGCCAGATTTAACACTTTCTTTCATGAATCCCAGATTATTTGATGATGTCAGTTTTCATCCTTGTGTTAGATTTAAAAGATGGGAGGTAAGGACA
Organism: Bombus difficillimus; assembly: GCA_014737525.1. NCBI lineage: Eukaryota > Metazoa > Arthropoda > Insecta > Hymenoptera > Apidae > Bombus > Bombus difficillimus. Next base: position 99,686 of record JACXIT010000160.1, read on the forward strand.
AGTAAAAGCTTAAACTTATTAATTACATCATTAATAGAATACTTTTTTTCCCAGTCAGAACGAATACTTTCCTTTATTCCACCAGATGGTAATTTTCGTCTTCTTTCTTATCACATAGGATCACAAAGTATTGTGGCAATTCCAATATATGTAAGACATAATATTAGTCTCAAGGAATTAGGAGGTGGAAGATTAGACATAACTGTTGGGCCAAAGCAAACCATTGGCAGAACTGTGTGCATTATATTTTTCTTATATTTTTATGTGGAAATGTAAAAAACTGATATAATTTTACTACATATATATTTTAGGTAGAAAATGTTACATTAGAAATTCCTATGCCAAAAATAGTTTTAAATTGTACATTAACTCCAAATCAAGGAAAATACTCATTTGATCCTGTGAGCAAAATACTCTTATGGGATATTGGAAGGATAGATGTTTCCAAATTACCGAACTTAAGAGGCTCTGTAAAATAATTATACGATTATAAAATAATTTTTTAGGGTGTAAGTAAACATGCATAAATTAAAAACTAATTTAAAAAATTAATCTTTTAGATTACTATTCAAAATTCTGCCAGTATAATGGAATCTAATCCTGCAATTAATGTATGTATATATTATATATATGTATTACTATTGTATGTAATATATTTAACAATTATTTTACTTTAGGTTCACTTTACAATCAATCAGTTGGCAGTTTCTGGCTTAAAAGTTAATCGATTAGATATGTATGGAGAAAAATATAAACCATTCAAAGGTGTGAAATATATTACCAAAGCCGGAAAATTTCAAATTAGAATGTAAATAAGAATAATATGTAAAACATTTCTCATATCAATTATAAGACTAAATATGTGTGTTAAACTTCATAAGAATATATATAATTAAAAATAAAGAATAATAAAATCTTGTAAAACAAATTAATTTGATTTTTATTCGCATTATACGTTAAACTTTCATTATGAATGTACTTACAGTCAAGCATTTCATCATGCTTTTTAATGTAAATGATGTCAAGTATACTATATTATTAGTGATACAATAAAAAATTGTGTTCACTGGCAATGGAATAAACACCAATGAAAAAATTTATGAAGAGGGAAAGAAAATATTGAAACAATATAATTATAAACTTGAAATTAATTTGAAATTTATTTTATTAGCAAAGTATATTTATAAAAGAATGTCATAAATAATATAAGTAACTTATTTCGATATTATTTTAAAACACTTGTTTTAAAAAATAATCTGGGCTATTAAATAAATTAATCTATAATAGGTTGATAACGTGATAATCTCTTAACTTCAAGGTCTTCCCATGTTAGATGTGTTGCATATGTGAATAATCGTTCCATATTAGTTGCATAAATTGTATGATTACTAACAAGATTTTTATACATCTGTTTGAAATAAAACAGATACCATAAAATATTAAGCATTATTTAAATAGTTACAATGAATTACCTTCCCTAACCTTTAGTGTATGTTGTAAATCAGCTGTATTAACAGGTTTTAATGAAGGTGGAATAGTTTGTGGAGAACATGCATAAGCAAAAGCTGTAGCTTGCTCTGCTTCTTCAATATTTGGTTTTATCATAGGCACTTGACCATAAGGATCTATTATTTCTGTCGCAGTGTAATCCGATGATCTTAATATGTGAGTAGAATTTCTGTTCCATGAACTAGGTACTGGTTCTCCAATATTATAAATAAATGAACCATCTCTAACAGCATACCCTTTTCTTCTTGTAAATATTGCTGTAAGTATATTTTTTAAAAAGATCTGTGTAGCTGCTATAACTATATGTGCAGTACTTTCTTCTGCTCCATCCATATTATTTTCCCATGCTGCAAGCATTAATCTTGCTAAAACAAAAGTTCTATCTGGCAGTACAAGTTCTTGAGCACTAGAACGATTTGCTCCAATAGGCTCATCTCCAACAGGTGATGAAGTTTGACTTAATACTTCAACATACATATCTGCGGGCTAAATATAAAATATAAAAGAAATTATAGTTTATGTATAAATAAATAAATTGACTATAATTCCATACTTCAAAATTTGATTTATCAGTTCTATATTTGCGTTTTAATCTTAGCCTCTTTTCTTTTATAGCTTTATCTCGATCTAATTTCCGTGTAGGTGTAGCAGCAGCTAAACCTCTAACTTTATTAAATAAACAAAGAAGAAATTCATTATGAAGATGGACTTGATCTTCTGTCATGATATTTCTTGCTTCACAATCAAATTCTTCTTTCGTTGTCTAAAATAATAACATTTTATAAATGACATTATTAATGATATTATAAACTATTTTTAAATATTAAAATGTCACAATAATATTAAATACCTTCATTTGAAACCACAGTTTCATCTTTTCAAAGTACCTATCGGCAATGTAAGATTTTTAAGAATTATACTTCAATGTTTATAAATATTTTATATAAAAAAAAAAAAAAAATAAGAAGATTGTAATCATTTAAAATGATAAAAAGTTCTGAAATATAATATTCTATTTATAATGAAAATTATGTAAAAGTTTTTTTTCCAAATGCGTTGGATATATAATAACCTTTTTCTTAAACTAATAAAATATATCTTACACTTTTGCATTTTCACCAAGCGAGGCTACAAGACTTTTTCTCGCTAAATTTAATTCTTTTGACGTTGTCATTTTTGAGAGAGAAATAAGCTCTACAGAGAATAACCTATAAGTACGGTCAATTTCAACGTAATCCTTAAATATTGCTTTCAATTTGTATTTATATGTACTGCAATATTTTTGATTTAATTACACTGTTACTCATATATTTCGATAAAGTTTTATACTGATTGTTTATAATTTTGTGACATTTTTCCAAGCAATGAAGCCTCTTAATAAAAATTTTTATACTGACTTCCATATTAATATGTAATGTAGTATGTACATATGTATATGCATGTGCTTATGGATGTATATTGTTTAATATTATAAATTTTTGAATGTTTTATATGGAATACTTGAAAATGAAGGATAAATATTATTCAATTATAAATTATAGTTATACTGATATCTCCCATATAACATAATATTTCTATAACACGATTTCGGTTATTGGTTCGATAATTGTGGAAATCGCCGTAAAAAAAGGTACGTAATGAAAATTTTTAAGTATAAGTATTCGATATTTTTCATTCGAGCAAGCGTATATATTATCCTAAATTAGCGTACCGAATTTCGGAATATTGAAATTTTTGATTCATTTTTGGTTTGTACAATATCAAGCCTTTGAAAAAACCACTCAAAAATTTGTTCGCAATAAGCAAGTCGCACCTTGAAGTTTTTCTGATAAAAAGTTGATGACATTTTTTATAGATAATTTAACATTTAATTATGCCAGATAGTAAATTTTCTCTGTGTGAAAATGAAAAAAATATTAGGTTGTTCGGAAAGTTCGTGCCGATTTTCGATAGGTGGCATTAGGACAAGTCTGAATAAATCAGAATGACTGAAAACAAATGACATGTGTATATATTCTAAAAGGTGATATTTCAGGCATCTTTAGAAAAAAGTTTGGTTGGGATACATTAATCTTTGTTAGTTGTATACGCTCTTAAATATGGGAGGAAATAAAGCGCGTTATAGGCATTTGATGCTTTTCTTCTACCGAAAAGGCAAAAATGCAACACAAGCAGCAAATAAGACATGCGCTGTTTATGTTGACGGCGCTATAGTCGAAAGAATTGTGCGGAAATGGTTTGCTAGTATAGTTGTAGTATAGTTGTTCTATATTACAGGTGCTGCACTATGTGGCCATGTGCTGAAGGTGTTGCATGTTAACATATACAAGAACCTATTTAGTTACACCACAAACGAGATATATTTGTTGTGGTTCCACACTACAAAGGCCTATTTCATTATACTGTTCGATGGGAAAGTTCATATTTTTCTATCCGAGATAGATAAATACTAGAATAACAAAACCGCGCAATAAGTAAACTCAGTTGCCTCAGAAAGAGAAATTAATCGTTTATTATATATTTTTTAGAGGAGAAAAGAAAATCTTTGCTTTCTAATGATAATAAATCAGTGAAATGATGCAGTAATTTTAATATATTCTCCATACACAATAATTTTTTAGATTTAACATTAAATTTATTTTCCTCGCGAGAATGTTTTTGTTATACTAAGGCCTACGTTATTTCTATAGAACGTATTGTAAATGTAATTGCCTTGAACTTCTGCATTTTTTATTTTCTGTTAATACAAATTTTATTAACATATTAGTGAAACGCTTCCGATTAAAATGGAACCAAATACGATATTGTTATAAAATTCGGTTATGTTGACTGAGCTTATGAATCTTCTTTGATTATACTTGTCGCTATGCAATATCTAGCAACCTCCTAGCTGCTAAGATTCGTTTTAAGTTTAACCTTTTGCACTCGAGAGGCGACAGTCCCTGTTTATGCTAGATTTCGACATCTCCAATCAATAAGAGTGCAATATTGGTTTGTAAATTGGTTCCTTAGCTCTTTGTGTTCTTTGTTAGGAAGTGTAAAGTATTTTACTTTAAAATGGAGATGAAATATTTAATCCCATATCCCTCCGAAACTATGGTTCTGACAACGTCTCCAACGTTAGTTCGGATTCAACGATCATGGCAGAAGTATTACAGTTTAGAAACCCTAAAAAAATGGTTTTCGGAAGTGAAATTAGCTTGAATGAAGATGAACTTGATTTTGAACTGTTGAAGGATGAGATCGATTATATTCAAGAATGCATCTTAGTGAATGCTTTATAAATTATCATATAAAAAAATATAGAAATTAATATTACAAAATCATATTTTCAAAGATGTAAATATAGATAAATTATTAGAATATAATGTTTTTGTAAGTTAACTTGTATATAAAATCATTTTACGCTGGCTGTAAGACACGTGTCACGTATACGTTAAATTATTTGGAGTAGCTGCTACGCCCGACCGAAAAAGTCCTCGAGTGCAAAGGTTTAACCCCTTGTCCTACAAAAACGAATGAAACTCGTGGTAAGAAATTTGGGCCAAAAACAATAAGCACGAGCCTGACTCGTGGTACTTCGTTCGGACCAAACTTAAACAATACGAGCCTGGCTCGTGATATTTCATTCGAGACAAAGGTCGTCGCCACGTCGCACATATCTATGCGACGGGTATACTTCCGTGGGGGCCCTATCACCAAAGTATGGTGACGCTCTTCTTGTTCGAGTTATATTATATTGCCGCCGAAATAACGGAATATTTGCACTCTCCCTTCCAGATGTCTCCTCCTATTGAACCTTTCTCTTCTTTGGAAGTTATAGAATTAATTCGTCGTCTAAACCCCAGGAAAGCATCGGGACATGATCAGATAAGTAACATAGTAACAAAGTATAAAGTGATAAGTAACAAAGCTATCAAGGAGCTTCCCAAAAAAGGGATTGCTCTTATTACCTCTATTTGTAATGCAATTCTTCGCCTTGAATACTACCCCAAGTCCTGGAAAATATCATTAATTACCCTGATTTGAGAAGATGCTAACGAAACGACTCCTTCCACTCTTAGAGGAGTTGAAAACAATGCCGGATCATCAATTCGGCTTTCGGAAGTAACATTCTACGATAGAGCAAATCCACCGACTAACCCATAAAATCAGCCAAGATTTAGAAAAGAAAAAATGCTGCTCTGCGGTATTCTTGGACATACAGTAGGGGTTCGACAAAGTGTGGCATGAAGGACTTTTGTTCAAACTAAAGAAAATCCTACCACACATCTACTACTCCATCCTAAAATTCTATCTAAACAATAGGCTGTTCAAGATTAAATACTTAGACGCTATAACCGCAATATTCCCAATAGAAGCTGGCATACCCCAAGGCAGTGTCCTCGGACCTCTGCTGTTCACCATCTACACTGCCGACTTACCAACCTTAACAGAAATAACCACAGCGACATTTGCTGATGACACAGCTTTATTAGCATCCCACTCAGACCTGACAATCGCCTCCTCAACGTTCCAGCGAGGTCTCGACTCTATGGAAAAATGGTTCCACAATGGCGCTTCAAAATAAACGAAAATAAATCTAGTCATATAACTTTCAAACTGCGAAAAGAATCCTGCCCACAGGTGACCATAAATAATATTCCAATACCAAACAAAGATACAGTCAGATATCTGGGCATGATTCTAGACAGAAGAATGACATGGAAACGGCACATCGTAGAGAAATCCAAAGAACTGAAAACAAAACTAAAAAAATTCTACTGGCTCATTGGCAGACGCTCCAGCTTAAACATGCAGAGTAAAATAATGCTATATAAAGCCATATTAAAACCTGTCTGAACCTATGGGATCCAACTATGGGGAACAGCGAGTAATTCCAACATAGAAATTCTTCAACCATTCCAATCAAAAACTCTAAGATCCTTAATAGATGCACCTTGGTATGTTACCAATGAAACAATACATCGCGACCTTTAAGATACCCACAGTCAAAGAAGAAATTTCCAAGTTCAGAAACAGATATAATATAAGAGTTAACAACCACCAAAACCCATTAGTTACCCAATTACTTGACACGACGGATCAGATCTGCAGACTAAAAAGGCAATACCCCTTAGATTGAAGCATTAGATTCAACTAGAATCAAACACACTATAAACTTTTATAATTAAAGTTACATTACCGCGCCAAAATAATTTACTTAAAATTCTGTAAAAGAATTGTTTGTAAATAATCAACTAAATAAAAAAAAATGTATGTTAGTGTAGATAAAACCTATATTGGTTTTCGGCAATCTTAATCTTGCGAAGATTCTGAGATAAGTGTTAAGTTTTTTTGATTCAGTTCACAGTCCTCTTGACAGAAGGTTCATCACTCTGATCACCCCGTAGCCAGATCTTTCTAGAAAGATCCCTTATTGCTCTCTACGTGTTACGAGGCATCGTAAGCCCCAAGACATCGACCTTGTGTACACGATCCTTGACGGCGGACAACAGAGAGTGTCTGGGCCCTTGCCTGTATCCCGAAATTATAACATTCACGACTCTTAAGCCGGACACTCATTTGTTACTTAATCTTTTTACTGACACTCGTTAGTTCGTTAGTAACGCGGTAACGCGATTCGGTACTGTAAGCAGCATTAAAAGCGAATTCGCGATAGCGTGGTTTTGCTTTTACGTTCGTCCACTGTGACGACTGTATAAAAAATGGCCCTAGTACCCTCGGCGTTGCAGCCGCGCAGGAGGTCAAAGCCCGCCAGTCTGTGCTATAGCGAGGGGGAGTGCATAGCTTTCAACACCCTCAAGTGGCTTCGCTATTTCTTCCTAGATATCCAGGATGACGGAATCCAGGCAATCGCAAGCGCGAGACGTCGAAATCGCTGGCCTACATACCATGTGGGTGAGGGCTTAATTTATGTTACATCCGGTGACTCTTTACGTTCGAGGCGGCCACAAGCTGTCCACATAGAATTAAGCGGATCGCAATAATCCTAAGGAACTGTCATAAAACGAGGCTTTTTGATTTATCGTTAAAGCCGTCAATTGGCATAAAACATCTTTGAGTCAAGAGGTTCCTTATGGTTATTGCTCCATCAGATAAAAATTGGGGAAACGTGGGTTTTCCCATGTTTCCCGGGATCCCACCCGCAAGCGACCCAGTGGTGGGGCGATCACCACCGAGTAAGAGTTTTCCTTTGCAACAGCATCGTCACTGGACTTCATTGGTTCATCATCTTTAGAACAGTCAACATATCTGAGGTGTGGTAGTAGCCACTTGCCGGTATTAATTGTGCTGATAGTGCGCTACTGCTAGTGTGTAGAGTGAGACAGGTTCTGCTGCGGGTCGCCGATATCGCTGCTGGGGTACTGCTGTATTTTTTTTCTCATTTCTGATGCCGCGGAAGAAAAATCGGACTCCGGTCGCTGAGATTTGAAACCCGGGTCCCAAACGTTCGTAACCTAAGGCGCTAACCACTGCGTTGCCGTCGTCCGACATTAGTTAGTATCGAGTGGTCGTATTTTGCTGTCAAGTGCCGCCACATATCTTTACCGGGTTTACACCCGTCAATCATTCACTACGTAACTTATACTTTACGCACCAGCAAACTCTCTTCTTTACAAAGCTGTTGGAAATATATAATATCTTTGAACTGTTAATCAAGTATTATACTAATTAAACCACCTCTATTATCCTAATCGAAATAGGGGATCGATCAGTTCGTAGCGTCGATTGTCAAATCGTAATGGAAGTTTACGATTCCCGTTGACGCGCTGGTTGAATAGACAATTCATGATGTTTTCTTTTTCCCATAATCGAAAGTGACGAAGGACAATCGGTCGCCCCGGGCGTTCGAACTTCGTATTTTTTTACAGTGCAGAGTCAGATTACTTATAAATTTGGGTACATATTTGTTACTGCACCTTGCTCTACTATCGCTACCTATTTTCTACCCAATGCGTCATGGTAACAAATGTAAGCGGCATTTTACTATTACATACCATGATTCGCTACTTCGTTTGCTCGTTTTACTGAATGTCGGGAAAGTGATCTGCTCCAAAGAAAGTAATCAGATATCTCTTGATTCTTGAATCGAGATTGGATATCTGGTTGACTGAATAGATGATAACCAAGGTGCAGACTAGATCATATTATATCGCGAATAAACAACAAATACACAATTTGTATTTTCGGCCAGTCGCGAGGAGACGCGATCGCGAGGAGGCGCGTCAACGGGAGTCGTAAATTCCCGTTACGATTATATCAATCGACACCACGAACAGGTCGATCCCTGTATTTTTTGTGGGATAATAGGGGTAGTTCTAGTGGAATAAAACTGTAGTCTACAGTTTTATACATATATATTTTATAGCAACTTACATACACACAAATTACGTCGGTTAGTTGGAGATATGTGACAATGTTTAAGAGAAATAAACTTGATAGTTGATTCAAGTACTACACTAAGGGCGAACGAATAGTTAAGGTGACTGTCCGATGGTTGCAAGAACAGTGAAGACGTCTCGTGTTACTACGGAGGAAGATTCGGTGTGGGTGTACCTTTTTGAACTAGGAACGCGGATTCGTTGTTCACACTTTTCGGTAGGAAAGTGAGGGTAACGATCCGCGATGACCATTGATTATCGCCAACGTTAATTAGTGAAAATATGAGGAGAAAGTTTCCTGCCAACGTGGCTCATGGGTGTCCTTGTTCTTGGGAAAATCTGCCTTTCCATTAGACAAACCGTCGCTTTCTCCGTAATTTGTACGAGCGTGGAATAAACCTAAGGACTGTTTCAAGAACCATCCATAAACCTAAAATACTTATATGAATAGAGACGAAGTTAAAAAGAGTCGGTTTATGGTGGTTCTTTAGGTTTATTGGGGTTCGGTGTGAAGGTATGTGGGCCTTGGCGGTCAGACCATGAGGGTGTCACAGAAAGAAAGCCCGACTAAACCAAGCGATAAGATAGCGAAATTCCAAACGCCTTAGCATGAGTAACCATCAGATTACATCCGGTGACTCTATCCGTTCTCAGAAATATGCGATCAAAGGGCTTTTCCCACTCCCACGAATAAAAGAATTTAAATACTGCCCCTAAAATCATCCAAGTCAGTCTTAAACAGCCACGCCTAGAGCTCGGAAGTGTATTGCAAACAAAAGAGAAAAATAAAGTTCTTTTTTCCTTAAATTCCTTTTTATTTTACGTGACAAGGGACGTCGCACGGACCATCTCACGCGATGTAACACAATTAGTATTAAACACTTAACGTTATACCGATGAAAATATATACAAAATTATTCACTTAACTCGGAACTTGTCACGTAAACTCACAAGTCACAACTCAGATTATAAAAAACAAGAAGGTTGAGCCGAAACACAATTATTAACTTTCTTTTTATTACACTTTATTATGCGCTTAATAATCACAATTGAGTATACACTGAATTGACACGTATAAATTACACTTTACTCTAACAACTTTATATAAATTAAGTAGGCGACTGATATAATGGTAGAAACCCGGTAAAGAGATGTTGATTGTTCGAAAGATGAAAAATCAGTGAAGTTTGGTGACGATGTTGTGGCGGAGGAAAGCTAGTGATGGGTGGGTCTAAGGACACTGTTGAGGTGGTGTGGATTAAAGAACACGTGGGTAAATTGTAAAAGTAGCAAATATGTTTAATTAGTACGAATAGATACAAAATGATACTCTCTTACTCTCTCACTAACTAACTAACTAACTAACCAACTAACTAACCGGTTGGCGTGCGTGTCCGTTGTTTTTATACCGGTCGAGGGGAAGTCCGAAAACTNATGTCGCGGCAGGTATTTGTTCCTCGAGGCACAACAACAACATGAGTCGCTTCTGCTTTGCCTCGACCTATGACTCATGTGTCACCACAGATCACACACGCCGTCTTCTTTGTGTAGGTGTGATAACGAACCGAAATCGATGCTTCTATTAAACAGTACAGAAGTAGAGTTTTTCCAGAAGTGCTGACCACTTCAACAGACACGAAAAAAGTTGATTTAAGGACAAGTTTTCATTAGGAGATTGAGGGAAATAGACTTCGCTGTCAATTGGCTGATTTTCTAGGTTGGTGGGTGAGGAAGGGTGCTAACCACCCTTGGAAGAAAGTTGCTAATGGAAGATACTGAACGTGAGAAAACTAACTTTCCCGTATCTTTCCGTAGTAGACAAAAATGTAAAGAATACTCGAAATAAAATATGCTTGTTTTTGGTCTGAAGGACCTTAACCATGAAAATGTCAAGATTTATGGTGGGTCCTTAAGAATATTGAGGGTATGCAGCAAGGATGTGTAGACATCTGGTTACCATCTTGCCCTCGGTGTACGGCCTAGTCTCTGATGTAGATTGAGATGTGGTTGATGTTACAAACTCGCGCTCGCGACAACATTGAGAACGACAACAGTGTATCATGTACGTGTACTGCTACAATCAAATGTTACAAATCATCTATGATGAATACTGTTGAATATTGATGTTAAATCTGTCATCTAGAGATACGTTCGGTTTCTTATCGTTCTAACATAAATAACTTCCGTCCTTCGCTAATTAGTCCAAGCGGCCTCATCGCAGTGTGAGAGTTAAATTAATTTCTATTTTTTTAAACTGTTCTGTCTAAATATGAATTGTGTGAACTGTCTTATTGTATCTCAATTGCTTTACTTCTTCCTTATTGTTACATTCGACGTATTCACAGCGGAGCGATCCAAAATCAGGTTATATCAACTAATTTGTAAACAGAGATCGTTAACAAATTTTAAATTATGACGTGAAAGAAAATGTTTAATACGTTAAAAATGCAAATTACCGGACGAAATAGAAAAGGGCCTCGACGTTTGTAAGAATGTGGACAATTTTCGTTAATAACTCTGGCAGTTGAATGTAATTTTATATTTAAAAAAAATTACATTGTAATTAAATTTCAGACGAGTCTAACCCAAGATATTAGTTATTAGACAAAAAATTAAGTTGTATGTGAGAACAGAATCGGGTGTGTCTGCTTGCTTTGGAAACGAGCAGGGAATGAAATCGTCTAGCAAAAATGCCAGACTCGATTTCTCAGCGATCGTCTTCTCCTTATTGTGACGTCAAATTTAAAATTCTTCGGCGACTACCAAACCGCTCTCTGTTCTTGCCTAATTATACTTCTAACAACAGCTCATGGCGAGCGGCATTTGACTGTAATAACAAGGGTACATGTTACAATGTTGCCACTTTCGTATGTTCTCGCGAACGCGTGTTCCGAGTTAAGTGGATAACCTTGCATATTGGTTACTGGTTGCCGATCGCTTAGCTTCTGTTTATAAATAAGGGTCGACCGAGCTTTAAAGACTCTGTGTACAACGTACATATGTGAGACTATAAGAGACGTCTGTTACAATTTATAATTCAATTAAAAGTGAATATCATTGATGTATTAAGTTTGAGTTTGGGTTAGGCTTTTCAATCCGATCACCGTGAAGTGTAGACAAATAATAAATTATGTAATTATAAAGATAGTAGATGAATGGATAACTGATATTATTTTACGAAAAGTACAATTGTTCTTGTTTTCCGGAGGCGTTTCCGGTCGCCTCTCGGTGGCTTAGATTGAAAAAATTAACCCAAATCCAATACATCGATTATATTTATTCACTTTTAATTAGGTTACACCAGATATTTCTTACAGTCTCACAAATACACGTTGTGTACAGAACTTATAAGCTCCCCGACCCTCGTTTATAAACAGAAGATAAACAGTCAGCGGTCAACAAACAAACAGACGCATATGCTGTTGTCACGTCGGAGACACGGGAAATTACGAAATTGACAGATCACCGGTGATCTCGCGTCGCAGTTCGAACGTTTCACGAATAAGGTAAAGAATTGAACTTTAGATATAGTAGTAAAATTTATTGTATGAATCCAACAGAGTGACGGTTCAGAGTTATAACAGAGAATGTCAAGAGCTGATTTTAGGAAGGTTTATATACTATGAGTATATAAGAGTTGGCCATGCTGTTACTGTTTTCTGACATTGGAACACTCTCTACGTTGTTGTTTCGATGGCCTGCAGGATGTTCGTTAGACTCCCTTGGTTTTTCTATCGCTAATTTATGGCTCTGTGACACTGTTAGGGACACACAATTATAGACAGAATGTACTGTGGTGGTACCGACAATTTCTTGCGAATATCTCGTAAACTAAAGCCAAGCAGCGGTTATATATATTGCAAAAAGTTGTTCAAAATATTGATTTCTATAACATATCTAAAAATTATTAAAATCAATGAAATGGATGCGATATCGACAATTACCATGGTCTTTTTACCTTGTTCAGCCATTTAAGTCCCAGGTGTCATTGAAAAAACAGGGCCGAAAAATCCCGAACAGCGCGATAACGCTTGTCTTAATCAATTGCGAAGAGAACCAAGCGGCGCAATAGTGCTCGTCATATTTGTTACTTTATGAAATACATCTATATTATTATATATGTGTACTATTAGTTTATAAATATTTCAAGTTTTGTTCAATAAAAATTATTGAGAAGATAACAATGAAATAGAAAATACCGTCAGTCGTCCTTTCCGACACAAAATCTAAACAGCGTGATCGCGCTGCTTGAGACTCAAATAGTTAAGGAGCAATGGACATAATATTTGCAATCGAGTAAAAGTGAAAATAGAAAGTTTGAAATTACTGTAAAGCTATATGCTATTTCTTCATGGCTGTATCGTAAAAATTGTTCGGGAACCGAAGGAGATCAACTTCACTTTTTTAAATGAAACGTTTTACATTTTTTAATACATTAATCGATTCATCATAGCATTCCTTATAAAAAATTATTTACCTACTTATGTCGAAAATTTATTAGTAGTGTACAAAAAACTTGTTGCGAGGGTTTAAAAATATAAATAAAATTAATAAATTTTAGGTTTTTGTCAATTAGCAGCCAAATGTATATATGATAGACGTATTTTATGATAGAAAATTTCTTTGTCATTATGATATTCATTATTTATGTCAATATTATACTTTCGAGAGAATCTAATCTGATCTATCTATTTGTTTGAGTCGAATCACGTTAACTTTTGGGTTCCCCAGCTACATAGAAATAATGTTATTGGTTAATAGCTATTTCGAATGATCGATGTACAAATTTTTTGATTAGATGTCATTTATGTAGGTGGTTTGTAAGGCTGCCTGATGCGAGTATAAAGACGTGAAGGTGTGTGGGTCATCAGAAAATCTGTATGTTGTTTTGTTACGATGTGCGATATACATTTTATCCTGAAGGTAACGGATTTCAGTATGTGACTTTTCCGGAATTTCATCGGAACATTCGACTAAACTCATTAAAATCATCACATAAAATCATTGAGAGAAAGGCCCCTTAATAAGCTTTTGTAAGGTCACAAGACAATCTCATGTTAGGCCGAGTTAAATAGGCCTTCAAGGCACTTGAACTTAGCTTAAGTAGAAATGGTTCCATATATGTATACAGAATCGATTTTTCAAGTGGCTGGGCCAGTTTAGTTTGTTAATGGAAACGGCTTCATATAAATAGATTGAATTCTTGGATTAGCGTAACTTGCCAGTGGGTCTCCAGCTTAAACCTTGATGACACATTATTTATAGTTCCGATAACACACGACGCGTTGAGCTTGACATTTGCATTTAACTGCATTGACTTACATTGACTTGAAGTTACAATGTATGTACAAATATATGTATATGTACATATCTACACATATGATTAAATATGTATATGTTTTATATGTTTCTACTTTCAGAGAAATTCATTTCTATTAATAAAATATCAGCTATAGTAACCGTTCCATAATATTAAAAATTGGTTAAAATTGTATTTAAAATTCTTTTAAAAAATTCAATTTTTACTTTTATACATTTTTAATAATAATAATAATTATTTCATCTTCATAATGTAAAATAACATTATAGAATGCAACGTATAAAACAATATAAAAATCCTAAAACTTTCGTAATAATCTATTCCATATCACAAACGCTTGTTAAAATTTATGATAATATTTATGATAATTTTCCTCTTATTACCTTTTTTCTCTAAAAATCTATTTTTTATCTTTTATTTCTGTAACTACCATTACCCCATTTGCTGTCACCTAATTTCTTTTAAAAGAATTTTAGAGTGTACCAAATCCCATGATATAGAGCTTGTATCTCTTTTAGTACACAAATCCATTACTATTTGTGTACTTTTTACTCCCCGCATTATTCCCAAGCATGTGCCAGCTGCCATGTTATATATAGGTGTATTATTCTAAACAAAATATATTTACTCAGTAAATATAATGTAATTTAAAATTGTAAATATTAGAGAATTAATAAATACTTACAGTATTTTTATGATGCCATTCTTGATTGCCACCCATCTCATGACATTTTCCAAGCTTTGGAACTTTCTCAGCTCCTTCCATGCAAAGCATCTGGCCAAGTACTAATTCGTTTTTACCAGTCTCATACCACATCTATGAAAATTGAAATAAATTTAAAGAAACTTAATTTGAAGAGATACAATGTATTTAGTTACCTGTGATTTAATTCTTAAACATGGTGCTAATATAAGCTTAGAACCTTTTGTTTTAATATCTTTCTCACTTTGAATGCATAATGTTGAATTAGAAAGTCTAATTTGATATTGATCAGTGTAATTTCTTTTTCTAGAATGCCAGGGTTGTATCGGTTTCTGTTCAATTTTTGCCCATTTATCTTTTAATCTATTTTTATTATCATCTGGTAATGCTAGTTCAGGGTATACTACATTTAAGTACCAAGCGAAATTTTTACATTTTAATCTCTTTCTTAAATTTAATCTTTCCGAAATATCACCGTAATCAACTTTTTGAACATTTTTTAAAAAGTAATCTTTATATTCATCTAACCAAACATGTGCGACGCGTAATGAATTTTTCAACATAGTATCATGTTGATCAAATATACCATATGGTCTCCTTCTTCTAAATACATGTCCAACTCTTGAGCATGGTATTAATTCAATACTTCCACCACACATCCAAATCTAAAAGACATTACAAATTATTATTGGAATAAAAAATATATGGTTAAAAAATTTATTATCTTACTCTAAATGATATTTCAAGATTTTCACCACCCCAGATATCCATACCGGCATCATATTCTCCCAATTTTATAAAATATTTTCTGTCCATTGCAAATAAACCTCCAGCCATTGTTGGAGACCTATTGAATAATAATTGCTAACATATATATTACTTAACATATATTTACTTAAACTGTTATATTAGTACACATGTAACTAAATAAGTACATATATATTCTCACTTTATAGGTTTTATAAAATCTTCATCATGGACAAATGTACCAATTGGCACATTATCCCATTTAAAATGCAAACCCCAATTAAAACCTCCTCTTACCAGAGGACTACCAGTATATTGAAATGTGTCTGGATTAATTATATCAATAACTGGCATGGCAATGATAGTTTTTGAATGAGCAATTTGTGAGAGGAGGGGTTCTATCCATCTTTTGTTTACTTCTATATGACTGTCTAAGAAAATTAAAACTTCTCCAGTTGCTTTCCTTGCACCAAACATTCTTGCTCTGATCAATCCTTCTCGTTTCTCTGTTTTATAAAATTTCACTTTACCATTAAAATTGTTGGCAATGTATGTCTTAATTTTTTCATGTAACACTTTGCTATCACTCCAATCATTTACTAAGATAATTTCATGTAAAAGACTTGCAGGAGTTCTATCAATAATGGAATGCAAGGATCTTAAAAGTGTCATATAATGTTCATTATAAAAACATATAACAATACTAGCATTTGGTAACTTAGAAGAATACTTTTGTATTTCACATAATTTATGCCTCGTATCTGGTAATTCTCTATGCAACCCAATGTTATCTGATACTAATATATTAAAGGAATAATTTTTATATCCTTCATCTCGTTTTCGTTGATCTTCAAAATTTTTTACCATTCCTAGTTCATCTAAACCTATAAATAAATACAATATCAATATGGAATCGAATTAATAGTTTAAAAAACAATTATACACGATATAATGATAAATAATATTAAAAAATGTTATATCAAGAATTTAAAATAAATATTAGTTCTCTGAATATACCTTGTCCTAATGTAACAGCAGGTTTTACTGGTACAGGTTGTAATTGTTGTAATAGTTTGTCGCTATTTTTAAAGGCATTTCTCCTTAAATTATAAGTACCTTTATCTATCATACTTTGTTTGTCATGATGAGCAATTAAATTATTGTGCAATTTAAGATGTTGATTACTATAAGTTTTATGATAAAATTGAGAGTCTTTTCCTAACTTTGAATTCTCTAATACTAACATTGTTGGATTTGCAGTATTAGTATTTTGAGATAATCTTGAATAAAGATATAAACTAGAGGCCCATGTTAATGAAGCTATTATTATTCCAGATATAAAAGAAACATATCTTGTTGACATCATCTGTAAAGAATAAAAAAATAACACAGCTTGTACTACTAACATTACTTTACCAACTTACGTTGGAATACTTCCTTCTAGCCTTATTCAAATTCTGACTATCTGATGAAAGTGCATTCTAAAGATAAAAAGAGCACACAACGATGTTACTATAAGATACTATGTGTCACCATTTTGTAATTTACCCGTATAACGTATAACAGCTGCATTATCGATTTCTAATTATTTTATGATATATATGTGCAATAGAAAAATGTAAATATTTCAGGGATAGTATTTATATCTATATTAATTTATTAATAATATTTAATTATCTTTTTATAGTTTTAAAGCAATTTGAAGATGTAAGAAGCTCCTTCTACCAGCCCCTGTGGCCTAATGGATAAGGCATCGGTCTCCTAAACCGGGGATTGTGGGTTCGAGTCCCACCAGGGGTAATCTCAATACAATAAATTTTTTTTCCTTCTAATACAAAATTATTTCGTATCTTTACGTTTCTCGCCATTAGTATTTATCATTACTGTCTTTAGAAATGACAGAGAAATTAATAATGTCAAGGTAATAATTTATCTACACAAATATTTTAGTACTCAAATGTTTACATTATTGTAACAGAGAAAATATTCTTTTACAGACATTCCTTACACACTGTTTTTTTAATTAATTTATATAATAATTAAATATCTGTACATATTCAGGATATTAATTGATTGTTGCATTTTTAATCTCTGCTTTATTTTTTTTATAATTGTTTTCTACATCTGCTTTATAATGTGCAATAAATCTTGCAGATGGATCACAAACTCCCTTTGTCCATCGTGGCATCCAAAAGTATGGCATAAAATTTTTAGCTTGTTCTGCATAATGTTTCTCAAAAACTTTTCTGAAGTATAAAAATTAATATTTATTTTTGGAGTTCTAGTAAAGCATAAAGTAAGTACAAAAATAAATATTAGACCTGTAATAAAGAGCTTCTTTGGTTTTTGGAGGACAATGAGGGAAGTTTAAATAAGCTTTTTCTAATTCTTCGTGTGAAATACGGGTATCTACTATCTCATCTATAATATGGAAAAGCGATTTCTTAAGCGATGTTACACCATCGCTGAAAGCTTCTTTATGTCTCCATAATATATTTGAGGGTAACAGATTCGTATCATCAAATGCAGATCTTAATAAATATTTTTCAATTCCTCCTGTAGTGAATAATATATTTAAATTTTAATTTAATCCGTCAATTTTTTTTATTTTATTAGACCATACCTTGAGGCTGTCTTGAAGCAGCATCTAATGATAGATAATAATTTGTGAATTGGATGTCTAAGAATGGAACTCGTAATTCTAAACTAAATGCACTGGTTGTTCTGTCTGCTCTCAAGCTATCATATAAATATATATCTTTCAATAATCGAACAGACTCATTGTGAGCTTCTGTTGCATTTGGTGCATCTCTGAAATAAATGTATCCTTGTGCCAACTCGTCTGCACCTTCTCCACTAAATATTACAGTTGCTTTTGTGTTACATTTTATGTATCTTGAGATAAGATACATACTGAAAATAAAATTAATATCTCTGACCATGTACAAATTATTTATTTATTCATAAAATTAAGATACTTTGTTTGTAGAGTGTAATTTACCCAATAGACGCTCGAATTGTAGTAATATCACAGGTCTCTAATTGATAAATGAGTTTGTCCAAAATATCAACTACATCATCTTTGGTAAATATTACTTCATGATGTTCTGTTCCTATATGTTCTGCAACCTAATAAATATTATTATATTTAATTATGAACCTGAGGAATGTATCATTACATAAAAATGTAACTTTCAACCTGTCTGGCGGCAATAATATCTGGGCTGTCTCCCATACCAATTGCGAAACTTTTTATTTTATATGGCAATTTCATCTCCTTTGCATGTTTTACAAGTAAAGCAGCAATTAAACTGGAATCTAGACCACCTGATAGTAGACAACCAACTTCTCTGTCACACATGAATCTTTTTTTCACAGCAACCGAAAGTAGCTTTCTTATATTTCCATATACATCTGTACTACTCAAACCTGAAATATAATTTATTAGATTATTTTGTTTGTTTAAGGTTTATAAATACTACAATATTACATGTTTCAACAAACTATTATAAGGAACAAAAGCTGCAAAATGAGGCTTGTCTCCAGGTTGATAATAGTTTACTTTTGTTAATAATTTCGTTCTACCATCGTTTAAAATTTCATACTCTTCATAACTTCCTGGTTGAAATGGCTCCAATGTCCATTTCGATGTCATTTGTTTAGTTATTTCCATAAGTCCCTAAACAAACATTTTAATACAAGAAATGTTTATTTCATACTGAAAGAATATACATTTAACTTATTACTTTGCTCTCTGAACAAATCCCAAGTTGTCCATCATCAGAGCTTAATCGGAAAAGAGGTCTAACACCATAAGGATCTCTACCAATAAGAATCTTTCTATTTTCAATATCCATTAAACAGAATGCAAAAACTCCATCAAGCATTTTTGTCACGTTTTCAATACCAAGATGTACATATAAATGTATTATCACCTCAACATCACATCTGGTTGTATATGTAAATCCATGTTCCATACCAAGCTATAAAATTACATTTATTATGTAATAAGTGAAACAATTAATCTGAAAATAAAATAATATTTAAATAAACAATAACGAATAATGACAGTATTACCTTTTGACAATTATAAATTTCACCATTGCATAGTAAAAATAAATGTGGATATTGATAAAGTCTCATTGGTTGCATTCCATGAAGATTGTCCACAATTGCTAATCTATGAAACCCAAGATAACCATTCTGCAAGAAAAGATTGCAAAAATTTGTTTATATTATATAATTACGTTAATAAATGTATATATAATTGTTTGAAAAGTTCTTTGAAAAGTTTTAATGAAATCATACCTTAACTGCATGATCAAATTCAAGTTTAAATGCTTCTGGACCACGATGTGCTATCCTCTCAAAGTTTTTTGAAATATTGGTTAAAGATGGTACGTCTAATCCAAAGAGAGCCCAAATTCCACACATCTTATATTTTTTAACTGTACTGGTTCATAACAAATTATTGTCGATTTATAATGTAAACATCTTGCATGGAAAAATTAAAGCATGTACTAAATAAACACTGAATTAAAATATTAAAAACAATAAAAAGTACCTTACGAGAAATTGCTAAGAGTATCATACAAAAAATCGAATTTCTCTTTCGTTTTAATTGTTATTATATGTACATACATATGTACAACACATATAGTAATTGAAGCGACAGATGTTAAGAGTGAATGAACACGTGTCCATTACGAATACGCTATTCCGCGTATGTATGTAAGAATTTACAGTTTTCTGACGTAATGTTGATAACATTTAACAAATAATATGATAATAAAATAAAAAGTATATTAATTTAATTCTCATATTGCAGTGCCTGAGTCCGTTCGAACTAGTTGGCGAACGACGTAAGTTGTTTATGATAGGATGATAAGAAGCCGAACGGATCTTTAAATGACAGATTTAATCATTATTCGATAGCTCATAGATGATTCGCTATATTTGATTGCGATAGTATGTGTACATGTACAATGTTGCCATTTTCAATCTTCTCGCGAGCGTGGGTTCCGAATTAAGTGGGGATAACCCTGTATGTAATTGCTAACTTCTAAATTCATCTCAGCTTTGAGCCACGACTGTCATTCTATTTTCGTCTTTTGTACTCTTCTTACTCTTTTTATCTATATTACTTTCTATTACTATCTATATGTACTACTCTTTTAACAGGCAATCCCAATTTAAAATATTATGTCGCTTCACTTTAAGGAATATGGGTGTCTGTGCCGATCATTTTTTATCCGAAATGTTCAAAGCAAATCCTACAAAAAATACGAATAGGAGGAAAAGGTTGAAGAAGAATGCCGTGCCCGAACCATCAAAGTATTTCTTTAAAAAATAAAGAAGAAAAAGAAGATGTACAAGAAAGACATGTAATTGAGAAACAGCTGATGAAAAAAGAAGAAGGGCAAGCCGAAGAAGGACATCAACATCACCACTACCACTACCAACAACAGCAAGTGAACATGGTTTATTGATGCAGAGGTAACAAATTTTTTTGGTGTTAAAATAACATTTTGTAAAATGTAAATTTTAATGATTTCACACCAGCTTCATTGCTCTATTATTCCAGAGGTAAATATTAGTGAATACTTTTGGAAAAAATACAATGTTTCAGTTTTATTTCTATTAAATACATAGTAGTATATATTCGTACGAGAAGAGGAAGACGAATCAAGAAGAAGAGGATGAATCCCGACATCTTCGCCTGAGAAGAGGACGCTTCGTTGCAGAAGACGAGAATACTGTTTCCCGCTGATTCTCTTATTCATAAGATAAGGCAATTAATCACTGTGAAGTCAGCCTACAAAACAATCGTGTTCCGAATTCCACAGTTTCTGAAGAATCAATTCCTTCAATTATTCTGAAGGAGAGCTTTCCGTTAAAGCTGAAGAAGATCCGCGCTCGAGAAGACATAAAAAAGAAGAGCGCATGCATGTATCAAGAGTCAGGAGGAAGGGCGAAGATCAGTTTAGATTTTCTCAACGGCAGAAATTTATTTATTCCCTTTCTTTTTTGTTAGTAAATTATTATATTCTAACAGTTTGTACTATTTCTAACTCTGCTTTATATGTGCCATCGTCCAAAAATATAGTAAACAATTGTTTTCCCTTCCTTAATTTACAATTAGTTTCATTATTGCACGATTTTATTATTCTTATACTTATCTATCTCGGATAGGATAGTAGATATGAACTTTTTCGTAGAACCGTATAATTAAATGTTTCTTGTACAACTCAATGGAATTTGGAATGGAACTCAATACGTTCTTGTCTATGCAAGTATGCAATCAAACAGGGCAGATCCCTAATTTTCTAGGTTCTTGTACGTGCTAATGTCAATTAAACTCAGCACTCAGCCGCATGGTGCAGCATTAGTTCGGGAACAACTAGGTCCAGAAGCGTGAGCACTCTCATTTCCTCTTTCATTCTACTTTATTTTATTCTACTTTGTTATTTATGCAATAAAAATTATAAGATAGTATTTTATATTTTAAATCATTTGAAATATTCTAACTTTTTTATTCATAATAATGACATAGAATTGTTAAAAATATGATAATTAAATTATCACTATAGTAATTGTTTTCATAAAATTTTCATTCATGATTTAAAATATTGAAATAAATAGAAAAAACAGAAGCAAATCTTCTTTTCTAATTTCTAATTTTGATAAAAGATTTTCCAAGCATTAATAGGATATCTATGTATGTATGTATATATGTACGTACGTATCTATGTACATTATTTATGTAGTGAAGCTTAAAGCCTAGGTGTAGTATAATTTTTGTTTACATAAGTGCACGTTTAGTATGACTTATTTTAACAAAATATAAGAAATGTTATATTTTATTTAAATAAAAAATAATATTTTTATAATAAATTTAAACATTCTCTACTCATTATTTATGACAGGCGTGGATTGATATGTCCGAAAATTATTCTAGTAAAGGTGATTCCATAAAGCATATTTATTATGTAAAAATTGTATATATGTATAATTTAGCATATATATATATTATGTTAAATTCCTTTGACATTACACACAAATAATCAATTAAAGAGTATATTATTTATGAACAAAATATAATCTACAAAGGTACGTCAATGACGATTAAACATTTTTCAATCACAAATTAAAAAATTGTCTTTTATTCCCTTGAATTGGTTGAACTTTATTTTATGGTACAAAAAATTATATGTTTTATTTGCAATCTTGTAGTCTTCAACCTATAGAATTTGAAAATATAAATTTTAAGTTACGGAATTCACTGGTTCAAAAGTTCTGACTGTCATGGACATGGCAATACAGAAACTATAGGGACTATAGGGTACGTGCAATAATTGAGGAAAGATGGAGCCGTTTCCAGGGAGGGAGGGGACATAGTACTTGGGGCCGCATTGGTAATTGGATGTGATTGCGGAAGCGCAATTTTATTTTCATCAAATAAGACTGGATCAATGTAAATGGTTAACTGGTTTATTTTCTCCTTCCAATACAGGTCATTGAGTAAGTGATCAATGATCAATGCGACCCTAAAGTACCACATGATCGTGTTTTTCATTTCCTTCGGAGTGGCTCATACAAATAGATCTCGATACTCATTCACCAAATTCTAGGGAAAACCGTCCGAAAATTGAGTCGTGACTAACTGTGAAAACTCAACATGATAAGCAAGAAGGTTCTCGTTCTGCGCATGCGTGACATACTATGAATGTTTCAGTCAGAGACAGAGACACTATATTCATCTCTGTCTGTCTCTCAAGAACGCGATCTTTGCCTACTGTCCATGTTGATTTGTCACAACTAGATACGACTCAGTTTTCGGTCGATTTTCTCTAACTAGTGTCCAGACCTGTTTATATGATCATTAGTAAACTCATTAACAAAATTTACCTTGCAGGGTCGTAACTTAGGCAGTCACCGTGATGGAAAAGCTCATAAGTTATATTTGTAGGAACATGATAGGAACTGATAAGATTGAAAATACTAGGGAGAAAGTATCGCACGTCGGTGTGCCGGTAGCCATCTGATGGCAGAGTTTGGAGTGTCCCTACACGATTGCGGTCAGTGGTGCCCTCTTTCAACTCGCTTGAAAATTTGGTAACTCATATGAAGTAGTGATTATATTAAAGACAGGAGGGGGACATACGATCGCTGTTCCTCTTCTCTGGTTTGCTCTTTTACCGTTTAATTTCTTTGATCGCATAGATTGTTTTTTTGGTAGTATATGCATTTAAAATTCAAGACAAGTTACATTTAATTTAAATAAGTATGTTTATACAGAGTAGGAAGTAATCAAACTGGTGTGCGTAATAAACGTCCAGGTAGTTTGTTCGATCAGCTGGTCACTTGTGAGTTGTGTGAGACCGCCTTGAATGTTGGCATACAAGTGCGCCGAGCAGTTGGCTCTTGCCAGGGCTCCAGGAAGGATGTGTAATCGGGGGTGTACGGTTTTTGAGACTGCCACCGGTTTTTTGCGTGCCGGCCGCTTTATGGCCTACAACGCGGCACCATAGCCTCGGCTATCCGATTAAAATATCCTTATTTCGTGGTTTATTCATCCGTCCGGTGTAAAGAGTATGATCGACAACTTGTATTCACAAAAATGGAGTAGCTGTTGGCGAAAAGATTTCTGTGACGAGTTATTTTCTACGGTGAAAACAATATCGAGAATCGACGACGTTCGTTAGTTACCGCGTACTTATCGTTAAAGTTTCAGTTCGACAAGTTGAAACCTGTATTTTCAAGGTTAGAACTGACGAATATCGTGCACACAACACGATACGACACGACTTGGTGGTGATGCGCTTCGCATTTTTACGACGCGCTTAGGTTAAGTGTCATTCGATGTACCATCGAATTGTTGAATGACAAGTTGAAAAAGAGGCAGATACTTATCGTATCAATTACATCAAAATTTTCTTTACGAATACTACACGAGTGTACACATTCTGTTTGAGAGAAAGGGTAGTAAACGTGATTCACTGTGGCGAAGAAACAACGAGACGAAACCTCGCCATTGCAACTGATCAAATTCAACATATGTATTTGTGTGCCCTTCTTGGTGCAACGAAAATTCCCGCAAAACAAGCCGGTCGATACAATCCAAGTGTCTCAGAGAAAGAAATTTGTGGATTTCCTTGGTAAGAGACAGCGTGGTGATCATCGTTCTGCGTTAGTCGTATTGATAGATGATGGGAATGATCCAAAATGTTTTTCTGCAAACGTAACATAACTTCTCTGATCAATTAAACAAAATTTAAAAAAAGGAATAAAATAGTCTGACTCTAAGCTGCTGTAATATCATTCAATTCATTAAATTTTCGGATCGTATTAATTACTGAACATATTAATTGTTCATATCGATACGTGTTCCAAATTGCAAGAAACCGGAAGGAAGTGTGTGCAATTAAACGATAAAAAAGTACGGCTGACGTGGGTTAGCAAATTATAGGGTTTGTTATCGACGTCATTTAATGGCTCACATGATTTTTGTACTTAATGCAAAACCTAACCTCAATGCAAGCAGTACAAAGTACTTATCGTAAATCGAAATCTGCAGTACTTTCATTTCTAATCGATGAGACAAGCAAGAGAATACGTCAAGTTTGATTTTACGATCGGTTTTTGAAAACGGCTTGATTACTCGATTCCAGTACTTAACAGTTTCGATCTTGGGAGAAAAAGAGAACACACTGTGCCGGCATTATCTATTTATCGACAGTTTATACAAATGTATAGAGTTCAGTGGTGAAAAATTTATTCAGTGTGTGCATAAGTAATTAGTGAAACGCTTTTCTATATTAGCAATTTTGTAACTACTGGCTAACCAACTTTATCGGAGGACGATTTTCTAGCGATAACGAAAACGATTATTACGCAAATAAACGACATCGCTGCCGAAAAATTTTTAGACAGTGCAACGCATCGTATCAAGGTAAATGCATATATGCATAGTGGCATGAAAATAAAACAACTATTTAAGACAAATTATCTTGTATGAAATCTTATTTCATTTCTTAATTTTAACATTTTCTCTGAAAATTTTTAAATTTGTTTTTTCTTTTACACATTATCACATTTTAAATATCATAATGCTAAACGTGTATTTTTAATAACTTGTATTTTCTGTCTTTTTTTATCGTTTATATATTTTGATTAATTCTTCAATTTAATTCTTAGTAAACGATTAATAAGCATATTCTTTAATGCGAAGAATAAGCTTTCCTGGAATAAAGTAAGGTAGTATTTATTTATTAATGTAAAGATAGAATGTAATGTAGACACAGAAACGGAATTAAGATGTTTTTTATAGCATGTAAAAATGTATGATAAAATTTCATTTTGGCCAAGCCAAAGACAATCCCTAATAATCGAGACACCTTATGTAAGATATACCGCGTATTCTTTGGGTTTGGCTAATCAGGAAGTAATAATAGCTGAGGTATATACACATACCTATGTATATATATCTACATATACATATACACCTGTTATGATATTGAACTGCTGTTTACATTTCAATATTTTTTATATAATTTCGATATAATTATCGATTGTTGCGATATATTTGTATAATAATATGAATTTTTGGAAATTTTTAGTTATTTAAGGGAACTCAATTCGAATAAGGTTTCTTTTATTTTTGCCGATAGGAATAAAAAAATGCTTAATCAATGTAGAATTTGTAATCAATTTTTTTGGAGTAAAATATTTTTTGAAAGTACATACATACATGTATACATTTTTTGGTAATTTTGTATGTGTGTGTGTGTGTGTATGAGTAACGTTCGTTATTCGCTATTTTAATATCGGCATCACATTGTTCATTTAAGACACAATAAAACGGCAACAAGAAATCGTACATAAACTTTTAAGGAGTCGTTGTAAAAGAGAAGTTTCGATCTTCATTTTTCGTGCTAATGTAAGTCGCGAAGCAATTTTTTAAATTTTGCAGAGGCGTTTAGTTCTATAAAATTTTCTGGGAAGGAAACCATCTTTACATTTTCATATTGCTTGTTAGCGTAAAAGCATTTTCAAGATGATTCATCTTATCGAGATGAAAATAGGGGCTTCGTAGTAAAATGATGTCAAATGAATTGTTATATGATTTTTTCTCACCAGGTTGTAACAGTTCGAATATCAACGATATTTCGGTAAAAATTCTGTAATTTAATTTCTTAATTTCGTTACTGTGATTTCCTTATTATAAGAAAGACTATGACAAATTGAAAAAGATTTCTTTATTATGAGAAACTCGACGTAAATTAAAAGTTACCGTAACGTATTATACAATATAAACAGTAGTAAACTTCTGTCCCTTTATATTTTTCTCGCAAATCTATCATTTATATCATTTATGCAAAATCTCTGACGCTCAATAGTATTCTACATGCTATATTATACGTGTGATATATATATTTGTAAAGAATCTATTCATTTTATCTTCCTTTCATTGCTGTAATTCAATTGGATTGTTACGTATGAACAAATCAATCTCATTAAATTTTCTTATAAGAAAATGGAAAGCATTAAGCTTCCATTTTAGATTGAAATTATCATATCGATTAATTAATTTTTGTTCTTTCTAATGAATATTATAAGTTTTGAAGTATTGTGAAGTAATTTGGCAAAACTACATACATATATGTAGCTCTAAAACGATAGAAAATAAAAGATACGTCATTAGGCAAAATGAAAAGATTCCGATTGTGTTTTGAAGATTTTACGTTTACCTTTATTTTTCTAAAGTGAGTTATAAATATTTCTATCTAGCAATCGATGCCAAACGATCTTTTTATTCTCTACATATAAAAAATGAATATCTCTTACTTAATGATCACATGGATCGAAATTGATTAGTTTACAAGATATTTGAACTCTTATTTCGTAAAACTTCTCGTATGAAAAACAAGGAAAGATATATCGCAGTAGCGGTACACTTGTGTTTATATCTATATATATCTGTTTGTTTTTCATACGATTATTTTTACAAGATCAA
The DNA here is from genome assembly GCA_014737525.1 of Bombus difficillimus. Lineage (NCBI taxonomy): Eukaryota > Metazoa > Arthropoda > Insecta > Hymenoptera > Apidae > Bombus > Bombus difficillimus. Next base: position 127,366 of record JACXIT010000160.1, read on the forward strand.
AGTTAAAATATATCTTCAACTAATCAATTTAATGTCATTTATTCACATTTATTCGTATATACTCGTCCATGATAATCGCGTGATAGATATCTTTTCAATTCTTATGCTTTCAACGATATATTAAAATCACATATGTATAGTGGCTCGCGAAAGTGTTCGGACACCCTATAGAAACTTTTTATAAATATATACATAGGTATATTACAAGTGTTATACGAAACTTTATGATGTTTTATTAGCGCTGTAACGAGATATGACTATCATGATTATATTGGTAACGTTTGAAATAAATCTGATAATGCGTATAGAAGGTATAAGATATTTATTAATTTATTGCAAACGTACAAGTACACTTCGTAAAGATTACTATTTAAATAGTCAATTATTCACTAGAGTATTTAATTGAGTATTTATTGTAGTAAGTCATGATATTTAGAGAGACCATTTTTACTATTAATTATGTGTTTAAGACTCGTGTAGTATATTAATTTTTTTATTAAATGTATATTTGCAACGAATGTTTTGTCACTACTAGGTGTACATTATTCGATTGGTTTCAAATTTTACCAATATAATCACGATAATCGTGTCTTATTCCAGTCCCATTCGGATCTTATTCCATTAATGAAACATGAAAAAGTTTCGTATAATGCACATAATATAATACATTCATAAAAGTTTCCTATGGAAAGTAAGTTAATATTTTCGCGAGTAACTGTATTTCAAATATTCGAATTAGATGCAATAGCAAGTAACAGCCAAAAATGATAAGAGAAGTTGTTATCTGCAATAGATCGTGTTATTGGATTTAACTATTATTTGCCAAAATAAAATCGATTGTAACTTTCCTTTTATGAGCTATTATATGCCCGATCGTGTGTAAATATTTTCATAAACATTTACAATTAACTGTTTGCATAAATATGACGATATCGAACGTTGCCGTTTATCTGCCCGTCTATTAATTATCCGCGCTAATTACCGTTAATATATTCGCATAAATAACATATATGGATAACGCTTCTTCTTATTCTTGGGTGGGAACATAAAATATAATAAAATTAAATTATATATAATTTAATTGCTACCTTTTTCGGTTATTTTCGGCCCAATTGCATTTCTTTAACGTTTTTCTTAAAATATTACAGATCTTTTTTGTTTTTTACCATAACGAGAGCAGAATATCAATATAAAAATCTCGTTAGAATATATGTATTGCGTAAAGCAATATTTTAAAAGAATATTATGCGACGAATATAAATTTATAATATTTGGTATAGGTATTTCTAGCATTTTCAATCAATTGATATATTTAAATTTTAATTTTGAACATTGTTTCTGTAAGAGGGAATTCGTAGGATGTACTTAATATCTTTTCCGCAAATATCTGTTTCCTCTTCAATTCACATATATTTTATTTGATAAAGTAAATTTTACAAAATTTTGAGAAAGGTTGAAATATTTGTAACAATATTATTAAGTACCTTGCTTTTAGTTATAGAAACTATTTTATGTTTTTGGATTATGTAACGACAAAATATTTGTTATTTTAATAGATGTTTCTGTTCTCTGAGCAAGCATATGACAGTTTATTTATGTTTTTCCCGTGATCCTTAATCAGTTCAGGTAATTAGTTAATTAAACGATTAAAAACTGGAACGAATTCATTATTATTTTGTCAAAGTTTCGATTAGATTTCACTGCTTTATCAATAACATATTTTATTTGGGATTTATCCTCGTACGTAAGCTATTTTTTCATTTAGATTATATATTATTTAATATACATTATCTTGAAAGAAACAGGAAAATGATTAGTTTCATTTATTTCATGACAATATGAAAATGATTGTTTAGTTTGCTATTCTTCTGATATGTAGAATTTACCAGTATTCTCGTTATCTTCACAGTACTGAGAATTATTTATATTTGGATCGTTCATACAATGCTTGCTTCTGCTATCGATATGCAAACGATTGTACAGATTATTTATTTAGGTACTTTGTGGATGTGTTTTTACCCGGATAGATCGGATTTGTCCCAACTCCCAATGTAAACACTTCAATTTAGGTTAGTAACGATCACCTACACGTCATCGTCCTATTTTTTAAATATTTGTGATATCGTTGGTAGTTGCGTGTATATTCATTTTCGCTTCTATAAATGGCTTCATTTACATTTGTGAAAAATCTGATAGTGATGAAAAGAAGTGTACAATATCTGATCGATATCTGTTTCTTACAGCAAAGATAATCATTTATATTTATCGTTAGAGATACTTTACGTACAGGGGTAATTATTTTCTAGATTACTCATACTAAATGTTTCATCATTTTATTACAGTAGCAGAGGGTTATATTAATCATACTTGACATAAATATTAAATCCATTCGACACGTTACGGTCGCTGTGGATAACATCGGGCCTGTTAAATTCGAGACAGACATAATTCGATTCAACAGACATAATAAAAACGCTAGATCCATCAGGTACGATAAAGTTACCAGTGGATTTATCACTTTACTAGGTATCATGCAGGCATTTCTAAACTTATCAGGTTTAACAGAGCTATATTAGGATTTGGGGGAACACGTCCCGTATTCCGAGACATTTGTACCCTTCGTACATCATAGTTTCACTGACGCTGAGCTCTATGGTATTCCTGCTCAGTTAGCATTCAAGATCCCAGGTCGTTGATGTAAGAAATATACTGTAAAAAAAGTAGTCTATATTTCGTGTTTACTGCCGCTATTTTAAAACGTTCGGTTAATCTCCGACTACAACTCAATACAGTATTGGCCACTGCCACAAAAAGCAATGGGAATGACCCTGCTACAAAATGCAACCGTATACAAAATGAACATAAAATAAATTCGACGAGTTGGATCGCGTGAGTATCATATCTGTGGGAGTTGCTCGTGTCTGTATCCTGTATCGGGTATGATAGGTCGAATGGTGTCTGTATCGAGACTGGTGAATTTGGTAGAGTATCTATCGGGTGATCGATGTGGTGTCTCTATTGGGATTAGCGCTTTTCGCAGTGTGTATATTGAGACTGATTGTCCGATGGTGTTTGTATTGGATTTGAGAAAGCCTTGTTCTTGTTGTTGCTGTTCTTGTATCCGGTATGATGAAACGAACGTTCCTATCTATGTACGTACATCGATGTTTCTATTCAATTTTATATGTTTCTTATTGTCTGTTCATATATGACAAATCCGAATTCATTTGTGTTGGATCTGATAGGACAAATTGAACACAGGTCGGTGTCTTCTCTACGGATTCTCATGATTCTGAAGTTACGTATTTAATCCGATGATTGCGTTTCGTTTTAATTGGATTGGGTGAGGTATATTTTGTAACTCTCTATATCCCATTCCAGAAAGTTAGAATCCTAATCTTGTATATATAATTCATTTGTCAGTATTATTAATTTGTATATTTTATATTTGTGTTATATAATTTGTCATACTACAAGAATATTTTACTTCCCTCCTTTTCTTTTACTTTTCTCGAGACAATTTACAGTTTATTCGTAAGAACATTCGGTAAAACAAAAATAGTAGGCTCATATGTTATTTCTTTGTCTTTCTTCGGAGAATATTGTCAATGATAGGTATGCCATTACTAATTTCATGCATTCTTTCATCAAATTATAGCAATACTTTGTTTTGATATCTGTGTGTCTTCTTCTTTCATTATTTTGAAGAAATATGCGGCGATATGAAACAACGTCCCTTTTTATACGCTTTATGTTCAAAGGCAAACCTAGAATTAATATTTATATACCAATAAACATCACTAATAAAACGATCAGAGCAGTTAAAGCATTCAAATTTTGAATACATACATATAGCAGCGGATAAAAGTTTAACGCGACTGCTTTTCTGATAAATTATTGCGCTATATTATAGATAATAAATGACCAATAGTCTGCAATTGTTCGATATTACTTGAATTGTTCGGATAATGTAAAAATTGTTATTAATGTAATAAAATTGTTCGAATTCCACTTTATTACACCCTTTTAATATTCGACTTATCAGAAACTAACACTTCTTCCAAATCTTGCAATGTCCGGTGCTTGTGTGCTCCAATGAAAGCAATTCCTAGCTTTCTATTTTTGCAACTGAGTATTCTTCTGAAATACGCGTCCTTTGGGACCAAAATTATCAAGGTACCTCCGAACGGCTTTTAGACAAATCTTCAGATTATTTTTAGTACAAATTTCATTTTAGAAATCAGTGGCAGTTCGAAAATGATCCTCTTTGGACAAGCGGTGGATGCAGTAGCCTATCTTTACTGTAGTCTTTTAATTGATCCCAATAGCAAGCATATTTTTCTACATTTATAGATACCGTACTTGCTTACAAACTGTCTCAGATCTTCCAACAATATTTGCTATATTTCAGCAAATGTCTTTCTCTTCTTGCGTAGTGATGTTACAATTTATATATCTTTTGGGCGTAGATTGCTGGCTGTATCCACGATTTTCATTTAAATTTGGTAATTATTATTATAAATTTAATATATCATGTTAAATAGACTTATTGTTGTTCGATTAATTTGAAGCACTACTGTGTTTGAATATTCACCTTAAATTAATGTCAGCAGTAAATACGGTATCGAATCGTTTCATACTCATCTTGTCAAGTATTGTTCGCGTTTTGCAAGTCTCATGATCGTTCGTAGATAGGGTGTGAGTGTACATGTAATCGTAAGGACAACTTTGAACTGTTGGTTATTTAGTATTTACAATATGGTGCGATAATCTATCAGGAAGGTAGTTGTCTCAAACTTTTTTTTCACTACTATATATATGTATATTGTACAGCAAATTCTGCTTTGTTGCGTACTTAAGTTATGCGAATACATAGCAGTTGTTTTCGGTAAACGTATTTGTTGATAGATATAAACAAGTTTATGTATGAACGAAAAATCTGAAATTTAAACTCGTTTATTTTTGAAACGTCAAAACCTTTATACCTTATACTACGCTACAGTCTTTTCTCTTAAAATTGTATATATAATACGGTATATATGTAAATCAAATGGAGAAAAAAAAATAGTTGTCAACTACTTTCAACTATAGTGTATGCTAAATCGTATTTATCTACTCAAATGTCTCCGATAATTTAATCAATCCGAAAACTGAAATTATGAAATAATAAGGGTGCTCTTATTTAACAACTAATTTACTTAGCTTATCGTAACTTTCCGGACTGTATAAACTGCTAAAGTATACAAAGTATCGGGAAAGTTATTCGAGTTAGTCGATTTCCTAATTACATTTCAAACAATTACTCGGCATATTACTGCGAAAGATGCATTGAATCATAATTTGACGGCACGCTTACTCTACATTTCTCGTGGAAATCGTAATTTGGTGTGGTTGTGTGTAATTAAGAACTCTATTGGCAATATATCAAGGATTACGCCGGAAGCGAATACGTAGCCATGCGCAACAGTACGATTAATTGCAAGGTCGACCAGACACGATGGTTAATTAGTTGGTATTTTTGCAGAAGAAAGATGAACGTCAGCTATATTATATTGGGTGATGATGATGCACGTGACACTAACCGCTCTGCCATGTATAGACAGAAACGCGTTCGTCACATTCGTGTCGCTTTTAACTTAAATTAAATTGGATTCGTTTTCATCTCACTATCGTATATCGCTCGTCATCCGATCTTTTCCTCTCTCTCATTATTAGCATTATTCATTAAACAGCATTTACCTATATATATAGCAGAGTTGTTTGATTAACGTTACGCTAAATTGGAAATAGAGTGTTGTCGAGTGACTTACAAATTGCTGGAGACAATCGAGGCATTTTCTATGCTATAAAAAATCTAGATTTTAGATTCTAGATCATGTAACGGTGGGAATGAATCAAATTAAGTTCTGGAGATGAAAAGAATATTTTGACTTTGTTTAATACAGCGATGCTTCTTATGGATGTTCTTCAATTCAATCTGCTAACTCGTAATTTGGATTATCAATTTCTTAGACATAATAATTTCTTTATTTAGGGATTACGCATTTTCTCTATTTCTGTCATGAATAAATTATATCATAGCTATATTTAGAAGAAATAAAATTAATTCGACCTATTTCAAATTGATTCATCTTTATAACTTTCAATTTCATGATTATGCTGTAGATATTTATGCAAATTAGTTTTTTATCAACACTTTTTTAGGAACAGCAGAAATGCATCCTATATTCCATGTATTCTATGTTGTAGACAAAAATTTGCTTCACTCATTAACGAGTATATTTTATATATTTTTGAGTATTATGTGCTATCCATGCGTTCTGCAGCTTTCAGTTTCTCATAAATGCATATAAATCTGCAGTCTATATACAAAGAAGTTTGTGTTTAATGCTGTAGAATATTTCATACTGTAGCTACTATATTAGTATTCGTTGTTAGTAACGTTCTAGCTGCTTTAGTCAGTATATATGAAGATGGCTGACAAATTGTATATAATGCAATATTTCTATTAGTTTTATCTGTCAGAAAATAAATATAAGAAAAGATGTATCGTTAAACAAATATTCAGATAACTTATATTCTTATCTCTTTTTCATATTATATAAAATGTTATAACATGAAGCGATCGAAAGCGATGAAATATTATAATTATAACGATCAGTTTTAAAAGATGTCAAAATCGGAATGCAATTGAATCGATATTTGTCCAAGTTGAAGATAAATAGTTTCGACCATAGTCAATTAAATGTGACACACAATGAAAAGAAAATTCTGGCATTTCATATATATGGTAGTACAGTTTGATGCCCCTCTATGTATGGAATTGTTTGAAACATATGTATGTGTAGTGTATCTACACACATTTACGGGTAACACATGTACGTATGTCTATACTATTAGAGATGTTAATGATGAAATACTTAGATAGAATAGACATTACAAATGATATAAGGAATAATATATGTATGTACATATTTGGAAAAATTATTTCTGCATTAAGACCGGATAGATTGTGCAGTTCTATGATATAGATATCTACCTTTTTCTTCCGTTAGTTAAACGAAGCTAGAGAGATTTCTGATAATAAGTAATTTTTATATCTTAATTATGAAATATTAAATTTTTCATATCTTTAATATATAATTCAATATTTAATATATAATATATATATAACAATATAAAATAGTATATAATTATCTAGACATATTTAATAACTCGTAACCTCATATAGTTTATTTTCATGAATATATTTTTTCGTTTTAGTAGATTAAAATATGGGATATTGTATTTAATTTTATTAACCGAAATATCATTTTTTATATGTATTAATATTGTTACTTACCAACATATTATACACATACAGCTTGTCAATATATTTATTATCAACTAACTCCGTTACATAAAAAGTTGGATGAGTTCTATTTCTTTTCAACGATATTATATAAAATGAAACAAATTTCATCATAGTGATGGATGTTAGATATAAAAACAGGTACATCATCGTCAGAAGTAAAACTATAAAATTTTCGTAGAACAGGTTTCGTTAAACAAAAAATTGACAATATGAAAAATACATATTTAAATAAACTAACGTAAGCAGTTCCGTATTTTATAGAGGTTTTTATAATTTTTCTCTATTATTTTTGCTTCGTTTCCGAAGAAAATCATATCTATCAAATAATTCTTTTGTCACGCATAAAGTAACAAAAACATGTATTTTGTAATCATGGAAGTGTGTCATTCTAAATGTTATATGCGATACGACAATACGTCATCGCTTGACTTACATTAGGAATGTATTCAGCGGTGTATTTCTTATCGAACAGTACGTGCCGTATGACGTACCTAGCTTCACTGATCTATAAGTTTAACTGAGCAAAAATGAAGTCCCTAGTCTCTGGTCCCTAGATTTTAGACTCTAGGACAAAAAAGTGACTGTAGAAGAGAAATTAGGTGTAGTCTCCTTTCAGAAACAATGTTGCACGATCCTCTTACAATTAGAAGGTGGCATGATCAACGATAGACGACATGCGTAAGCAGTAAGCAGTTGGCACCAGATCAAAGGGATAATGTCAGGCGTTCAAGGAGTTATTCGTCAGTAATAATTACAATATTTTTATTAGATGTTAATAAAAATACTGGATTTCCTCGATTACACTAATAAAAATAAACCCAAACGCGATATATTTATAATTAAACAATTATTGAATTACATAAACGATAGGACACAAAATTTTTAAGGCGGTAAAGATTACAATGACGTTTCAAACATTATTTTCCTTAGCAAAATTGGAAACAAATGAAAAGAAATCTCATGATATGAGACGAATTCGGACCCAGGTCGTTCTAGATCCTAGACTCTACATTGTATATTGCAGGCTGAGGCTGGGTTACCCGAGACCCATAATTCGAAATAAGAGGTTTTCCATCAAGGAACAGCATACTAGGGTAAAATGGTGGAGATTTGAGCCCCGTGTCACGCCGAGGTCTGAACCATGTCTGTCTGCTCGGTCTGCGACGTCGGAGACTTCACTTTTTCTCGTTCGATCAATGAAAAAAAAAAATGATTATACAATATGATATTGCTATCATATTTATATTATAATACTAATTTGCAAATTAATTAGTAAATACTTCAACTGTTGTTACGTACATAATATGTTCTAACAACTTCCGTCATTCAATAGATGTGAATAGTCAAATCCAACACGTGTAATCATTTTAAAATGTCTCTAATCGTACAGTTGCAAATTGCGAGTTGTAATACAGAATTTTATAAATACGCATCTTCTGAAAAATATATATATTGTATATGTCAGTATATTTAACTACTTTTTGCAAGTTGCATTTCCACTCTTATCATGTTTTGCGTTCTTATCATTTCTGAATGATATATATTATCGTTACTGCATTTTTAAAATTAAATCTCGCATTCTTTGTAATTGAATGGAAAAGTTGATATTAGAAAATTGTTTCGATGGTTATGTTTTTAACTTTTACTAAAAAAACCGAAGTTGCTACATTATACATATATATATTACCACTCAAAGGTATTCGAGTTTTTACTTTTCTTCGACAGGATAATATTTAAAAAGCAATATTTTTCCTTTTGATCATTACAACTATGCGTTATAATATATTATGATGCGATAAAATAGATTTTTAAAACGTAATATCCAATAAATAATTTGTCAAATTCGTATTGATCAAAGCTTGTGAAAATTTTGTTTGGAAAATTGTTTATTGTCGGCTTGTGTAATTTTTCAACTATGAGTTAGACGGAAACTGTTCTTTCAAATCGATACGAATATTATCCAAATCACTTTAAGTACATGGTGATATCTAAAATCGACGGATACTGAGTGCTAAATCCTTTTACAATGTTGTATATACTTATGCAGGTTATTTCAACAGGTTATTAAACAATAAATATATTTCCTTCTTTTTATATATCACATTAGAGCACTAATTTTAAGATACACCAAATCTTAGTGTATTTTACTAAGATAAAAACAGTATTTTCTTCTCACAATCTAGAAATATTCAATTTTATAAGAATTACCGCAAACTTAATTTAAGACAGTTAATTACTTTCCTTTTCGCTATTATCATTACCATGATGCTGTGATTAATGAAAAATAAAAAAAGTTGTTAAAAAAGATTATGGAAATAAGTATCCGCTTTTCCATGCCAACAATAACGTTAAAGAAAGAAAGAAGAAAAGAGAAAAGAAGAACGACAGTTTCCCGATCGATCTAATACATACATTTATTGTTACCATCAATTCGTTAGTGTTCGAATACTTACGTCTATGAATTTTATGATATGATTATTTTATATTACACTATATATACATACATCTGTCTCTGTTGAATACGTTAGTGCCAGCGCATTTCTCGCTTTATTTGGCCGAAGTAAATCGTCTTCTTCTAAATTCTAAGTTCTAACGATGAGTAACAAAATGGTAGAGCAGGTGGTGTATAGTGTGTGGCAACTATGTTCCGCTGCTGCAGACATCGCGGCGACGCGACACGAAGGGCATATACCGTCGTTACCGACCGACTTGCCAAGGTGGCTTGCCACTTGCCATTGCCATCATCGTCATCCACATCTTCGCATCTTCTGTACTTCTCTTTATTGTAGTAATTCATAATCGTTGGCGATGCATTATTTGCGAAAGCCCTTGGCAACGATTCTTCTCAGGAAATATAGCGTGATCGAGGGCAGTTGTGGAAGGTTGCTCGAATTGATAGTAAATTCTTCGTTTGTTCTTCTTTTCCCTCCACGAGGATGAAAGAGCGTCTGGCGTTTTTAATTTGTAATGCTGTACAATGTCATATTACGTATGACCCGAAGGTTACATGCTTGTTATTCATACCTTTTTGAGTCTTATTTTATACGATCGTTACTACATATGTATATACATACATATATTATTGGAATTGCATTATATTACATAATTTATTTATAAATAGATTGAATATTTTTATATAAATTCATGCCCTTTTAAGGATGCAATTAAAGAAATAGAACCTGAGTAGAAATTTGTTTCCCCCTCTAAATGTTATAACTTTGGAAATTTTGTACATTTATTTAACCACTTAACTGAATGCATATGATTTTTTTAATGTGGTTGATTATTTTGTTGCAGTTATCTGTTTCTATTCTATTGACCCAAGAGTTCTGGATCTCTTATATACTAAAATATCTATATATTTTACAAACTTTCTATATTTGTTTCTTTATTATACAAAAAATTGAATTATCTTCACCGATAAATTGGAAAAAAAAGTTCGTAAGTTTTCTAAAGAATTGGATCTCCAATAAATGCATAACAAAATCAGTCTATTTACAATTGTTATCAGTTTCTGTTCTTGATAAACAAAGAACTGTAATTAATTATAATTTTCTTTTTTGTGTGGGAATAAAGATCGAAGTATAAAGAATTAACAATCTACTTTTCAGTAGACAGAGGTTAGAATTTCGTAATTAATCTGCGTAGGAACTTATTTATATAATTTTCCTTGATAGTGTAAATGTACAATATTTTCAGAAGTTTTCTATTCTATCCTAGAAAGATTCTATGGTAATAAAATAAAATAAAGTAATTGAATTTGTATATTGCAATTTCTTAATTTTATTAATGCTAATCGTTACGGAAGAACGATTACGAAATTTCATGAGTAGTCTCCGTCTTTACTCCTATTAATGTAATGTATCTCTTTCTCTCTTCATCTTTTTCGGCTTTTGTCTTGTACAACATATATATTTTCCAGGATTCTTGTCGCGAAGGTGCCAAAGATGAGGTCAGACGCACATATAAGCAAAAGCTCTAAGTAAACTTGTTGTAATCCTCGGCTCTCTTACATTTCGTATACTTCGCTGGTCTAAAAGTTGTTCAACGTGTTTGTTGTTATTGCGAGTTATTCTAACTCACCCGAGATCTCTTCGTAAATCAAGCAATTTAGTACCTGCGAAACGCTCCTATCATCGTTTGTTTTATTTTTGTATTCAGTACTCTTTATTATTCATTGATGTAATTTGTCACTGTATCTTGAATAACTATATGTATATAAATAGTTGGTTTATTATGAAACATGAATTTTATTTATGAATATTTGCGATGATTATTCGTCTATTGAAAGTGGTAATTCATATTCCCATGTTTATACATGTGTATATGAACACTCTCGATAAGCGATTCCTACTTTATTGCATTAAATAACACTTTTATTCAATAGAATAAACACAAATTATATTCCTATTTTCATATTTTACTCAATTCAAACTTGTGATATTTATAAATGAATACAGAAGAAAAACATAATATATATAGAATTGTTAATATATATATATATATATATATATATATGTTACATGTATGTTACATGTATGTTACATGTTGATATATATGTATAAATGTATTTTAAGTCGCATCAACTGTCGGTGTTATTAGCGGCTGGTTTTGGTACAATGGGTTTTTGTGACTGTAATTGTAAACGTGATCTATGGTTTTAGACGGATTTCGAACCAACAGATTCAAATTTATGTACCGCGTTGAAATAAGTACTGTACGTACATAGTGCTATTATAATACATACAATGTACAACAAGAAAATACGAGCTGCAGAGATTCCGACCGAAAATCGATCGAGACTCGAACTCGCGAACCTTCGGTCACGAATCCGAGATCTAGCCAATCGAGACAACGCTCTTTAAACAATTTTATTATTTGCACATTTAAAATGAAACAACAATTTTTAAATAAACAAAAAGATCTTCTATTTGGTTTTTACATCAAGTTTGTATTTTTTCTATTCTCCTGCACATCTAAAAAATATGAATTCTAATGTTTGCAATGTTCTCGATTCTTTACAAAGTCTTATGAATTTATCAATCATTTTTTAATTTTTTGGTTTCTATAAATTATTTACCTTTTCAACTACGTATGTTATACCTATTAAGTACATATTTCTTTCTAGATATTGGATAGCATTAAAATGAAAAAATGATCTTATCGCGTTTAAGTAATATATCTCCTGTGATCTTCAGATGGAAAATCTGTAATGCCTTTTAATTAATTTATTCTACTTCAAATGGAGAACGGAAATATCGCATCACTGAACCAAAGGTTTGAAAATAAAGTCCAAAAGCGATAAAAATTAAATTACATTAAATTAGATTACATCAAATTAAATATATATAATTTCTATTTTATTTATTCTATTTATTCCTTAGATCGGTGTCAACCATGTTGTCTTGGCAATATCAATTACGTTACACGTGTTGCACCGTGGCAATTGAGTTTCAGTATCGTTCTAGATCCTCTTTTCCTCTATATCTGAACCGATTAACTCGATGGAACGTTTCATTTTTCTTACTTCGTTTCCAGTTAAATGCAACACGTTTATTATCTTTTTTCTGTATCTCTTTCTTCACAATTGCGAAACCGAGCCGCAATGCGATCGCTCATGTATTTGTATTCGAAAAGAAGCGAGTCACTTTCCGTGGAATTCCTTCTCGAGATGGGGCTCTGTTCACTGGTTTCGACTTCGACTTCGAGCATAATTGATGCGGGGCACGTGCTTTCAGCGTTTGTCACGTGCTTGATGGCGGATCACCAGTCGTAATTTTACAGCGATTCGTGCAAGAATCGCATGATTTACCAACGTGGATTTATCATCCAGCGCTGACCGCGTGATTAGATATTTCTCGGACGCGCATTTCTTTATTAATTGGTTTATTGTTCTACCTCAAGCACAATGGATTTCATATTTTTTATCGTCCTACTATCTTTGATGCGTGTGCTCTTTTGATAGGAATGTTAAGCTAGTTTGAAATGAAAGCAGAAGATATTTCTGTAATATGTGGAAAGTGGAAATTAAGATAAATTTAGTCTAGTAGAGATATAAAACAAAATTAAATAGGTCAGAATATTTAACCAGCAACTGATTGTGGGCCATCCAGAGGCTATAACAAACAACTCTATGAATTTAAAAGTAGAAGAAAGTAATAAAACTTTTATAGACACTATTACAAAATTTTCCTTATAGAATTTACTACTATTCATAACATTTTCTTATCATGTACGTATGAACTGATGAAACAAAACCATTCGTTTCTTGGGAGCTGGTCATTACTCCCTTAATGCTTGTATCTATAATAAAATTAAGAAATATTAAAAGAGAGCTTGTTACGTAGGATTATAGACAATATGTTGAGAAATTTATAGAATAAATTAAAAAAAAAAAAGATAAAGAAGGTAATATCGTGAGTTACCTTATTTAAAGACTAGTTAAGTAATGCATATTTGTATATAGATTATCGTTATCAGATACTAATACATACTTACTTCATGATGAATATTTAGCAAATTACCAAAGTAAAAATTGTTGCTATCTGATACATAGACCATAGAGCCCGCTTTATCAGTCACAGAACGGAATTATTAGCTGTTTAAGTTCTCTTGTAGGTATTTGGCTTGTACACTCAGGTGAAGATTATTATTGCTCTATTGAAAGTTTTTCACTTCTGGAAATTATCCTTTTAGGTATTATCGTTTATCAAGACTTTCATTAAAAGTTACAATATTGTTCGTACATTCCCACTGTCAAACTATACCAATTATCTATATTAGGTTATTATTGATCGATTTATCGAATAGAATATTCTTTAAAATATTTAGATTGATATCGTTTGAAAAAATATCACGTTATTTGAAAGTTCTATAAAAGTGTTAGTATTCTTGTAAAGATATAAATTTTATATTGGAAAATATAATGTTTATTCCGCGAATATTTTTCTGTAATTAGCAATTGAAGTAAACAGAACTGTATAGGCTGTATAAAGACTAATGTAAGTGTAAAAATCAAGAATAATTCTCAGTGGCTTCAATGCTACCTTCAATGAGTAAAATCAGTTTTATATACAATATATGTGCAATATATGTATAATGATACATATATATATACATGTGTGTAGAATTAATGAAACTTCAACATCGTTTCCCAAGCGAACGGTTGAGTCGCTTGAGAACCACGGTTTCTTTGTGACTTTTTATCCCCATAATGAGTGGGATACGATGCAGCAAAAAAAGTCCTTGGGAAAAGACCTTGAATTTCAAGGTCAAGGTCAATTTTGTTTTACAAATCTCTATCGATCCGGAGGTGTAGAATCCCGCTATGGTGGTTTTTATATTTACCTTTTGTACATAGATCCTGTACAAATGAATTTTCCGGTAAAAACATATCAAGATATTTTTATGTCACTTTGCTACGGTTTGAAGCACCCTTTGCGTTTATTGAGAGTAATATTGGCACAAACACCTCGCGTTCTCTGTTAAATTTACGTCATATTTCGGTACTTTTCCAGACTCTAGAGAACGGAAAGTTTCCTTCCTTCATTGCTTGTAGTATTCATCGAAACGAAAAAGCGATCCCATCCCATGCATACACATTGAAATCGATACGTATTGTACAACCTTTTGGGATATTGTACCGAATATAAAATGTCACATTAAAAATTGTAATTCCATTTGTTTATACCGATGAAAGATACCTTACTGACGTAATAGGATGTAATATGTTTTTTCATAAGCATTCATAACATATCGTTTGCAATATTGCGACACCTTTGTTCTACTATACACATACATAATAGTAATATAACATGCACTTTAGACATTTTCTTTTATTTTCCATGTGTCTACAAATTGTCCATTTAATTTTATCATTTTTCTCCATATATGTATTTCTCAATATGCGCTTCTCAAGTAATGAAACTTTTGCGCAAAGTCGTTGATCCTTGAGCCTAATTTAACGTTTAATCCGTTTTATTTATTTCTCGCTTGTAAATATTTAATTGTGGCTCTTTAAAAAGAATATCCTCAGAACCATAATTGATTAATGCCTCTTGTAAAGAACTGTTTATCTTTAGACTTAATTTAATCTTTTAAATTTTAATACTTAATTTAATATTTTAAAATATTTCCAGAACGAAAAGAAATAAATCATTGTCAGCATATTCTTTCATTTGTAACTTCATTACTATACACTTAACAAATATTTTTGCATCATTTTTACATTATTTATACATTATTTTTACATTATAGTGTTACCTTCCTTAAATATATATTACATATTAACTCCAAAAAGTAGTACCGGGATATGTTTGTTTCCTTCAAACATTTTCTGATATTTTTTACGAATATAGACCGATAGCCGATAATAATCAATCGAAATGGTTAGCTCTATTATCGAATATAATATAATTTTTAGAAGGCATATTTGATTTCTCGAAAAATTATGACTAACAATGAAATGAAATGAGCAATTATTTTTGATACCTCACGCTGTATAAGTTTTAAAACGGGCATACAACAATAGCTGTTAGTTATAAACAATATTTTTTCCGTTTACGGAGTAGGTATTTTGTCGTTGTTTACTTGAAATATGATTTTATCGTTCTCATAAAGAAACTCTTAATTTTCAAGATTAGTTATATCCTGAACATCCATCTCGGTTAGATAAAAAGGGACTATTTAGAATTAAAGAACTATTTAAACTAAGAATTGTACAAGAACTATTTAAAATTTTAAATCTTGAATATTTCAGAATTAATTGTTCTTATTTAAAAAAAATGGTATACGATTAATAACGGATTAATACAATGATGTATTATAAACTTCAATTATAAAAATAAAAGGAATAAAAAGTCACCATTTTTTATGCATTACTAAAGCAAAAGAATTTATATAAAAAAAAAACCTACTATTTATAGATAATATAGAACACGATAGAGCCTTCGCATGTACCTAATGTTATCCTTACTTTCCTTAATATTGAAGCAAAGAACGACAAGAGAGGATAATAAATGTAGAATATGATATTCCTCGATACCTGATATTAGATTATTAGATTATCTATTTACGCTTGCCAACTAACCAATTAACGACACTCGCTTGATGACTGATGACGGACAGTAATAGTAATACAGTTCATTTAACATAAATACTCAGCTCGAGGTTTATTGATGGAACACTTTAATTGCTGACAAATTGTTTTCGTATCATGCCAAAAAATTCCGTCTAAAATAACTTCTAGTATGCCCATTATAATCCATATACCGGTTGCCAATCGATCGAAACATACACTCTTTTGCGGCATGTGATATTATATGCATAAAGAAAAAAGTTATTTGTAATCATCTATGATGATGATGTACATATTGCAGGAAGAATAATTATCATATCGCTTAGTTGCAACTGTAAACAAAACATTTTAGTGTTTTTGTTAACGATATAATGTTTACGCTTTAAATGAATACAATAAATTATAAATTATTTAAAATTCCCTACAAGGGTAGGTATTACAGAAATCGTCTGTGCTATTTTTATGAAAATACTTGGATATCTGCGAAAAGTAAAGAATGTGAAATATATGTAAGTATATGAAAACGGAAATATTTATTCGAAGAATATTTTCGTAAATAGTAAATGAGTACATTATAATTAAGTATATACTTAATGTTTTTGATTAAGAGAAATATTTCAAAAGAATCTCTGGAGTGAAATGAGTCAAAATTGTTTCACATTAACACGATTTTCATTTAATTACTCCCAATGCCAATCCCATTAACCATATCAGACTATCTCATTCTTAAAATTCAATTTGCACTTATTAGCAAGCAGAGCACAATCTAATCCACTAACGATTTTAAACAGAGCTTATAAATCTTGGATAGATCCTTAGCAGAAAATCATTACGCCAGGATAACGAAAGATTGAACTATCATATCAGTCAGTTTTCATGGATAGTTTGACCTTTTTCGTGAAGGAGGATCTCGTGTATAAGTATAAAGATAGATTTATAACGTGAAATAATAAAGCGTGTCATTGTCGTTGCTTAAGACTTAAGGTAGGTCGGAGGTTACCTCAAACGTGAGTTTATTACTATCAAAGAAACGTGCGACGTCAGTAGGCGTCAGCCTTGAATCAGCTGTTTGCTTTCAATGTTGACCAGTATTACTGCAACGCGTGTTCTACATATAAAACTTGTGTATTCAGTTGTTCAATCGTTTCTTCGGTATACATTATACATACACTATACATTAGTTGTTCGTATCTACCTTGGATATTTCACACAACGACGTATAATACATACTTGTACAATACACGATACTTACACCTCTGGAGGAGAAATTCTTCGACGGAAAGGACGCTGATTATAAGGAAGAGTATGTAATAAAATTATTTATAGTGAAATAATGTATTTTATTTCTTATTTCAATCGGTTACAATTTTTAAATGGTTACATACTTTTCTTTTATATACTGTGTACAATAAACAAAAAGTTATGAAATTTTCTCCATATATTTTTTATTTTTAGGTTCTTGTAAGATGATAATAAAATTATATATATCGGTTTTTACAAATACAAGACGACATAGTTAGTGAATCATTCAGAATTTCAAAGCAAATTTGAAATAAGTCATTTTCCACTTTTTACGACACAAGATTTAAAATTCGGTACGCTGCACCGTTGATCAAATTGATGTCACTAAAATTGTACCTTTATCGTACGAGTGTAGTATGTAAATAATTGAAAGGCATTCAAATATTGTTTGTTTTAACAATTATATTCTTGATTAGATCTAATAGGATTTTTTTTCAAAAATTAACAAAGATGTACAATGTACACACTCAATGTCTTTTCTATGATCTTTATATATATTTAGTAAGCATTTTACATCATTTAATGTACTGTAGTAACAGCATTTGTTTTCTCTCTCGGCAATTACCTTATTCTCTGAGTAAACGAGATCTTCCAATTATTCGTACTCGTTGACTTGGTGCACTAACCTTTATCGATTTCTCTTTCAGAAATATTTCTGCATCGGAGGACGATAGTATTATGTTGTAAATAGAAAGCCAAGTTAAGGGTCACCGGTGTTTCCTATCTGCTCGTCGATGATAGTCTATCCATAGGACTCAGGATTGCCTCTTATTATATGTCACCTTGTATAATACCAAGCCATTGCGTTGGTTCGAATTATTTTTTTCGATGAATGTACATTCGTGTGTTTGCCATCTGATGAAAAAGATTGCATTGGTAACAGTTAACAGGTTTTAATGGCAAAAAGAAAATCGATTACGTCATACGTAAAACGGTATAAGCTCATAAAATCAGTCAGAATCGTAAATTTTTCTGTAACGACATCGATTCGCTAATACTTTGCGTGTGTTAAACCATTAAGTCTTGCTACGTATGAAAGAAAATAGATAATAATTTATATTTATTCATATTCGTTTATATGACTCGAACAAATACGTTTCTTTTAGCATTATTTTTTTTATGTTTTTTATACTAATTTTTTGACTCGAAGATTTCACTTTGAGTTTGCACGTTAGATTGAAACGCGCGCAACTCGTCGGATATTCTCGGAAAACACTCTGACATGAAACATACGGCATACTTTGAGTCATAGCTTATTGTGATCATCTCCATTTTTATTCCCTTTCCCACATCTTTTTTCGTCATCGTACGGTTAAATGATCGATACAAAACTATGACAGCAACAGTACGATAATGGAAGACTTGGTCGATACTTTGCACAGATAGACCTTTTTCTCCTGCCCTACTTTCTGCAAATCTTTCATGCAATTTTCTCTCTGATTGTACCAACTGAATATCATCTTTAGTTGTTTCTTTAATAACACATGTTTCTTATGATTCATTGTAACATTTATTTTGTCGTTGTTTCGATATTAAGAAACAAATGTAATCACGAGATTACTTTTTGCTTTTAATCATATAATCTTCCTATCTGGTTTAATATTGTATGACTTAGTATCTAATATATCTAAATACAAACAATAGGTATATTCGTTTTATGTTATAACTCTACAGGTATGTTCTATACTGTATTTTACATTACAAGTCTATGTTAATTCCACATATTAATCTTCTCGTGATTTTTTTAATAGCTGTATAAATTTAAAATATAAGAAATGTACATTTTTTTCTATTTTTGCTCGTTACATAAAAATAAAAGATAATGACCTTTAAAAATTCTGTTCTTATTGAAACTTTTACGAAGGATTGTACGTAATTACGAGTATGACAAATTTAAGATTTTGTTTTATTTTCTCTAATTAAAAAAGCACAAGTAGAAAAGAGTCGCACAGTATTGGCCGCTCTAAGTTTTTCTGTTGTATCTTGGGTTAAAGTCTGTAAAATTAAAACTTAAAAAATGAGTTTTTAGTACAAATGGGACTTGATAAAAGAAGAAAAATTAAATTTGTGAAATTTAATAATAAAAACTAATAATTTTCAAGAGCAAATATGTTATAATTCGTAGAAAACGAAAAATTATAGTCCAGTTCTGGCTATCTATGTAATTAGTAGATTTGTTGGTTTGAATGATTAATAGTGTTAAAACAAAACACGTTTTATTCCAAATCTTATTTTTACACATATCGTAAGTGACATAATTAATATTTTCGTGGTCTGTGCATTCGACGTGTGCCTAGCCTTCACATTTGTTGTTGTAACATTGAAAACCTCAGCGGTTTGTCTCTGGGTCATTTTATTTTCAAGTAGTAGCTTCAAAATCACATTTAGTATGTTCTCCTTTATTCATTTTTCTTTATCAGCTTTGGAATTGAAGACATTTTTCTGTGGGAAAGGTAGCAGAAAGATTAAATAAACTGATTAAATGAATTTAATTTCACTTGCCGATAGATTGAACTTACAGATAAAAAAATGTAGTCTGTATTAGTTGACGGTAGTTGGTACTGGGCGGCAGTTGAATGGTCGGTAGTAGACGACAAACATGTGGAAACGTTTTAGTTTATAATGTATATAATACACAAAGAGAATTGCAAAACTAGGGCTGGTAATTACTCTTAATAGACTAGATATGGTGTACATAATAAAGAAAACTATTTATTTATCTGAAGAAATATATGTTCTAGAAAAAATTTTTATTCGGAATATCATCGTATACATTTAACGTGTCTGAATAGCGAAAACAATGGAATAAGCAATATAGTCCCGAAATATGTTACACAGAATCGTTATATTCCATTTGTTTGTTCAAATAAAAGTGCTAATATCTAGTGAAAAAAGCCAGAACTGATTTTGGTCGGTACTGCACGATTCTCCTCTATACATATATATGTCTTGTACTAAAATTCTGTATTATACTATATTCTATGCTATAGTCTACGTATATTTATACGTATATCATAATTATTTATTAATTCTATGTCAGTTCTTCTGAATTAAGGTAACCTATTTGGCATTTTTTATTTTTCAAATTTTTCCGTATTTCTTTATCTTTTAAGTAAAGATATGTTATTAATTGTCACTAAATAATGGCTAAACATTTCGAACCGAATGAAGAAAAACAAATATGACACACAAAAAAAAAGAATAATAAAATTTCAATTCTCATCAATTTCAAAAAATAAATATTTCGACTAAGGACTAAGGAAGGCGGATACATATTATATACATATATTTATTTCTTTTGATTATCTCTACAAATGGCAACATAGATTTAAAATTTAACTGTCGTAGATTTTTTTCTATTTTTAATCATCATATATTATCTTTAATCAGTTTTTTTTTTTTTTTTGTTTTTTTTTGAAACTTTTACGAACGATCATAGTTAGGAGTATGATTGGTTTTTCCTTATTTTCTCAAACTAGAGAACACAAGTACGTTGTCAATAATGACAAGAGAACGGTAGTGTTCCTTGAACGCTTTCAAGAGATAGGAACCTTTCACTTGTTTCGTGCGTTCATTGCTGTTACATGACTACTAGCGCTTTCAGCGTTACTGTTATTGTTCTTGGCCGCTTGCACGCAACGCGAATGAACGTATCTGCAATAGCCAATATTTTTCTTTGACTACCGATAAAATTACATAATGTATTTTCTCGCAAAGCTTCCGTGAT
Organism: Bombus difficillimus; assembly: GCA_014737525.1. Classification (NCBI taxonomy): domain Eukaryota; kingdom Metazoa; phylum Arthropoda; class Insecta; order Hymenoptera; family Apidae; genus Bombus; species Bombus difficillimus. The sequence goes on from JACXIT010000160.1 coordinate 148,825, forward strand.
AACAAGGTAATATCGACGTGCGATGCACGATGACTGTAACATGCTGAATGTTACATTAAAAATTTGCTACAGATTTGGCACTTCTTCCTAAGAAATATTTCAAACAACGTAAATCATGCGATAATGTGATTGAAATCAACAGGTATCACAATTTGAAAATTCGATAACTATTTATCGATAATATTGTGTGCTTTTTAAAATTTCTATAATTTATATATACACATTTACACATACATACTTACGTACACTTCAATTGCAATGTACCTATATATGTGAACATACATTAGAATTTACATACTTTTGCTGGGAGAATGCGGTTACATGTTTCCTTTTTACAAATTTTCACATTGAAAAGGTTTGAAAATGAAAAATCCATCGAGTGATCCAAGTTAAAGAAAATAGTGTTTTTACAAGTAATTTGCTTATTTCTTTTAAATCAAAAATAAATCTTTAAAAATGATATTTATATATTATTATAAGTAGACGGGAGAAAACTTAGCAAAAATTGCAATTTATATTATTAACTGGAAGAAATTGTAGTCAAAAATATTTTATATTGAATTTTGTTCTTGAAAAAAGTCTGTAATGTAAAAAACATAATATATAGATTTCTATAAATTTCTGTGGGCAAACTTGTATAAAAGGTAGGATTACTACGGTTGTAAGTAAGATCAGTAGATAATTTTTAAAGATTCTGATTTCTAATTTGCAAGAGGACTCAATCTAAATTAGAAATCAACTACTTCTCAGGTGCAACTTACAATAATATTATAAATATCGCATATCATTTTATGAATATTTGTACATAATGTTAATTAAAAATTCAAAGTCTCTATATTCCAGAAATTCGTGGAAAAAAGTTAATTCCAAAATCTTTCCATTGCTAAAGTTTGTTAAAATAAAGAAAGTGACAGCAAGGTAAGCTTCATTAAAATTTATATTTTCTCTAGTGATTCAGACAAAATATAAAAATAACGTTTAACAATTCGAAAATACTTAAATACTTAAACAACGAATAATTTTCAGAAATAGCTGTAACAATACCGAATTGTACGTCAATTTAATTCTACAAAATTCATTTTTTGGTTTAATTTATCGTTTTTCAATTATAGAAAAGGAACACTCGAATAATAGTTTTAAGAACGATTTTAAGAAGCATTCGACCTGTTAGTGCATTCAAGAAATCGAAAAGTCCCTATATTCCTGATCCCTGATTCAATGTTTTCATTCGATTGCACAAAAGTCGTGTTTCGCATTTATCTTCCACACTATACATGTAGCGTGTAGGTGTTCGTCATACGTGCTACGATTGCAAACACTCGTGACAAGGTGCGCTCTTTCGATGTCTCATCCAACAATTCAACGTTAAAGCGGCGATGCTCTAATCTGTACGTTCCACTGTTTATTCTACGAATGTTTGCACGAAAGAATAATACAATTGCATTTCATGGATAGATCGAACTACAAAAAAGAAAAAGAAAAAAGAAAAAGAAAAACGCGTCAAATCAATTATTAGATGTGAGAACGTGTAGTATATGCATACTCGATGGTTTGAATTGAAGAAGGTTCTAACATAATTATAGATAGGAAACTAATTTTTAATTGTATTTAAATTAATGAAACATAAATATTTCCATTATTTCTATTTGAGTGAATGGCGCCAGCGTATATGATAAGGAAGGAAATAGAAAAAGGGAAATTAAGGTGGAGAACATAGAATTTTGAGAGGATGTTTAGAGAGGGGGGGGGGGTGAATCGACGAGGAGCGCCCTAGCCCTGTAGGTGATAGAGTTTTACGTCACACTCTCATACGTGGAAAACAAGTACATATTCGCAAAACGAGTCTGGCGTGCTGCCAAACATCCGCATATGTTTCCGCGATATTTGTCTATCTATATCGCCGAGACTACTTTATTCTTGTCAAGATTATGTTAAACGGCTATGTATAACTATTCGTATTTTTGGTAAATTTCATCTTAGAACTCTTTCGTCGTAGAAAAACCTATTGAAACTCGTGATTATTTGCATTAATAGTTGAATAGTTAAACTTGAATCAACAGAAATCAATACGTATCAATACGCTAACCAATAGTGTTTTATTCTTGTACTTTTATTTTGTTTCTGCTTGATCGAACTGATGTAGATTATTTTTGATTCAAAGTATTTATGGACACTCCTAATGAGTTATGATTTTGTTGTATTTATATTAATATACATACTAAGGAGAAAAGTTATTTATCTTATCCGTGTCATATTTGCTTTACGATATTATCTATTACTCTGCATATTAAATTCGGATGATAAAATTATTCCAGCGTTAACCTGATTCGCGAGAATTAGAGCACTGTCTATTTAAATTACTTTCTTTTTATTAATAAGACTAGCTATCCGCCCGCGATTTCGCTCGCACACTATTTGAATTTATGTTTATTATCCTCCGTTTGAATCCTTTAGAAGTTAAATTTCACGTATTTTTAGTGGACATAGAGACGTGTGTATCCTGTAAAAAAAATTTTATCTACTTTTTATCTTGTTAGGGTCCCTATCTCCAAAAATTCTTGCTTATCCCGTACCTAGGTCATAAAAAAAGTACACTGTCCAATGTCCAAACACGTTTCTAGATACAACGACTTAAGCTGGGGACTGATGAGTAGGTCAGTTACCTTTGTATTATATATATATACACATACAGATAATGGGTGGTTTGAAGATTTCGTAGTGGTTTGTCGATTAAGAAAAAATGTTCTGAAACGTTTTTACTAATTATCGATATCTCGTCCATCTCACCGACTTCGATGATTTTTTAATAAGTTGTAGATATCAACATTTTGGACAACATTTTCCTGTATACATATAAGTAAGTTCCCGTTATGTCAAACGATCTTAGTTTCCAAGATATATGCAAAAAAGTGTCGGTATCAGTATAGTGAATTCTATAATTGTACCAGATACAATGACCTAACCTAAACAAAACCTAACTTTTATCTTTTGTTTATAGTTTATAGTATATGTAAGAACTTGGATAGGTGTGGGACGATTTTATTTCATATTTCACTAATTCCATCGATCTTTCGGGTGAAAGTCTCGTGCACAACTTCGTATGCGGGGCTGTAAGAAATGTCTATTAGTTGTAACTTAATTAAAAATGTATATCATTAATGTATTAGTAATGTATTATTGGTTTAGATTAGCTTTTTAATTCAGCAAAATAATAACAAATTAATTAATAACGAACGTCGCAAACAAATCGATCTTTTGATAGTTATGATACAAAGATAAAGAGATCGATGGCTGATGGATGTAAACAGATCGTCAAGCGGCGAACGAAGCGAACGTGTCGGCCATGCTTGTGACTGTGTTAGAGAATACACATATAGGCAGGATTCAATGTGTGGTTGCAGTGTATAGTACCAGTGTATCAATGTGTGTAGTATTCTGCGAATATCTCGGAAACTAGGACTGACTGACACGACGGCTACATGTATAAGAAAAAGTTGTTCAGAATCATGCTGCCGACAACGTATTAACAAATTATCGAAATCAGTGAAGGACAGGGAGTAGCCTTGCAACACGTTCACCATTGTACATCGGGCGCTGTTTTTCTATAATAAAACGTTACGTAGGACGAGAATAAATTAGAATAGTTTTCTGCTGCTTTCCTTTCTTTTTGGGAAAGAAAAGGATAAAGTATTTCTCAATATCATTTCAAATATGACGCATGTACGTCGTCCTTTATCACGTTAACATATAAACGTATAAATATCTAACATAACCTATGAAATTTTTTTCTTTATCATTTAATTTGTACCTTACAATTTGTCCAGCTGGACGTTCGGTAAATTGCCCATGTAAATTGAAAGTTTTTGTGTGATTTTATAGTTGTGAGACACACTTGAGTGTATATTTACTATGTTACGTACACTTACGTACGTAATACGTAAAGATTTAAAACAAAAACGTTTACGTAGTTATTTATTATCAAATATATGTTACTGTGTAAGAGATTACTATATATAAGTGTTTTAAATTGTTTAAAACTGAAATTTGTAGAATTATTACAAATACTGTAGTGCCATGATATTTATAAATTATAATATACATTAATAATAATTAAAAAGGGTAATTAATTATTGCCAGCTCTAATTTATCGATGAATAAATTTCAATTTGAATTTTCCAAAAATTAGAAACGCTTTTATGCTATTGTAGGCCTATGTAATATAAAAGATGCGGTACATTCAATATTTTTACATTGTATTTTGGATTGTTCTTATAATTACTATGATAGATATAAGTATTTCACGTAATACTTTTCACTTTAAAAATCATTATGTCTTATTAATCATACGATTCATTACAATTTAAGATTACTTCATCGCAAGTTATGTATTTAAGATCGCATGCGACTGTTATCAAAGTTTATGTGTGATATATTCGATTTCGTCGAATGAGTTATCAGTTTATTGACGTTTGTTTGCGCGTAATAATTTTCTGAAAATTATATCAAGCATTACGTGCAAACTGATTTTGCTTCGTATTCAACCGCGTTTCTTTCTTTATTTTGAATTTTCGGTTGATCCGTGGGAGTACGGGAAAAGTTCATTGATAAAAATAATTGGTGGTGTAGCTATACGTAAGTCTTATTGCATGTTACGTCACGCCGCGCCGCGTCGTGTCATATAGGTGCATTACATACACACTGTGATTTAGTTGCTTTTCCTAGCCGGTATGGCGAAGAACCAGGTTGCTGTACAATGTACAATATGCATCTATAGTAAAACTTAGTATACAGACAGACGTTACCACGGTTACGAAATAGAGGGCGTACTTACCGCAATGCGCCAGTGACGTGTTCACAGATGCAATAAAGCGTCTTTTACTTTTTAAAAAAGAAAAAAACAAGGGAAAGAAAAAGGAAAATAATATTATTATATAAAACAATTTTCGTAATTTGCACTTTGTCGGTAATTTCGACGTTAATCATGCTAATGTTCGAATTTAAATAGGTATATGTTAGGTTTATTTATGTTAGGTTAATTTCCGGTTCGGTAGACTGTTCGGAATTTTTCACAAAGAAAACCAAACATGCGTCAATAATTGATCGAAAGAGAGGGAAAGAAACGATCGAATTGTTGAACCAAGGATTCGAAAACAGAGCTTACCAGCTTATTGCATTTAATCAATCAAGTTATTTGGGTCAACGGCCATTTTTGTTTCTTCCTCTAAGACTCTAGGCCTAAGCTTTCAAGTGGCAAATGTAGTTCTCGTTCAACACGTATAACGAATAAAAATTACGACATAGTAAAAAAAGCAAAGCTGAATGATTTTTGAAAATCGCAGAGGTAAACGGGATTCGTTCCATCGAATCGCTGAATTAAAGCTTTTTCTATTGGATGATTGTTTTAATCTCAATCAATTGCGTGTGCCAACGTTAATTTTTCTTATTTGAACAAGTCAAAATTCGTTCAAAATATTGGTATATTCTTAAAACGAATTTTTATATAATCGTAATGTTCACTTGACTAACATAAAATGTATTAAAATGTACATAAATGTACATAGGTATGTAATATGTGTCAAACTTTAGAAAATTAATAATTAATAATAATATTATTGTTAACTTACGGTTGTATATTTGATATACAACGTATTGTCAATTAAAATTCTGTAATATTTTTTGTATGACGGTACGAGAAACGGATGCAAGTCCCTTAAGGAATCTTTCAGGATAGAGTATCTATAAAGCATTTTTGCTGCTGCTGTTGCTGTGGACCGATAAGAGGAAGCGCATGTATCTTATAAATTGTAAATGGTGGTTAAGATTTTATTCAGACGTTATCGCGATATTTCTTCTTTCTGTTTCTCGTTAAAACTTGCATGAAAGCGTGATTCAAAAGACATGATCGATCAATTAAAAAATTTGTATATCTTTTCGTATATTCCATCATGTTGCATTATGAACTTTAGTTTTTTTATCATTTGAAAATATTCGTCTGTTCTATTATTTTCGATTTTGACGTGATTATTTGCTACGTTACTACCTTGTATTGCGAATGTGAATGTTACGTTGTGAAAGGCAAAAAAATGGAAAGGAATATATTTCGTACACCATTCTGTATTTCGTATTTCTTGGAAGGAAAAAGATGAGAAGAAGAAAGAAAATATTTGTAGGTTTTAAGAATATTAATAAAAGGAAGAATTATATTTACGTTCTACGAGGACAGAATAAGTACAGATTAACGCATCGACTTACGAGCATATTATTACACAATTAATCGATCGATAAGTTATTTTTAATTTTTTTCGGTGCATAGTAACTATCGCTTCGATTATAAATCGCATCGCGTTGAAAATCTATTTCCTTGTTATTCTGGAAAATTATAAAAATGTCATGAATGATTTTTCTACGTTAGGAGAGTATTTAAGGAACGACGAAATAATCGCGCAATGAATAGCGAAGTAGTTATATACCACATACAGTATACATCATCATTAACTGCTTGGAGCAAAGTCTTTCATGTACCATAGTGGGAACATTTTTGGCGTCTACAGTCTTGAATTTTTAAGATAATTTTTCTTTATAATTTGTCGTTATTTCCATACTTCATACTCGTTTATTTCTCTTTTAAAATAACTCTAAAACATGTAGGTGCGCTTCGCAAAACCTTTTCCTGCTAAAATAATTCAACATTAGATAATAGATTAATAGATTAATTTTCGGAAAAATGGATATTTCTTGTATATAATAACTAAAAATTATTTGTTTGATTGGTATTTGTATTAATGAAAATGGAATATACATGCAAACATAAATGTATTTTATTTCCTTGGTTAAAACATATGTATTATGGGATATTTAAATAAGCCTCTGCTGCAGAAGTCGAAATAAAAATTTGATATCGCTAGACTACAGAGTTTTATGTATTTATAAGAAAGTTAAAAGTGTAAAAAGCATAAAATGCATACGATATGTGAAAATATATGTAGATAGATACGCATAAAATATTCAAAGAAAAGCAGCTGTTATTTGGTGGATGAAACAGACTCTAGCTCAAATTCCCTATTCTTTTAATGAATTTGTATAAATATCTTTAGTCTAGAAATCATCATTTCATTTATATGAGTATAGGGATTAGACGTAACGCTCATTTTGTCTTCAGTTGCTCTTACCAAATATTACTATATACATACACGTATGTTTAATTATTGTTTAATTCAATTATAATTTCAAAAAATTCAGAGATACAACAGCCGTGTGTGTGTATTATTTTTCTCAGACATTTCAAGACATGACATCTACAAATTATATTTTGATCCTTTTTCGAATTTCTTAATCGTTTTTGAACCGTAGAAAAAATTGTCATCTATCAGTCATTGATAACAGAAACACCATTTTTCTGATATAAAGAAAACATAATGCACGCAAAGGCAATCTATATAGACAATAAGACAATAATTTTCACAACGATGCGTAACGATTTTATCAAAATATAATGTATAGTAGTAATGTAGTTTTAATAGCATAATATGGTGTATTTGTGGAACAACAATGCTAAAACGAAACTACGTGGGATTTTATGAAATGAAATTACATGTCTGACAATAATTATTTAAGAATTATAGTTGAGTGCAACGAATATTAAAGAAAAATTTTATCTTTCAGATTTCTCAATGGAGAGTTCCGGTGGAGACAAGCAAAACGAGTCGGACGAATGTGATGTGACTGTCAATAATCAGCGTCAGAACAAAATGACGGGTCAAGAAGACATTAACGTGAAGATAAGTAAGGATTTAGAGGAGCAGGAGGCATTGAAGAATTTAAAGAATTTAGAGAATATCAGTCAAAATGACGAGGCTTCGAATAAATTATCAAAGGCTGTGTCTCAAGATTCTCAAGACGAAGATGACGACGTGGACGAATGTAAAGGCTCCGACGAAGACGAACTCAAAGAGGAAAAAACTGATGGGAAGAAAGACGAGAAATCATCGAGTAGTACAACGTCTACCAGCACTTCTGATGACGAGTCTGAAACCAGTTCAGACGATAAGACGGAAGCTTCGAAAACCGAGCAAACTAAGACGGTTACTTCAGAAGTCAAGAAAACAGATCAAACGACGAAAAACGACGACACGACGGATGACAGTGATATCGAAGATGACTTGATTTCAGCTATCAATTATAATACTATCACCTCTTTAGCTGCCCTTAAGGATATGCTGCAATCTTCTGGAGAGGAATCAGATGGTGTGGATAGTTTCTTTCATCATTACTTCCTCTCTCATGTGAACAGATTACCATCGAGAAATCAAACGCATAGTCCTTATCCGTGGGGTAGACGATTGTCCGAGTGCAGGGAAGAGGATGAATACGAAAACGAAGACGGTAAGAAAGATACATAATATTAGTATTTATTGTATATTACAATATACAATATCGGAAGTTAGGTGTATACTTATTATTGCTGAATTTTGTCCTTTGCGTTGTATATATATATATATATATATATATATATATGTCTTTATTTCGGCGTGTTGCCAAGAAATGGTTTCGGTTTTACAATACTAGCTTATTTAAAATATCCCTCTCATACTTCACCCACTTGCGCCTCTCTCGCTTCTCTTTGGCCTTGTTATTATCCACTTCAACTTGCTATACTAAATTATATTCTATTAATATAATTTGCAAATATACTATACTATTTTTGTTTTTCGAACTCTATATTTATACCCCCTCCCATCCCTTTGTACTTTTACTTTCGTCTTTTTATTGCACTATCCTCCTTTAGTATTGTTCCTTGTATTCTATTTCTTAAGCGTTGTATCTCCTTTCTTTTCCTCTCCAGCTGCTTGTACCATTCCATCACTTTCTCTTTAAACTCCTCCGCAACTATTTCCCGTTCTTTAAGTTGTCCTTTGCACTGTTTGATTTCTTTAACATTACAATTCTCGTCAATGACTATTTAGTATGTTCAGTTAGCGTGTAAAAAGATTTTATTATCATTATTATTCTAATATTTAGTTAATGTGCTAAGTTTTATTTATAAAAATAATTGAACAAATAAATTCTTATTTATTTTAAAGTTCTAACATTTTTAACTCTTAACCGCTTCCCAATCATGGACGAGATATGTCGTGACACAATATGGATCGTACGATGTCACGGATGTAATGTCCCGCGACACAGTATCGTTTATACAGTGGGCTACTATGAACGAGATATCTCGTATATTTATTTATCAGAACGAGAGATTTCATTCGAAGAAATATTAATTCACAAAACCTCATAGCGGATGAAAAGCATATTGTTTTAGGAACACATATTGTTTTTAAATATCTCGTCCATGGTTGCGAAGCGGTTAATTGCTACTGTGGGATCCAGTTGTGGAGTACTTAACTCAGGCAATACAAACACTGTCGTTCCTTATTTCGTTCCAAAGTAATACACGACGCAAAGCTTCCGTAATGTTCAGTTAAGTTGAACTTTATAATTATAAGCTATAAATTACGATTCAAATTTTCATTGAGATATTTCAAGATCTCATAAAAAATTAATATATTCCGCTCTCAACGTTAAAAATGTAAAAGATAAAAGAAGAGAAAAAGAGGTAATTAGTATTTATTTACTAATCTTTTACGTAAAGAGAAAATGAAGTCAAATTTTGGAAAGAAGATAAATATTAAGTTAGTTGATAATAACATTACTTAAATTGGTTTTATTCAAATAAAATGTAGTTACTATTGGCAGTTAAAATTCTTATTTAGTCTGTTATCTGCTTAAATATATTTAGATGGATAGACTATTACTATAGATAGATTTCATGGTTCATGAAAGTCAGCGAACATTTTCATTGCGTAAATGAAAATATTATTTAATTCACAATATTCAAGTGCCTTGTATCACAGAGAAAAAAAAGATCGAAATATCAAAGAAATGCAGCGTATTTGTTATTTTTCTCGAATAAATATCTTTAATATTTCAATGAAAATTTTCCACATACATTGACATGTTTTTAAAACGTTAATTTTTCTTGTTTACATAGAATCTGCTGAATCTTGTTATCTTGCCAGGAACATTTTTCATATCATTTGGCATTAATGTTGTTAAAATTTGTTCTTTTAAATTCCATTACCTCATTGGTTATCTCATATCTATCATAATGTATCATGATGTATCGATGATACTGAATTCGTTGCCTTTTAATTCGCAGGAAGAAAAATGATCGATAGAAAATTATTGTATGCATAAGTTATGGTATATCTGGTTTTATAGCTATCTGCTATTTCATTAGTTGTTTAAAGAATATGCAAACTCGTTTGTTATATTAGAATATCAAACGTTATGTAAAAACGTTATCTAATTACGGAAAAAGCTAAAATCTGGTTAAGTAACATATTAATGTTAAAATTACATTATGATGTATTTGTTATTTAATAAATTAAATTTTTGCATACAATTTGAAAAGAAAGATCTTAATAAGACATAAATATCGATAAGATGGTAATCATATAGCGGTAAACAATTAATGTATCAATATAATTAGATATTTTTTTCTTCTGAGACATATATACATACCTACATAAGTTGATAATATACCGGTATTATTAGGTTGTAAGTAAGCCTTTCATATACCTTTCTTCATTTATTATTTTTTATCGAAGTACTATTATATTTTTACGCAAATAAAATATGTTATTTCATGTAAGAGATTAAGTTAGCAGACATTTTGTTTAAAATTTTTACAATCTTAACGTTGACTTTACTCGTGATATGCAAAGAAATTTGGCTTTATTTACGCACAGCTACTTTATTCAAAAACATTCTGTAAATAACTCCTACAATCTACTATATCTAACTATGGAGAAAAAAGTAAATAAATTAAACAAAGAATTTGTCATAAATCTACACGAACTTCTGCTGTTTATTACGTTTATTGTGTTCTGTCTAACGATAATAAATATATTGGTTTTTGCATTAAGTCACCACACAAAATATGTATTCACGTGCGTTTAAAGTATTTTGAAGTGGGATACAAAGAAATTCATTCATACACCATATTTGAGCAATATTGTACAACTACTGTTTAGTTTAGATCGTTAGACATTCAGTGAATATTTATTATTTTATCTTATTCTTATATTTAGCTATCTTTTTATAGAAATTTTTGTACCAATTAGGTACATAAGCTAAAAAATGACCTTAACAAATTAATCTTATTATCGAATATTTATGTCTCAATCTTTCTTTCGTTCCAGCAAATAAAAAGATTTGTAATGTTTGAAGAAAAAAAAATATCAGTGTAAAATCGTGTGTGTGTGTGTATATATATATATATATATATATGTGTGTATATATATATATATATAAGAACAATTATTTCATATCTTCTTCAAATCTAAAAATCTGTTTGAACCGAATGTTATTTTTAAAAGACATAACAAAGTCAATTAGGTATATGTGAATAAAATGAAAAATTAATTTTTCGATATAATTACTTTTCAACAATTAATCTCATTTTTCCTCATTTCTTTTGCTTCGATTTAAAATGTTATATGTTTCATTATAAGAACCGGATTGATTCTCAGTCCATTGCCAGCGTCTATGGAAGATTGCAAGGAAAGCAGCATGTTACGAAACATGATTCGAGCATTAAAACGCGCTAAGAGCTATTAACAGGAGCTCGTACTCGTTCAATGAGAACTAAGATTAGCGTGCGGCCAGAGGTTTAACTGTGTTTAGTTTCGTTTTGCAACGTTTTTACTGTCACTGCAAGAAGACACTTTATTTTTCGATAACGATATGTTATATTTATTATTATCAAAAAGGGGAACGTTATACATACATACCTTTATTTTTCTTTTAATCGCTATCATTATCATAAAAAATCAATTAGTATCATTGATGCTTTATATTCCAGAATAATTTTTGCCGATCAAATATACCATGTCGATAAGTTTAACGACAACGCGTTACATTTTCCATTCATTTCATTTATTTTTCTTGTGACTACCAATCGAACGACTTTTTATTTGCGATATACGAGAGCAACGCGTCTACTGTTTGCGAATTACCCACTTCATGGAACACAGCTAGAGATGCGAACAGTTACTTCATTTAGCCGATGTTTATTTATAGAGTGCCCCCGGAAGCATAATATTCCACGTTTCCAACGATGTAATAGTTCCAAGTGCTTGCGAATCTTCCACGTTCTCTTTCCTTATTCAAATCGGCAGCCCGAACAAGTTGAATAGTTGTTTCTTTTGAATTATATCGCTGCCCGTTAATATTATGCATGTTTTGTCAGCCACGGGAATAGATATTCGTTCGAAGAAAAATATAATAACAGACGACGTACAACGCGACATGTTACGATGCTGCATGATAGAGTCTGGCAAATTGTGTAAACGAGCGTGTGCCGACTCGATTCACGCAGCTCAATGCTCGGTATCAGACTTTATAACAGTGAAAGGAGCGGGCGTTACAAGTGCGACCGACTCAAATAATAGCAACTTTGTCGGTAATTAATAATTGGACAACGAGATCGTCACCAGGAATGTTCCCCGTTAATTCGTACTTATTAGAAAATTTTATGTCATTTTCATATGCATAAATTATTGCTTAGTTTAGTCAAATCATTCAGGCATGCATTAATTTTAGAAGTCGTGAGGTAAGTTTCGTGCTATTCCTCATACTCCTCTTTTACGAACAGTATTCCTATTCTTGATAGGACAATCGTGATAGGACAGAGTGTGACCAGTCGAAATACACTCGCAGCAGAAATTGATTATACACTAGAAAACAATAAAAAGGGATATAAACATATGTTCTATTTGTTTTTGTTTATAAGATTTAATGAATTTTGTGCTGCATTATTTGTTTTACAGAAGATGCTCAAAGAGACCATCATCTATTTCAAGACAAACTTGCGAACATTGTATCGTTAGATGTTAGGTTTATCGTTAGATTTTAGTGATCGCTGTTGCCTCCTATCCCATTTTAGCGAATAGTTAACAAATTTTTAGATTGTTTCTAGACTTTTACGAAACACGTAGGATTTTCTAGTTCTCCTTAAAATGAAAAAGATACTAAATAGGACACATTCGTACTAACAAGGAGGGTAAAATTGTCGTAAAGTTAACCAATGTCAGGCCAAGTGGCATCGATAATCCTTCGTAGTATGTCGTTGCTAACATACGTTTTTTTGTGTTTCAGTGAAAAATTTGGAAGCATCGACCACGGAAAACGCTAGTGAAAGTAAGAAGGATGTCGCGAAGACGGAAGAGCCGGACGAAAAGAACGATAGTGACTCCTCAAAAGCTTCTAGTCCGTCTACTTCAGAGAAATCCAGCTCTGAGAGAATCGATCAAAAGTCGAATCTTACCCCCAGTATATCTGAACCAAATACCCAAACTACCATCTCTTCGGTGACAACGACGACAACTTCCATAACTACCTCGATGATCACGTCGACGACGACTGCTACGACAACTACCTCGTCATCTAGGTTTACGACGTCGACGGTTACTTCACCGACGTCCACCACGAAGCCTCCTCTAAGAAGAAGGCATACCACTGGCCCTGGGATGACCTTTCCAGCAACGGATCCGCCGACCTATTCGACCAGTATGACTTTCTCAAGGACCAGTCCTCTCCCTAGTCCTCATCTCGATAAAAGGTTCTTCGACAGCAGTTTGATAGAAATGAAGAGTCAGGCGAGTAGTTCTAGCACTCTTGATTATGATTCGACGGAGGAAGTCTGGGTTCGCAGGGTAGATTTCGTTCAGGAGAGAAAAAGAAAGGTAAGTGAAATTGTTTCTCCCGAGTTATTTATTTAATTTTTTGTGGAAATTCAATCACATCTTTTCAAGAAATGAGGCTTTGTCTGATCGTGTTGGTTGTCAATGATGGTATTAGTATCATGGTAGGAAATATTAGGGTATGCTAAGGCTTATTATTAGATGTTCTAGGTATCTACATACTACATACATTGTTTATGAGAGGTACACCTTTTATCCATGAGGAAGGTCGTCTTAGGGATAGCTAGATTAGATAGAAGATTGAACAAGAGAAACGATATGCTGATGCTAGTGACAGTGACACCGTAACTTACTCACTTTATTAATGGATAATAGAAATGTAGTTGAGAAAATATTATAAAAAATAATTTTTTGGTTTATTCGCTATCATTGTTCCTTTTGTTTTTAGTGCTAATTAGTAAATTAGGCATAGGTAATTGTGAGCCAATTTTGAATTATCTGAACTGTTTATTCATATAGTTTGATAAAATTTGATAGCCATTAGATAAAATCAACAAATTTCTATTTCCTATTCAATTTTTTTCTGTACTATTACAAATATGTAAATATATCCTAAAAATTTTTTACGAAAACATCAGTTTGAAAAAGTTAACTCTTGGTTTTAAGGCAATTTTAAGACAATGATTATTAAATTTCTAAGAGATTTCAATAAAATTAAACGATTAAAGAATGTTAACTTTTAAGCATTCTGGTAACTATTATTTGTACCAGAAATTGTTTCTGGTTATTACTAACCAAAAAATATTCTCATCGCCAAAAATGATGATCTGAAACTAAAAACAATTTCCGCCATGAATGATGGTTATTTATAAACAAAATGATTTCGATCATTTATAATTGTTATTCTTAAGCAAAATCATTTAAATTATGATTTTCATACAATAGCTTTTTAAATTTTTCATTGTAACTGTTGGAAAAACGTAACTGTTGTCTTTAATTTATAACTGCACTTGGATACATATTTAAGTTAATTAGGTTGTATTTTATATTAATATAGATTTTATTTTTTCATAAACATTCATATTAATATATATTTATATGCGAAAATGGAAGGTGACTGAAGAATAACGGAAATTGAAGATACAGTTTAAAATTACGACATGATTATTCGTTTATTTTCTTAAATAACGAGTATGAAATATCTTTTTATACATAAAAATAGTTGGTCTTTTCATCTAAATTCCTTGCGTTTAGGCAGGAAATTATCAGCAGCGATAATAATGTTCGTTTCCGGTTAAAACGGAGAAAGAACGTTGCTTATTTTGTGAAGGTCTGCTGTTTTGTTGCTTCTTATATCTTTTGAAAGAAAAAAATTACATGAAGATAAAGTAAATGTGATGAAAATAGTTCGTTGTTAACTATTTAAATTGTCGTTCACGACTATACATATGTGTGTAGCGTGCATCATAGTAAAGTGTGGTGGATTGATTCCTTACTTCACGCGTGATTTCACAAAATGATTTGTATTTTAGTTTATTTATTTTCTATAGTCCTTTCCTCTGGGTTAGAACGGTCTTTCAGTTTCCCTTTGATCAAACGATTTGTATTTATATAGTAATTTTTTCTCTTTTTCAAGTATTGGAAATAATCTTTAAGTAACTATTAATTGTTAATTATTACTTCGTTAGATGCTTGGTATAAAAAGAATTCGAAAAGAATATTGTTTGGGACGAAATTTTATTTTATTTTACTATTATTAAGTATAATCGTATTTATTGATGCCGATATATGATACAATGAAATTTATTAGTAACTTTGCTTTATAAATCAATTTTATGTATGTTACGTATCTTTTTACCAATATTATTATGTTTTAAAGCAGTTCTCTAGTATGTTCTGTAGTGAAATACTGCAGATTTGTATTTATTTATGGGAAATTTAAAAGTGTAAATGCGCAAAGAATGCACATAATATACAATAATATGCAAGTAGTTGAAATGGAGAACTTGTTATGGTATCTAGTAGTGAAAATAAATTTCTACTTAGATTTGATTTCTTTTGTTTTGGTAGTAATACATATTGAGTAATATTGGCAGAAACTGTCTTCAAGGATGTAATATGTATAGTTGCACGAATTTACTTCAAATCGAAGTCCTACGGATTCAAATTCTCGATAGCAGTTCTTTTTTGAGATACAATTTATTACCAGTAAGAGGTCTAAGATATGACAGAATTAGTTTTCCAACTTCGCCAATTTTTCAATATTTATTTATTTTTAA
The DNA here is from genome assembly GCA_014737525.1 of Bombus difficillimus. Classification (NCBI taxonomy): domain Eukaryota; kingdom Metazoa; phylum Arthropoda; class Insecta; order Hymenoptera; family Apidae; genus Bombus; species Bombus difficillimus. The sequence continues at coordinate 164,858 of JACXIT010000160.1, forward strand.
AAATTTTAAGTAAAACATGCGAATCATGTGAAACAGTTTTCGTAAATAACGGGTGTAACGAACTATCCTGAACATAAGCAGTTATTACGTGGTTGTGTGACGAAAAGTGTGATAAATTGGTCTGAAGAAACTTGGAGGGCCTTACCTTCTTCTTCTGTAAAGGGTAGATTACCTTGGTCACTAAGTGTCAGGGCAACGAATCTTCGTAACAAAGTCTTTTCTTATTTTTAAAAAAACAAAGGATATTCATAGAACATGAAATAATTGCACAAAATTTTTGTTATAATAATTAACAAATCTTAAGGTTCGATAAATGAAATTATCTCAATTTTTATGTTGATTACAGATATTTTTTTGATTAATATTTCGCCTTAACAAAATGTGTATGTTTTAGTTATTACTTTTTGATGTGAATTTATTTTTTATTTAATATTATAATATAAAATTAGAAAAATGTATTAGTTTAAATCACAAAATATAAATAAAACATTTGGTGTCCAGAGTCAAGATCGACATATGTGTATACATACATACATACGTAAGTAGGTATGTACTTATACTACTGATCAAAAGTATACACATATTTACAATTAGTTATTTTTGATAAGATATAATTTAATTACAGAATCATAAGTAATAAATTATGTGTTGATAAACAGTCAGTATATTCTGTATTATAAGAATATTTCTTTATTAAAACACGGTAAAATTGGTTTTAAAGAACTAATAAATATGAAAATTTGTAACAAAGCATTCTGGGAAAAGTGTCTATCCCCAGAGACTATCTAGTTTTTAAGATATAAATCATATAAAAAGATTTATCTAAAGTCACGAAAAGATTATTGTTATCATCTACTTGAACACTAAAGAAATTAAGAATTTAAACATTTTTAAATAAAAGTCAAGTAGGAATTAGATATATCGATGAATCGCGTATGTAATATTTAATCTTAGTATACTGCCGGAAAATTTCTAAACAGACAATTAAGGTCTGTTATTTGAAAATTGTGTAAGAATATGATAAATATTACTTTATATATTTATTATTTATTATTGATCTATATATTTTACTAGCATTCGTGTATCGTATGTGGAAATTTGACTAAAAACTCAACAAAGTATTTAGCATATTTAAAATATTTAGAAAGATATTTAAAACACCAGCATATTTAATAGCATATTTAAAAACACTAATTATAGTAGATAAGTTAAAAAAAGAAATATCTTACTTTCGATGATACGATAATGCTAATGGTAATAATAATAATCATTAATCTCCGCATGAGATCTGAGATCAATTTACAACATTTATCTACATACTATTAAAAATTGCATAAAATCTTAGGTGGAAATGTGTGTAAAGGAGTTCCAGATTTGTATTTCTAAATTTGCGATATCGTTCGGTCCAGGTATCGATATGTGACTTTAATGTTTCAATTCAATGTTTCATGGGTGAGGTTAGGAGACGGGGAGCGTAGGTACAAGGCTTCCTTTAAGCTTTATCGATTCGGTTGAAAGACGAATTACAATGCGTTGAGGGCTATTATGACTATGACGGATACGTCGACACGTAAGGTCTCCTTTGCGAATGCTTCCCGTACGTGGATTGCTGGCTTAATTAGTAACGCATAGAGATTAGGTTAGTAAATAAATCGTACGAAAGACGATTTGTAATGAAGATAAGACAATACATGCGATAGAATCGATCAGTAATGCTAATTAAATAATGCTCGAAAGGAAGTTCAATCTAGAATGTTCACAATCTTAAACACGTTCTTAAGCTTCGCATCGTCCTATTTGCTAAAAACGGCGAACGAAATCAAGTGAAGTAAACGTGCTTTATTTGTTTGAGATATTTTACTCTTTGTTGCGTAACATGGCCGTCTGACGACTCATAAGCCCGTTTTAGAATACAAAGAATTTTACACGTGCTTCGTGTTCGCTATAGGCATCCGAACTGAGTAATTGCATACCCTGTGCGGTTAATCTATTTTAGTCGTGACATTTTCATGTTGCATTCTTTCATAGAATTGTTTCGTTGTTATTTCCAACAATGATGAGAGTTATTTAATGTGTCTTATATTTTTCCTTAAATTAGAGAAAAGCTTGATGCATGTATGTACATCTTTATCGACGAACGCGCTTGTCGACGCAGTGCAGTTCTTAATGTTATTTGCATTAGTTGATAGATGGCGATGCAATACGTCGAAGCTCAGCTGCCATCTTTATGAAATTATGTACCTATATACATACCTACAAATTCGGAATGAAAACCGTAGGCATGCACCCTATCATATCGTATCGTATCATATCATATTATATCATATCATATCATATCATATCATATCATATCATATCATATCATATCATATCATATCATATCATATCATATCATATCATATCATATCATATCATATCATATCATATCATATCATATCATATCATATCATATCATATCATATCATATCATATCATATCATATCATATCATATCATATCATATCATATCATATCATATNCATAATCATAATCATATCATATCATATCATATCATATCATATCATATCATATCATATCATATCATAATCATATCATATCATATCATATCATATCATATCATATCATATCATATCATATCATATCATATCATATCATATCATATCATATCATATCAGATATCATATTAATCGCGCTTAAATGGTTGTATGTTACAAATAGTTTCTTTATTTCTTTATTTTATATATACGTTTAAATAAGGAATATATATAAATATATATAATACCATAAGAAATATATTGCAGTATGAACATAAGTATACAAACAAGAATTATAAGTATGGAAACGACGACTGCAATATTTAGAATAATCTCTTATTTATGATGTTTTACACGTTTAGACTGTTTATCCTTATGAAGGAACTGAAGGAACGCGAAGGGGGCAATACAGATAAAATGATAATATTAAATTCAGCTTTTAATAAAATGAGTCATATTATAAATTGGAGCACGCGAATCACGAAAGTATTAACAATAATGTGTAAAGTCTAGTCACATAAAAATTGTCTCGCTTAAAAAATATCAGTGACCTTGAAAAACAGAAGAAGAAAGATGATGAGCGGAAAAGCGTAAGTCGTCATATTTGTTGTTCTACATGAATCAACTTGGTTTTGGCACAATATTTTTGTATAAATAAAAGCAATTATTAATATATTAAGCAATTCGAAGTAGACGGAATCCTTTGTATTATACTATTAGTATTGTATCTGTAGTGTACAAATTGTAATACTTTATTATATTATTTATATAATATATATTTATTATATTAAGAGAACCATATAAATTCGAAACATTAAATCGTGCAATACGGTTATCTTCTAAAAAGTAAAGATAGTAAAGGTAAAGGCGAGAATATAATCAGCAAGCATAATTCGTTAATTATCGCTTAGGTCAAGAAATTTTGCCTGATATTTGCCCGGTGGCAATGAACTAGTATTTTCTTATCCAGCACTACACAAAAAGCCGTATTTAATATAGCAGGACGACGAAATAGGTATAAATTAGTAATATATCTGTAGCCGAGTAATATGGCTTTAAATTTCGGTTAAACGTTTTTCAAGCTTTGGAACGACTGGCCTGGATGGGTATATACGAGGTATTATCTTATTAATCACAATTCATTCGCGATAAGAGAACATTACCACAATTCTCCAGGGAAAATTATTATCGATATGATTTCTTGACGAAACGAAAAGATATCAGATATCTGGTGGCTTGTGCCACCCACGAGTGCTGGTACTGTCAGTCAGTGGCGAAATCTCAATAGATACACGACCCCGCGTCATGAATATTTGAAAACTTTGGTGGTGCGCTGTTTTTTTTTTCGTCGTTCGTGAAAATATGTCAGCTGTGTCGTTGAGTGTCGGAAGAATTCGGAAATATTCTTTGGTGCCGTATTTAGATCGATGTCCAGAATTTCATGGAACTTATAAGGTAATCGAAATATATCGAAACAATCGACATATCTTCAATTTCGAAATTGTTAATACGTTATACATACATTTGAATTATCAATCTGTCGGGCATTGTACTGATTTCTTTATTTATGAATCCAGTATTTTCCTATGTGTAGTTTCAGTTCTGTGTTAAAAAATAAGTTATATCGTATTTATACTTAAGAAGTAACATCGATCTAACTAAGATCGATCTGCCTTTGTGAACTTTTAATTTTCCAATTACGGATGTGTCTGATTAAGGGACGAATCGGTTTACAAATTAAAAAATACAATTTTAATTCTACCGTGGATTTCAAATTTTTACTCGATATCATTCTCATTTCTACGAGTAAAAAATTTGTTACGTTTTAAGAAAATCTGACTAAATTTTATTCTTAACTAAACTAAAACGAGAAGTCACGCATATTGTCTAAATAACTATTCTTCCATATCTTCTACTAATTTAAGAAATTTGTCATATTTTTTTACAAAAAGCACCGTTGCATTATAAATTCCTAGAGGATGTAGCAGGGTTTATTTGAGGATAGTTGCGAGCTGTACTGATCGTTAAAAGGAATATTCTTAACTTTTTATGTGCTGACTATGTGAATTATCGAAAAACACGATTTGTAATTGAAATATAAATTGTAGTAGCAAATGTATTTCTATTTGAATAACTTGTTGCTGCACTTTTAGTTTAATTTGATATCGACAGAAAGCAATTCTATACTAATTGGAAATGTTAACACTGTTTAACACTGTTCAATTACCAAATTGTTGATTGATTCTTGCGTTAATGTTTGTAGTTTGCCACATGTTATGAATTTAACATATCCTAAATTTATATATTTTTAATTTAGTTTATGCAATCATTTCAATGAATAGTATTGTACATGTAACATGGATATGCACAGTATTCATTAGCATTATCATTTCATCCAAAGTAAAGTATTATTCTCCATTGTTCCAATTTTTATCCATTACTATACGTTGCAAATATACACGTATGTATGTATATAACACAGAATTTTATTTCTAAAGTAAAATACTCTAAAATAATCAATGGCAAACAGAGTAAGTTCTATACTAAGAATTACATTAGATAATTTACTATTATATAAATAACAAATTTGTCATTAAAAAATAAATCGATCTATTTTTCAAAGAATATTTTATATACAAGTTTCAAATATTTTTAATATATACAATATCTATATATTTTCAAATATACTGTGTATACATATGTATATATATATATATTCATACATAGGTATATTCAAATATATATTCATGTTCTTTTAATTTATACAGAATGTGGTTTGTGCACTTTACTCAATATTATTTTTGCATCTTATTTTCCTTTGGCTGTCCTTATGATGTTTATAATTATTATATTTCTTAAAATACTCGAAGTTTGAGTAGGTCTGAAGCGATCTTAAAATTAAAAATGTGACAATTTTAGCTGGATATTCATTTATCAATTTATCTACAAATTATATCAATATGAATACATGTATGTCTTCTGTCGAATAGGACATTTTGTAATCTTATCGATTTAAGCTTTAATGATTAGCTATTGACAATTTGTATTTGATTTAACAGAATCACAATAGAATTTTTTCATCGCATAAATAATGTACTTTTTCGAAGTACAGCAAAATTCAAATGAATCCGTCAATATACTTTTAAATATATTTTAATATCTAAAATATAGATACTATAAATATTTTATTATTTGAAATATTGTATTATTATTATTGTAGTGTTTAAAAAACATATTCAATGTGAAAATTGAATACTCCAAGAAAGAAGTAAAAGTAGAAATAGAAGTGGAAGTAGAAGATATTTTAAGGAATTCATTACTAATAAACACCATAAAAAGAATGGACAATTTTTTTGAGAAAGGGCTTTTAATGTTAGGGTTAGTAGTAAGAGATGAAAAAATCATCGAATTTACAAAGAAAATACTTTAATTGAAACTGCTAATATTTTAAATTAGTTACAGTTTTTTTAAATTTCGCTATGATTTTTCCAAATTCAATATGTACAAATATATTTTATACTTACGAAATGTGTTTTACGATCTACTCTACGTATTTAATTGCTATCTGATACATTTCTGGAAAATTTTTAAACTTACCAAGAGATTCTTTGTTTTGCCAAAGAGTAACTGACATGGTTGTTATTTATTGTCGCTGGCACTCATTTTCGTTTTCCATAGAAACTGCGTCTCTCTCCTCTAGATATCGAACGATCTGATTACAAGCGCCCAGTCCTCGACTGGTTATTTATTTTCATGTAAATATTTTAATTTATCATAAAACCAACCTTGATTTTTGTGTTTTTCAATAAAAAAAAAGCCAAATTTATCTCATTGTTCCTGTACTTCTGTGAATGTATGACAAAGTAAACCGAATTTCCTGCAGAATCTAAAAAATGTCTCGTAATATTTCTAATGTTAAGAAAGGATAATGTTTCTGAAAACTGTAAAAGAAATACTCGAACAATATGTTAGGAATGAATCAATGAGAAAGATAATTGGGGAAGAGTGAAAGAACTAATCCTATTTACTGTGGTTTAATTTTCGTCTTAATCTTAATACCATTCTTATTTTAATGTACGTATAAAAATACGTTTAACGTATGCAAAAAATATTTATGCTAAAAATCCTTTTACATTTTTCTTGAAATTTAAGAAATTAGTAACGATAAATAAACTCTAAAACGGCTGAAAGGATGCAGCTGGGTTAACAATTTTTTATTGAAAATTTAAAATGGAAATATTTTGCTACATAATATAAAGAATATGATATTCACGCGGCATTGAGATGTTCAATTTTCCTTACTGTTTTCTGCTCTCTGCCAATTTTAAACTAGATTTATTTATGGTTTCATAACATTCGTTACGCACTGTATCTTGTACACATATAGTTCAGTGGTATTGTATCAGACGTCAGGCCAGTGCAACGTTAATTCAAAATGCCAGTCGAGCTCGGAACATTGAACGAAACGATTCGCGATTTTAGGAATATATAATATTTTTGTTCGGTCAGCGAAACTAGTGAAATGCGAATGGATATATATACAAATTGCACGAGAAACTACGTGATATTTTATACGCGAAATATGTTTTATTCTTATTGTTTTCACATTTTTTAAGTTTCTTTTGTTTTGTTCCAATAGAATTCTGCATTTAGATCGATTTTATTTCTAAACTATTTTGCACGTCAGTTTGGTGATACTTTTGCTAAATGTTCTATCATCCTTTTTTTATTTGATCTAAATGTTTTTTACGATCATTAGATTTTCGTAATTATGACTTATTTATCGAGATTGTTACACTAGATTTCTCGTCTATCATCACGAGATAATAGTCACGCGAATTGTTTGTCAAACAGTGGAAAATGTGATTGCATGTAGTAGAGTTTGCTGTTATCAGTTCTCATAGGCAATCTTACGCTATCCAGACAAAATTTTTACTTTTTTTTTTTTCAAAAGCAAGTGCTATTAAATAGCATTCCACGTATCCATAGATACGTATTTTTGTTAAGGACGTATAATATTACAACTACTTATATACTCTTCCTTTTTTAAAGTAAAATTTAATAATACTTTTTACATAGTCCTGAGAAATTAGAGTACCAAGATACCTGTCAACGTAATATTGTAATTTTTTTGATCAATTCCACATTCCATCCTAGATTCGTATAATGGTGGATCGATATTATAGATACTTATTATTGTTTTAAATATATAGAAAACAATATTTAATAAAGTATTCGATTATATTTATACGAAGAAACGAAAATTATTTAAATGCTGTGTGACACAAAAATGAGAGAATTGAAACAGAAATACAATCTTTTAACGCGGATCGTATGAAGATAGGATTAAAATTTATATCCACGAGCCTGAATACAAACGATCGATTGAATTTCTATGGTTTCTTTGTGTCTGTGCTTCTCTACGAATCATTACAGTATCATTCCGTTCACTGTGAATCGTTAGAAAGAACAGGTATACTATATATACGTATGTATATAAAAATTCTGTTCACTATGATGTCATGATTCGATGAAAAATCTGCGAGAAACGTATCTATGGTGCAGGAAAATAATATATTTGATTAAACTTGTGTTATATTATATAAGTTTATATTTTATACACATGCATACACATACGCGCGCGAGCGCATCATAATATGTATGATCCCCAAAATTTTTGTTTTACGAACGCTTCAAGAAGCTACTGAGAGCTTGCTTAGTGATCTGGTGCCAGATTGCGCGAAAAGGGTACGAAACAGAATTAATTTGAATAATAATGATATACAATGAATCCTTGAAGACCATCATGAATGAAATTGTACAAATTGTGAATTTTGTTTTAATATTATTATTTTTATAACGTTATTTGCATAATACTTAAATATTAAGTTGTAAAGTATGTTCTCCACTTTTCACTTCATATTGAATAATTATGAGGCATTTAAGTGCGTTTATTGGAGTTTATTGATATTAAAAATATATTGCTGTGAAAATTCACTCATGACAGAATAATAGCTAGAAAAATTTACCGAATGTCCAGCTGGACAAATTGTGAAGTACAAATTAAATAATAAGAGAAAAAGAAGACGGAATAAATATGATTTCCTTTGATGATAGTTTTTAAGGGTTAATTATATATGTGCCCTTTCTTTTTAGAAAATCAATAAATGGTACAATATAAAAGTATGAAACTGCATATTTTCTTTTGACTAATTTTTGCATTAAACGGTAAATGAATGTTATCTGTTCGAACGATATATGTATATCGATATGTTAATAAATAAAAATATAAGATACATGTACATAACGAAGTAGCGCATGATAATAATCAGTGATCATAGATACGAAAGTGGAATCTTGGATTGATTAAGATTAAAGTATATAATGTATTTCTTATGTTATTGACAATCGATAATTGATAGCATACTGTGTAATGTATCTTACAGAAGAATAATAATTTCTAATAAATGAAAATAAATATTAAAGTAAATATATATAAATATTTTGAATTATGGTCTAAAGCAATTTTGGAGATGCAGATAGGAAATTAAATCGAAATTAGTCCAAGTATAAATTTAATATTTGATACTAATTTCTTAATAATATTAATGTATTATAAACAATTGTTGAATCGATTCGAAGTTACTTCTTGTTACAAATGTTTCCATGAACAGGTGTAAGACGTAAGACGAGTAGCAGATCATTTACAGTAGACCTTGATTATCATTCAGTGAAAGTACTTTAATTGATCCGTCGATATAATTGGATATATTCCAGGAATTCGTAATACACTGTACGAGTTACGAAACACAATGTGTTGTCTCGATGATCCATCTCACTGTCTAACATGTGGAAATGTTACATTTACTTTGAAAAGGTCATTTGGATAAAGGATAATAAATTGTCAATAATACGTTTTCAATTTTACCAATAAAGATCGTCGTCTTTCATTTTTGTTACTTTAAACGAAACGTGAATACTTCTTTCCACATTGAAATTAATAAAAAACCGTTTTTTAACAATTAAATTATAAAAAAATACATATACCTCATGGGATTAAACAAATCTTCTGTTGCTTTGCTGTTATTATTTAAATTATTAAAATTTGATTGCAACGTTAAAATCTCAAAGTTCACTTTTTGATTTGAATATACATACTAGCTGATATTTACATTTGGCAATGTATCTATCTTTCTATGTCAAAATAGTATTATTCGATAAAAGAAAGTAAGGAAATATATACAAATCGAGTCTTTGAATTAAAAGCAATCTAAGACTTTCAGTTTATTACGATATTAAACCTTGAGATTGTTTCCATGTACTTACCTTTTCCATCGTAGTAAAATAGTCGGAAAATTAGAGGAACAGCTGGCTGTGCTAGATTTGGATACAACTTAGATTCTGGTTTTTCTCTTTTAATAGATTCACAACTGTGCTGTTCTTTCGGGACATGTTCAGTGCTGTTGTATTGTTCTTTATAATTTTGTTAATACACACACGCACACACACAGAGTTCTGGTAGTACAATTAGCAAGAGGATAATTATACATGAAAAAATAAACCCCAATAGTACACAAATTATTTAATACTCGAAAACATTGGCTTTTTATGGTACCTATATGTAGATTATAGATATTTTCGGATTAATTAAAAAGATCAAAAGAAATGTATTAGTTTAAATCATAAAATATAATATAACCAAAGCATTCGACGACGGAGGGCTAGAAAACGTTTCTTTCATATAAAGTTTTATTTCTGTCACAATTTATCTAGTAAGTACTAAGTAATACACTTAACTATGTTTCGAATTATCGAATTACGTTGTAAGTACATAAATACTTTTACTTACATATATTTATACTTTTTGCATTGGTAATAAAGACAAGCAATATACGAGATATTTATCAAGAATAAATTTTATTACTTCAAAAAAATGTTGAAAATATTCTGTTTTTATCATATTAAATTTCTGTGAAATTAATTAATTAACCGGTTAGTTGCTGCAACCTCTTTGAAAAGTATGTGCCTAAAATGTACCGCAAAAAAAAAGCGATAACGAGTATACTCGTTAAACACAACGTGCTTGTAACTATTATAATATAGAACTAAGTTGTAATTAAATGACTCTTTTATTTCTTGATTTTATCACTGACAGAACTCGTCATAACACAAAATATTGTCATTTCTTCATGACGAATATACTCGTCAGAAATAGCTAACTGGTGAATAATGACACCTATCTTTTCGTTCTGTTTCATTTATGTGTGTTCTTCGTTATTCAGCACAATAAACATAAACGTAAATAGAAATAGTAAGATTAGTCAAATTGAGACAGAGTTTAGTGTAAACATCCCAATGTATCGAATAAATATTTCACCATGTATTCATTGTTAAATATAACTTGTAAAGGACAAAAAATTAGCAACGATTAACAAAGATTAACAACATGGATGAAAAATCAAACGTGTTCACCGTTGTTTATGATAAGGCGATTTACGCTCACATTTTCAAAGATATCGCGAAACATATCTATTCTGAGAAAGACATATGAGTGTGTCAAAATTTCCTCTTGCAAGATACTTTGCAAGAAAGTCATCAAAGATAATCTAGCTAAATATAAAACATTATATCAACTAGTTCTTGATTATACAACAGTATCTAATCGTCTTATTGTATCGTTTTATATCTCTGGGCAATAATACTTCATTGCAACTTTATTTCCATTCATCTTTCAACGTGTCAACCAATTAGTCTTTCTATTAACCGATAAATTCTCCCCTGCGAAGTGTAACGGTGTGTATTTGCTCTCTGTAACCTAAAATATTAAAGTACAACAACAGTCGAAATCGTAATAAAAGTCAATTTCAGAAACTGGAACGAAAGTAGTAAAATATTTTAATAAAAGTATGTGATTGAAATTCCAACATATTAAACATTCTCTCAAAGAATTAAAATTAACAATATCGGTTTTCTGAAGCTTAAAAATAATCCACATTAAAATAGCAATGAATTTTAATAATTGAAATTAAGGTAACTATATTTTATTTCAACAAAATCGTTATATTTCAATAATCGAGATGGTAATGTATAAAATGATTGAAATTGTATGTCGAACACTTTCAAGTAGTCAAAATTGATAGTATTTATTCTCTGAACTTTAAGGTAGTAAAGTACGAGTATCGAAACTAAAATAGTAGCGAATTTTAATAATCGAGAATTGAATAAAAACATAAAAGTAATTGAAATTACAATTTTAATTCTCGATATTGCGATATTGAACCTTGTTTATAATATATCTATGTACGTATGTACATATATAATGACTGTTATACTGATTTTTACAGGAACTTGGATCGCAACCATTGCCAACAATCGTAACAGAAGATGCAGATACGGCCGGTCATGCCTCCCACGATCAAGGTCATAGGCCACGCGCAGGTGAGATGATTGTATTTTATCGTGTAGTTATATATGTTGGTTAAGTTACTTACCTGATTTGTCTTTGATGTTATTTACATGTCGAATATGTTTTTTCAATCATGATAGGAACATGGGGCTCGCATTCGAGAACAATCAGGAAGCCGACTTCGGGAAGCGCTCCTGGTTCTGGAAAGTCGACTCCTCTTCCGCAACAGGCGGAACCTTCGAGTTCGTCAAGTTCAAGCAAAGGTGGCAGAAAAGCTTCTGGAACGCGATCTGGTTCCACCAGCCGCAGTAATAGCCGTAGTAATAGCGCGGAACGCAGAAGAAGCGGTGGTGGCACTGTCGATGACACGGCTAGCCCTACTAAAAAACCAGCGCTATTCGATGCGTTTAGACCGAGAAGTAAATCTGATGCTAGCAAAAGAAAGCCCAGTATTATAGCGAATATGAAGAGTGCCGTGCAGGTACAATGATAGTTCTGATACCCCTTGATCAACATCAATTAGCTGTTTGGTATCACTTTTGGAATTGGGAAATGCACATGACTATCTATGTTATTGTGTTTTGCTATTGATTAGATGTATAATATTTGTTATTAGAGGATGTATTTAAGGTAGAGTGTATAGTCTTGCAAGTACAGTGCCATGCGAAAGTTTTTACACGAGACACATTTTTTATAATTACAATATTATATATTTGTATGACACTGTTCATGCGTGATACTGTTTTCTTCTGTTCAATATTAGTTGAACTTCTTCTAGATATCTTTTTTGAAAAATAAAGTGAAAAATCTATCTGGTTAAAAACTTTTGCACACCACTGTGCATATGTTTATTACAGATTATTTTATTCTGTAATTTACATGTAGATTATACGGTTAGAAAGTACTGCAGCTTTCATGATTCAAGTATATTATAATGAAAGCTTTTCATAAGAAAGAAGAGGAAACGATTAAAGAAAATAACAGATTCATATAGAAAATATAAAGAGTACATAGTTAATTAGAACAGCCAATTGATTTTGAATAAACAATGAATTTACATATATTTATATTGAAAAAATCAAGAAAAATACTACTGGATATTTTGCAGCATTCGTTGCATAGAGGTTCACATGGGAGTTCGTCAACAGACGTACGTACGGATAAGGATCATCACAAAGACAGTAAGGATCATAAGGAAGGTAAAGAACCTATGGGACGTCCTCGAGCAGGTTCAGAAAGTAGCAGAAATCCTGTTAGCAAAGTTATGGATCTCATTAGGCATAGGAGTCACAGTGCTCTTAGTGCTGAAGATAAACGAAAAACGGTGAGCAATTTAATTTTATGCTACATTTTGTATCTTTTTCAAAGTTAAAAAGTTATAAGTATATATGTATATTGGTTTCAGCTTGCAATGATGATTACTATGTGTATATAATTGCCGATCTAGAATTTAAAATAGATGTCTACTTTAGCATTATGATATTAACGATTAGTAATTATTAAATGTTCGAGCCGATTCGTTTGTAGATAAAATTCTCTATGATACATGCATATGTATATACAATACACACGTAAATATGATTACGTAATTAATGTGAATACATTAATATATAACGTCCGAGTCAACAAATATAATCGTCATATATTTTACATTCTTTTAATAAGGAATATTTAAATACAATTTGCATACAAATCTAGTATTTCAATTGGTAGACAAAATGATTGTTTAACTTTCATACAATATTTTTGTTTTACTATGCAATCCTCAGGTTATGAATCTTAAATTATTAATTAAATACACCATTATGAAAAGCTTCTCGAACTTTGAATAAGAGAAGTAAAAAGTTTGGATAATCTTCTTTGATTATATTCAAGTCGTTCCTTGAGTTCTACACTGTATAAGTAAAGAACTTAAAATTGCATCATGCATCTTATTCCAGTGTTTCTGCTCTCGACAGAGCATGACTTTTTGCAACAAATAACCACTGCTGGTTCGTCCTAACAATAGTATCTTAGGGAACAAAAGGATGATCTTTGAAAGCAGAGAACACATGTGTTGACGTCGACGATTCATCTTTTCTTTGCACAATTCACCTTACTATAATGCTAAAAAATGGTGTTTTTTTTTCTTACTATTATGCTAATCTTAATCATGTTGTTTTATTACTTACTTTATGTAATTTTTCCTTATTATATGAAAAATGTTATTTAGAAGAATTTGGATTTCAATATTAAAGCTAAATATTCATTATTTACTTTTATGTTCCAATGAAAATCTAAAAGTTTCGTATCTATAAAACCAACGAAACTATCGGTTGAGCAACGGTCGTTCTTATAATGAAGTCGTAAACAGCATCTGTTCAAACATTCACTAACTCGTGTTTCATCACTGATTACTTCAATAAGTTTCACTGTGAGAATTTTTGTGTTTTTGTTTCAGTTTTAGATCCTGTAGATTTCTAAAACTGCTATATGCATTCCTAAAATTAACGTTAATCTTTGAATCGGAACTAAAAAATTTATTTCTTTTCTTGGAATAAACCTGCTAATACGTTTTGCGTATTAAGTTAAACAAATAGTTGTACGTTCACTGATTACGTTTCCCAATTACATACGTTAATTTAAATGAATAGTCTCTGTATACGCGGTATGACCCTGAAATAAATTATCTTTTTTAGATAATTTTCAATGAAATTCTCCTTAGCGTTTCAACGTTCTTGGTCGTATGTTGTATCATCGCATGTCACATGACTCGTTAGCGCTGAAACCAGTTTCGTTTCTCTTACCGATCACAATATCGTAGCAAATTTCTTCACTTCGCTGAGAAACTTATTTCTGATTCTTACGGTTTAGGTTATTTTACGCAAAGAGGTACATACGTAAACTTTGAAGTAAGTGCGAAAGTTTAATCAATATATCTCGCTTTAAATTTAATTGAATAGAAAGACATATTCTTTCCCGAACTTTGCAATAAACAAAATTATTACCATTAATTTATTTTATGTTGAATTTAATTTATTAAAAATTGGTTTCCCGTGAATTTTGCAGTAAACGATTAATAAGCTTTATATTACATTTAATTTACTAGAATTTTATATTTATCGAATTTACTTTCACCGATTTCCCGTAAAAACTAAACTTAATTTGTTTCAACCAAGAATATTACCGTGAATTTATTTCACTTGACAACCGTATTAGTTTAAAAAAAAGGAAAAAGGGTAGACGAAATAATTTTTAATTAAAATGAAAATAATTTTATGCAATTTATTTGAATGAAAATCATTACCGCCAGCTTATTATCTTTCATTAAAGGAGCTACGTTATCTTAATAAATAGAGGAAAGAAAATGCAGATCACATAATTTTCTGATATTTTATTTCGTACTACAACTATTCAAGAAAACTATTCTACTCGCGAATTATACAATTTATTATATAACAATTTACATATAAAATATCCATCGTATATCCAATATCAATTCGTAATGTACTGTCTAAAATGAAAGTTCCTTATTTATGCCATACTATCTCTTACATCGAAGTTGATATTTATGTTAATTGTAATTTCTCATTAGCTACGATTCAGTTCAATATGCATATTTAAGTCGTTGGGCAGGTGGTTTAAATACATACATGTACATGTGTATAGACAGAAGACTCTATGACGTGGAGATTTCGGTGGGAGTTATGCGTATATACATCTATGTACGTTTGTGCATATGTAAGCAACTTAAGCGTGTGGATGCGCGTGTATGAGCACAGAGAGCGGGGAAAAAGACGGATTCAAAGGCTCTGTTTTTCACTCAGTGAGCTACGGAACTTGCAACGTTGACGGTGCTAGGAAAACGTGCACATATTTTCGATTTGAATCGCGCGTGTCTATTTCTAACCGATCCATTTCCAATCTTATGAAATATTTACGGTGTGTTATTCTAGTGAAATTTCAATCGTGATCAAATTTCTTTAATCGTGATCACATCCGTTTTCACGTGTTACGCAGCCACAGTTTGTTATTTCAGTTAGAGATTTATCTTGTACCAGTTTTTCTTTTAAGTTGATTTATTAGGAGGAAAATTCCCTAGTGGTGAAAATTATTCTTAATTTTAGATTTGTGATCGTAAAATAACAGAAAATTGAAAATTTTGTCTTAAGTAACGTGATTTTCGATTATTTATATTTGCTGTCTGGCTTATTTTGTAAGTGATACCTTATCTCATAGTAATCAGTATTTTCATACATATGTACATTGTAGTACTATTATAGTGTACATATGTGTGTGTGCAGAACTTACTTTTTTTATGGATTTTATGGATGAACTATTAAATAAAATAAGAAAATTGTGATTACTAATAAAATTATGAAAGCAGGTTGGAGTCACGTGCCAATATTCAGTTATAAAAAATTAGTCTCTTCTTCTAAACAGCGATTCCTCGTCACAGTTCTTTTCCTAAGATCAAAAGAATTTTCCGACTAAAGAAATGTCGCTTCTAGTGATTATTTCAGATCTACAATGACTTTTGATATTCTAAACCTTAAACATTCCGGAATTTTTTTTTTTTTTTAGGAAAATTGTAGTTCGATCGTATTTATGATTGTGTTTTTATATTTATTATTGCAAAATTACAATTCTATGTTATCATTGAAATACTTAAGTCTTTCTGGTAGTAACGTCATAGGTATATTTATATTCGTTCAACTTATTGAACAAAAAATATCGTATAGTCACAGTCTTCTTAACTACGACATAAAAGACGCTGAATGGTAACTTACGGTCGTGAAGGATGTCTCGAGTTCATTGACAAAGCTTCTCGCCATTGCATTGTTTAGTTCTTCTAAATTGAAAGCTAGCAGTTTTATGCTACTCTTCTTCATCCTCTCTTCCTTCACTTTTTCGCCAATCCCCGCTTCAAATATAATGCTCCAACATCTTATGAAAATACTTTTTGTTTTGCTATCTTTAACCATCAAGTTACACAGTACAGAGTATTACATCTTACCATTATCACCATTATCACAGTATCATATAATTTCGCAAACATTACGTTTAATCATTTTATTTCATAAGTTATTAACATTAGTTTAATGTAATCGTAAATTGCTTTACTGTTTTATTTTTAATTTTTTTGTTAAGGTTAATTCAATGGCAAACGCGAAATATTTAAACGTTGAATTTTTTAACCTGTCGAGTGAGTCATCTCATTAACCAAAACCTTTTACGTACAATTATGAAATTAAAAATTAATAAAAATGCATCAATTAGAATTAGGATAGTTCTAATTTTTCCAAAGGATATTATTATTTAATTGATTTGTAATAGAAATGGAACGCCAAGTAAAAAGGAACTTCTAAATAAAGAAGAGAGAGATTTCGAATAACTAATTAACTTATCTTTTCCGATTAACAGATTAAAATCCCCCCATTAAATTATAGCGATAAAACAGAAGTTGTAGTTTATTTCAAAAGCAAGTGGTCTATAATTAAGGATTGTTAGCGATTTTAAAATTTTAACGAATCGTTCATGTCCAGACAATAGACATACGTAGCACATTGTGAAATATGTACACTGCATTGATATATGGAGTATACAGTACGATAGAAATATATTCATTGTATCTTTATTATTCCTGTCACGTCTAAATTGGATTTTTAGCCAATTTCTGGAAATATTTGAAGCTTCTTTGCTCGATAACCTAGATCGATAGTCTTCAAATTTAAAATGAACTATTGTACTCTGCGTATCGTCCTTTTTTTTCTCCTTAATACGATAACCTGTGTAAATGATGACGATTCTTCCGTTAAAACGAGACGGCGCGATCATTTGCATAACGTTAAAATATTCGCTCGGATGATCGTCGATGTTTTTATGATTTTCTTACTTTATTATGTTTCTTACATTGGTAATTTGTAATCGAAACGTTATTTACTTGTTAAAAGAAATAGTTAATTACAGACTATTTTGCTATCAAGTATGGAAACTTATAATTGTTACAAATAGAGAACTTATCGTTAACCAGATTGAAGTATGTAGATACAAAAAATATCGATGATTGCGAAACTTGTGGAAATAATTGATTAGATATAAGAAAGAGTTTCATATGAAAAATATTGAGATTTGTTTTACTTGATAACTTGCTTGGCTATTTCCTCTAATTTTAGAAGATTAATAGATGCTACAGGAATAATACAGACACATACAAAAAGATGGAATATACTCTCCATATTTGATAATCGCTTTATTACTATATAGTATCTGTATCACATATTTATTGGTTCTCATATTATCAGTTTTCTGTTTATGATATTAAATGCGTTAAAACGAGTATTATGTCTTTATGGCGGCTTTGTGTCGTTAATAATGTAAAAAA
Organism: Bombus difficillimus; assembly: GCA_014737525.1. NCBI lineage: Eukaryota > Metazoa > Arthropoda > Insecta > Hymenoptera > Apidae > Bombus > Bombus difficillimus. Next base: position 183,161 of record JACXIT010000160.1, read on the forward strand.
ATAATACGGGTTATTTTGTTCATAAAGTATTAAAAACAACATTAATTCTTACAATTGTTAAAGAATTAATATCGGGTTTCCATATATGCATATGCATGGAATAAAAGATCGGAGTCAGGTTCACGTATAAATTATCAGTAATTTGATTTCAGAAAATGTAAATTTGTCCAGCAGAATAAATTATTTATGATTAACAAGACCGAGTTGTTGCGTATCATAAACGATCGACTTTATACGTATAAAATAAAAATAGTTACAGGAACTGTTATTTAAAACAGAAAAATACCATAGTCGTTAAGGTACGACTTCAAAAATTGGTCAGCCTTAGATGTATTTGAATAAATTCAACTATGATAATAGTAGAGTGAGAAATTCACGCGAGTATCGTAATGACAGCTGTGTTTTAAACCTATTGCGCGTGTTGTAACGTTTGATTATCTATTTTCTAAAAAGTAAGTTCAAATGTTCAGAGCAGAATTTTTAAACAATCTTGTGAACTACAGTTTTGTCGTATTACAACAATTAAGCGATAAACTTATAACAATAATATTTAAAAACAGCAAATTCACAATGTTAATAGTAGCTACATATATATTTTGATCATAGTGTAATAATATATCTATAATAGCTTCAATTTTCAGTAATTTCTATTATAAAATACTCTGTTATAAAATCTTTTTACTATAAAATATCATATATGATTTTACGATAATATATATGTATATACATTGAATTTAGTTTAATCTAATTTGGATAAATATAATACTACGTTATAGTTAATTCTCATCCACTGCATGGAACATTTTGAACGTGCAAATATTTTCATAAAACGTGTTTTGAAAAAAAACGCGTCACCTGAGAATTTACGATGCAAATGTAAAGCTATTGCATTTTAACGTTTAGTTGTTATCATATTTAGTATACGGTATTCTTTGTGATATCGTGAAGAACAATCCTTTTCGTAACTTCGTTATCTATAATGAACTGTTTTTATTAGCGAGAAGATTTAAATAATATTTGAAAAATACGTAGTCATTTTTATCACACTTAATTATTCATAGATGGAATGTTCCTCTATTTCCGGTTGACAGAAAGCATTACTAGTACAATTTTACCATAAACAATACCGTTCAGGCGACCTGTTATCACTGTTCACCGTTGAATTATCAATTCATCGAACTTGACAGTTAAATATCAGTATTTTCTACATCCTTTTTGTGTTTTTTGGTAAATCACTTGTATGCCTTATTATTATGCCTTCTATACCTTATTTTCTCTTTTTTATATTTTAATTTTGTCTCCTTATAATGCAGGTTTAAAATAATAATTTTAATTCAGAAGTTAATTGACAAAATTGATCTATCTGATTTCTTTTACATCTATAAGAATACAGTGGACAAACTTCATATTGTCAGATTTAAAATTATGTGATTATATATGTGATACTGTGTTAGTGCGTAATAAGTTGAAAGTGCAATATGTCGTCGTATTTTCGATGGATAAAAGGTGGAAAAAAGGATGATTATTTAGAAGGAAAACCAAGAAGTCGTTCCTTAGATTCGAAGAGTCTCGAAGCATCAGGGATACGGTTGATTCTCCAAAACGTACTTAAAATTTATTAAAATTTATTATTTTATTATATAATATATTTTTTAAGATATAAAATGTCAATGATTTTAATGGTTTGTAATAATCATCATTGCAATGAATATTCAATATATCTCTTAAAATCAATTTATACTATACGGCGCGGACCGTCACGTAACGACAATGTAACGTAACGATCGAGGATAGATAGTGTGAACGATCTTATTTAAAATGTATGTTTCAATGTTGTCTCGTGCTGGTGTCGCCCCGGTAGCGCTACGTGACAGTCCGTGCTGTATAATGTTAAAATTAATCTTTGTACGAACGAACAGTACAGGAACAATACATTTAAATCACATTTTCTATTTTGTACCGAGGAGCAATTTAAAAATTTAGTACGTTGCCAATTTATCAAGTTCTTTTATTTTGTTTTTTAAAATTTAATCAAACTTTTTTTCAGTTTTTCTAAAATTAAAAATATAAATTAACACATTATAATGTTTCAGTACAGAAATATATTAATATATTTGCTATATATTTATATATGTTTACTTTACAAATTATATCTTTAACTTCTAGAAAATTAACAGGCTTTTCCTATTTTTAGCGATGTATTTTATATTAAAACATTTCTTTATAGTCATAATGTTATTAAAATCAAGAATCATCGAAAATGTATTTATGTAATTTTCCTGTGATCTTCAAACATATTAGTTACTTCTATCCTATTTCAATAATGTACAATCCGTTTAAAACAAACGTTTGTTGCTGTTACAGAGAACTGCAGCCCAACATCAGTCTCAAACAGCCTCACAAAGTAAGTATAAATATGTTTTATATTTAATTAGATTTGGAATCGTGTGTCTGATTATTAGTTCCAACAACATAAACATTCAAGTAATAACGACCATACATACATGTCGAAATAACTGAGATATGTATATGACGATGTCTGACTTATGATGTCTGACTGATAGTGTCTGAAAAACAAAATTACATGTTTTTTAGTTACTTTTTATAATGTCATGACATGTTGTGACATATGATGTATAATCAATTAAATAAAAATCAGTACGTTTATTAAAAATAAATACATATATACATATAGATATCTATATTTATATACGTATATAACGTTCCTAATTAAAAAGATGAAAATTTCAAAAAATATAAAATATTTTTAAGGAATATTTAGATTACATTAAGAACATATTATATACCTCTTCTATAATAATCACATCACAACTATGAGGTAATGTTACATAAACGTATATTACAATTTCTCAATATTTAGATACTGTACNAACGTGATGATTTAGAGAGTATAATTCAACTACAAAGTCGGAAGTGAAAAGAGATCAATGATAATTCTATTATTTGCTGTTGTTACAGATTTTTTGCTATATCGTAAGGTATTATGACATAATAGCGTTGCTTCTCAAAACTAATATGTAATAATGAAATTTTCTTCTATAAGACCCCAACATTCCGGAATAGTTTCATTATTTAAATAGTTGTGAACCTTCAGATTGTTTAGTTTTCAAGTTATCGAGGTGGAAATGGTTCTTCTAAATGATTGAATATCGTGATTAAATCATGATTAATAAATTATAAAATTTAACTTAATTATAAGAGGGACTTTCTGGTATACTATATATTATTATTAGTAATACATATATATATAAAACTAAGTTTCATTATTTAATTACGAATAATATATATTATATTATTATATATATTATATATAATAAATATTAATTATTAGTAATATATATTATTAATAATAGTATACTAAAATATAATAGTATAAATTAAATAATATATAATACAATGGTGTTAATTTTGTATATGAAGTATTATTATTAATACTGTCCGTTTTGATTCTCTCAACGCAAGTTTTGTGCTTCAATCATTGGTAATTCTAATATTATTTCATTTGTATTAATAATATATATTACTAATATGCATCAATGCAAATCGATCAAAGTATCTGGATGATTATGAGCGGTATTATATCTTGTTTACAGTGGCTCACGTCACGAAAGTGTTTGAACATTTGTAGAAACAAAAGCATTTTATTGATATATGTACATATTATGCTATACGAAGTTTGGAAACATTTTGAAATTTCACTAGCATTATGATGAGACCCGACTATCGTAATTATATTGATAAAGTTTGAAATACATTTAGATGTATTCATATAGGGATCTATAGGGAAGCTAGGGATCAGGAAAGTATGTAGGCAAACAATTATCCATCATATTAATAAGCCTCGATATTCAGTGTGACCATTTTTTACACCTATAATATGTTTATAACGGTTATTCATGCAATAAATATCCTATAAATTTTATGTGTTATACTATTACGTATATATACAACTTCAGATAGATTTCAAAACCAATATTCTCGCGACAGCTGTAGCTCGTTACAACATTAATGAAATTTCAAAGTATTTTATGTGATATATTATGATATATTATATATATATATATATTATATATTATATATATATTATATATATATATTATGATATATTATTTATGTGATATATGATTATGTGTATACATGAATGTGCTCTAAGATAAATGTTCAAATGCTTTCGTGAGCCATGATAAGTACTGTGACAGATACCTCGCTTATCAAGAGACGAAATATGTATTTCATAATAGTTCTCAACATCGCCGCTAGATGTCGGCTTTTACATGGCATTTAATATGGCGCGTATATCGCGAAGCATGTATGTAGGACGACTAATGCCGATGGGACTTGCGCCTCAGATGGTTTTTGTACCGCAACGCGTACAGTGGCACGTGCTTGAAGTTGCCTGCTTCGTGTTCTCTATTCACCAGTTTAAAGATTAATGCCCGCGATTCTTTAAAACCACGCATCATCGAAATAACCAATCGTGCAAAAGTTACGGACTGTTCTTAACCTACAATTGTGCTCAATTAATACGCCGTGCCGAGCCGTTGCGCGTGTGAATCGTCGCAGAAAACTCGTACGTGCGAAATGTAACGTAGTATCGTTGAAGATTTTGCACGAGACTGGTGTTGAAAACTTATTGGTTGTAACGTGAAACATTCGATACCGTTTCTTTGTACTTTAATGCGCAGTCTTTTCGATAATACTAAGAAGCGAATTGCTATTCGAACGGACTATGTTTAGAACTTGTCAATAACGACACGACCTGTGATCATAAACGTAAACACGATTCCGCGTTGCGTGCTATTCTGCGGCAAACTCGCTGAGTGTGTTAGAACCGGTACTTCGGTTGTTTGACAATTGAACGTCGCGTCGGTAGTATTTACTTGTTGGACCTTTCATCGTTAAGATTACTTCATTTGCTGCGCAAAACTACCCAATGGTGGTTGTAATTAATGCTAAGAATTTTCGCGTATGTGTCTCAAGAAAAGCTTCAAATCGTCGATTTTCCGTATAGTGACAGCCGATAAATTCCACCAGATAGATATTGCTTTTACGTAAAAGTAAACAGTGTGGACGTTTTACAAGTGTTAAAGGGCATTAAATTACAAACGGAGTTAATTGTGTAGTGTATTGTGAAATTTACAAATATGTAGGAAAATCGAAGAATCGGTGAATCGGTCGCTGCGTAAACGGTCTACTCTGCAACAGTTGGTAAGTATCCATTACGTTTTTCCAACTTATCGTTTTATTTTCGTAATGATTGGGAGACGTGGACGTTTATTCGATGAAATAAGTATCGGTGCACTACCTTTGAAATTTTCTTACTTTTGTACCATGTTGTACTTATCTTCTACGTATTATCATTCTCATACGAAGCTTAAAACAGTTTCATATAAAAATATAGTTCAATAAGACATAATATAATATCACGCCTTTGAATGTATGTCTGTATCTTACTATTCGGTATTTTTCCTCTGGTATTAACACTCGCATGACTATTGACGAGACTTTTTGGATCCAGTTTTTTTTTTTTTTTTTTTTTAAACAAAAACATGATTTTATGAATATTTTATGATTATTTCGCATGATTTTTAGCTCAAATCATATGTATCATCGACTATACATACTGTCACTCGTTTATCCCTGCTGCAATCACCGAATTTTCATATTTATAATGTTTCAGAAAGATATTTAATATATAATTGAAATATAAAATCGCGCATACCGATAATAATTTGTTCATGTTTTGCTCAAACTTAAGATATATGTATGTATGTATCTTGACGTTAGAAAAATACTATCGAAAATGACGGAAAGAATACAGTAGGTTTAACTCTTTCATAATGTTTCATGAGAAAGGTTCGGGCAAGTTGTTAAATATGTAGTAGTATGTATGTATCTATCTATCGACTGTAAATTTGATATCTTAAATATTATTATACATGCGGTAATTATTAAAATTGATTGCCATTAATTTACCGTTAATTCAAAGATTCGGTAACCTTCATGTACACATGTATACATTTATTAGATATACCAGACTGTTCAGATATGTATAAACAACAATGTACGATATATTTCAGATACTTCATTTTCTTTTTTCGTGTTCTCCTTCAGTCACTCTGTCACGTGTGTGGGCATACCAGAATAAATGAACGACAAAAAAGGAACAGGTCTAGAGAATTTATCTTCTTTTTCGAGTCACGGTTTTAAAGGATTTAACTCGAATGTGCAATAAAATATTCTCTTGCACATTACATATTTACTTTATCCAGAATTATTATTGCTCGCGCAATTTACATTTATCGTCCGTTGTAGTTTTATAATGAAAGTCTTTTATTAGAACTTGTCTTGTACGTGCAAATTTCAAGGTTACACATAACATGCCCCATTAAAAATACGCCTCGAAATTCCATGCAGCCTGCAAGGCACAAAAATTGCGTTTATATAGTTCTGTTTGAAATCACATTAACGAGCTGAGGCAACAAACGTTGTTCTCAAGCACAACCTCCTCACCCTTCGAGAACTTCTAAGCTTTTTGTTCGTTTTCGTGTGTTTGAAGATTTATGCTTTATACATTTCCTATAGCTTTTTTATTCTTTCAAACAAATTAAATATTACAGCAGGAAATAATATATATTTTCTACAAAATTTCGTATATTATAATTTTTATAGCGTTAGATAATAAAATTAATCAATAATATAATTGTATTCTAGTAACGAAATTACAATAACAATCCCAAAAATAACAATTCTGCTAATTTCTCGATAAGCTAAGTTTAAGTACACTTAACAAACTTTCAAACTCGATTTTCTCGCAAAGGAAACGTCTTATGAACAAATCGTATTCCAATTTTCGTTGTTTTTTTCGCGTATTACCCTCTTACCAATTGTATCACGATTGCTGAGACAACTATATATGTATATATTGTTAATCAGAATGTTTTTATTATATGATCAATAACTAACCAGATTTGGATCATAAACTCACAATCTGTCGTTAATGACGTTGAAAAGTTATGAAAACTTTGGAATTGATATAGCATTGGAGTTCAGGTAATTAGTCCCATAATTAAAAAAAAATCTTATTTAACGTAGAAAATACATATCATTGGTAATTAGATTGTATGGAACATTTTTCTGTATATTTACTATTAGTTAAGTAATTTTATTAATTATTATAATGAATGAAAATGTTCTTCAAATCTTTCGGTTTAACACGTTACAAGTCCTAACTTTTGACCAAAAGATATTCTATCTTCATTCATATTTATTCATTCATTATTCATGCTAAACGTTTACCTAAACCTACCCACCGAATTTTGAAATATAACTCTGTTTACAAGAATTACGGTATTTTTGTCAGAAGAGAAAAAGTGTATGAGAAAATTTCGTTGAGAACTGACATTAACGAGAAAATATTTTTGAACATTTATATACGTATATTACTGATGAAGTATGTTCAATAGTTTCGTATAAACCTAGATTTTGTACAATAATTTAAAGAAATTTAAATTGAAAATGTAGGAAACGTAAAATTGTAATATATATATATCATTTTATTAATATATATGAAATTATATTAATATTTTTATTGAAAGATGGTTATGGTCATTTTAAACCCGAAAGTATTGAATTTGTATGTAAAATTTTTGGAAAGTAAAAAATTCGGATATGAAAATTTGGGAATTTATTAATTTAGGTGATATGAAATATCATAAATTAAAAAAAATAGAATATGAAAATTCAGAAATTAAAAAATTAGGATATAGAAACTTGGAAAATAATAAATTTGCGTAGGAAAGTTTAGAAATTTAGAGATTTATATATGAAAATTTCAAAATGACGAAAGTTTAGAAAATTCGTAATAAGTATGTCGTCTAAAAGCTGTATGACGAATTTTTACGTTTTAAATTATCAAGGTTATGAAGGAAGTGCTGTTTTATTAGGCTAAAAGAAATTCTACTTATATGTATACGTACATATGTACGTAGATTGTACAAGCAAAGTGCTTCTGCTGAGAGGCGATTCTCACCAACTGAACGTACTGGTTCTGACAACTTTGCATGTATTCCAAGGAACAATCACCTTGAACTACAGCTGCGAACCTACGGCTGGGAAACGGCTTTTATTATATATTTGCATTGCCACATGTTGATAACACTTGCAATAAAATTACAAGACGAGTGGTGTCACTAATTCGCTGGTGAGCGATGCAAAGATGTAAATGTGGTGTATAGGCAGAAGGTAATAGAAGACGTATTCCCCTACTTTGCCAACTCAGAATTTCCATATGGATAGTAATGTCCTAAGGAGAGGGATAAGGTCACACGGTACAAGATCCCTTCTAACCAGGATCCTTTTCCTACGGATTATTTCCTTTACTTTCTTTGTATTTTTCCCTTCATTGTAATTGTTATTATGACGGTAGTTGATAGTTGACAATGAAGGGATCTATTTGTAATCAAATTGCACAGTAAATTGGGTATTGCTAGGCAAAAGTAGAAAAATTAATGTTTATATGTCAAATTACTTTATAATTATTTATCTCATTTGATCGGTATTATTTATGAATTCAACTCCTTTGTATTTTTTGGGTTATATTTCGATCGAATCGTATCTGTTCATTGTTAGAAAAAAAGTTGAGAAAATAAAAGGATCGTTATTCTATAGTATCTACTCACCAATTCTCATTTCACTTTATGTTGAAGATCTCCTTTTATTTCTAAAAATTAGTACTTTTATGAGTATCACTCAACTGAACTTTTATTCCTGTTGCTATCTATAATATTATAGTAGCGAACGATAAAGAGATTCATTTCTAATTAAGTTATGTACGTAGTTACTGAATATTAAATGGAAGAAGCAAAATTAAGATCTTTCTGAAATAGTGGTTTTATGTGGTTGGTGTTTACGATTTTAGTCGAATTATGAAATGCTTGGATAGAAGATGGAATAGATTGAGAAATATTTAAACATAGATTTAAGTTTCTTGATAGTTTTATTTATGTATTTCACTTGCTTTATCGATTTACTTTATTTGATGCATTGTTTAAAATTTGAAAAGCATTGAAATTGTAAATTCAACGTATGTAATTAAGTATACAATTTAATTGTTTGGCTACTATTATTGTTGTGGACAATCATCAAAGTTTGATATATGATATAAATGCAGATAGAAATACGATAATAGTTACCGACGATGAGAGATGAATTGGTTGGCAATGATTAGTATTTATTAACAACATAAAAAAACGTAATTGTAAAATTTATACATATATTCTATTAAACGAAGAAACGGTATGAAAATATATGAAACAGAAAATAGGATAAAAGGTATTGTAGTATAATATTTGTATTATTATAGTAGCGCAATATCTTTTATCCTGTTCTTTGTATCATATAATTTCATTCCGTTTTCTCGCTTAAAAACGATACCTGTTTTATAATTAATATTTTTACGTTGTTAATAAATATATACTAGTTATCAGTAATATTAATAACGATCGTTAGCAGTCGAATGTAATTAAAAAAATTTTTGGCGTCGATAATGGGTAACCAAAATAAAATTTGTGTCATTGATAATGATTCTTGGTAACCATAATTAAATTTCCACCATTGACGATGTTTATGCGTAACCAAGATTTTCTAATTAAGGATATTAACTCTTATGTCGCAACGTTTAAAATTTGTCTTATAACAGTTATGATGTCTGGTATCACAGTGCGAATAAACAGACATACGTCAGCTATCTATTCTTGGTATAATATAAACGCACAGGAAATAAATTTCCATTGATTAATACCATCAATCATTCGTTCAATACGCATTACAGTGAAATTTCATCCAAATGTTCGCTAAAAAATTATAATAACATATGAAAGTAACAACTAAACTCGGATAAATTGACCTGCTTCCATTTTATTTAAGCATACTAATTTTAAACATTACCAAAAGTCATTAATCGTCAGATTCGTATTCATTCGTAATACAAATTTTCTATTCAAAAAACGAAACGAAGAAAGAAAATAAAAGAATGCATGACATAACAATGAATTTTAGATAATACTCTCGATTATTCGCGTGAAACACGATTTACAGGCGTTTAGGTATATAGGTCGGTCACCGAAGAACTTGTTAAGTATTATAGTAAACATGTTGCCACAGCTGGTTCTGAAAGTGCAGTCTGGTGCTGACGGGTCTTCATCGACCTTGAAGAACCGGTTTCGAGATCCACATGTCGATCGTATCGATGCTAGAAACCGGAAACGTGTTTAAGGAGAAGGTGAAACGCTGAAAAGCTTGTTTGTAGTTTATAGGTTGTTTTATAGCATGTTTATACTTTCATCGTATAGTAAAATCATATACTATGTTTACGCTTCACTCATTTCCCATTGTTTTACTTATTTCTGTTATAATATGCTACTTGTTACAGCGTTTACGAGTATATGTACGCACCTACTTTTTCTTTCTCTTTTTATTCTTTCAATCTTTTTAAGGGAAATATGAATTGTGGCTAATTACTTCTCCATAAAAAGAATGTTTACAATATATACTATAAAGCAAACGTTTTAACGGAAAGCGTTAGTAGTGGAAGCTCTGAAAATCTTATTAACGTTCTATCTTATTAGTTAGATCTGGTATCTTATACGAACTACGAAGTAAGCAGTGGTCTCTGTATAGTACTCGGCTGTTTTTATCTTCCTAAATCAAATTATTATACGTAGACACAATTCGTTGCGAGGAATTTCACATGTCTACTGTGATCCACGTTTAGTGATTTTCACGACGTAATATCACTGGTGCTGCGAAATCGGGTCTTCAAACGTGATCGAAGCAAAATCGACATTGAGAACTTCAAGTAATCATTATATTCGCTGCATCGTGCCACACTGCAGTTTGCGCTATATGTAACGCGTCATGAAATGTTCATATGTTTGTGAGTCTCCAGATTCTAGATTTCAGATACCATACCACTATTTGTGCGCATTGATACAATAAATATACAATAAATATAACTTGATGGAAATGTTGTTAAGATTACTGGAAATTAAGCTTAATTTCAGTAAACCAATAAACAGTTCTTGTAACTTCCAGAAAATATGTAGCTGTCTATGATTATTTAATAAACAGTTTTCTATAACTCCTTTTAACTTGAAAATTTATCGATATTTCTTACGTTCTGGACGAAATTAAAAAAAATTATAGGTAATTCATCGTATTTGTTTCCTCTCACAAGTAAAATAGAGTTCTCTAATTATAAAGGGATAATATAGAAAAAGTGCGAATATATGTGTACTTGGAACAGATGGTATAACTAGTCGTATTTGTGGTGTTTTGTATTTCGGCATTTTTTTTCTTTTTTTCAAATCGTATCGTCGATATATTGCGCTTTCTTCCGATATTTTGTGAATATTCCGGGTTACTTCTTCAGAGCAGATCTGAAAATTCGTTGAACGTTGGAATGATGACAACGTAACGTACCAATAACACGATTCAAATACGAAGAATCGCAACTACGTCATCTAATTGTCGTAAAAATTAAAAATTTGAGATACCTAAACTAATTAGGCGAATCGAATAGATGAGATTTTTTAGTACTTTTAACTTTAAGGCGTATAAATAGCTATATATATTATGCGATCAGCTATTTAGCAATCTCAGGTCTTAGTTTTTTTTTTTAATGCTTTATGCATTTATGTTTGTTATGTTCTGTGAGAAAAGGACTAGTAAAAAGACAGTTCATACTGTTTAAAAAGAACTGAAAAAAATAAACTGTCGCTATGTACCTGTGATAACTTACGAGAAACCAGCTTATAACATCAGTTTACAGGACGCTCTGCATATCGATTTAAATTTAAATCAGGAATATCACGGACACGATCACTGTCATTAAGCTGTAATTTAATTTCGATCGGCTTATGGTGAAATACTGACACTTTTGGTGTGTAGACAGTAGCAGAACGGATTCAACGTATCATCCACTTTCGATCATGGTATACATAAATGTAGTTGGTATGTATCGTATGTACATAAATATATGTATGCATACGTATTATAGTAGAAGTATATTTACCCTGACCGGTAATGTTTCGCAACGTAATTACATATGTACATACATACATATATGTATCGTGTGCGACATTTTAAAGATCGATTCGGTGAACCATCTCAACCGAAGTAATCACTACCTCAACCTCAAACCGAGTATTCTAACGGTATGTAAATTGAAAATCCAATGTATTTATAAATCCTTTGATGTAATTTTTCATGTTCATGTTGCTCTGAGCCTGACCTTTACGCAGATACTTCATGGTTTAATATATCATGTATAAATTGTTTCTCGAGTTACGCGTGTCCCCTTATGGATCATAATGTACAAAGTTATTAGGCGGTCATTGTCAACTCTTCTCTTTGCTCGTTAAGATAGGAACTGTTGCAAGAAATTTGTTCTGCTTGATTTCTTATATATGTGATAATACTGGAACGATAGAAATGAAAAAGTAACGAAACACGCACTTGCCTAATTGCGTTTGATAAACAAAAACTAACTAAATAAATGATAATAAGTTGATATTAAACTTAATAGTTTAGTTTGTTACGATTATGATTATGTTCGTCATTGCTACCAATCTTTTAAATATTTAAATTTCTTAAGTCTCTCGTTTCGATCGCGTATGAATATGATAAAGATGAATATGATAAGTCGTAGTTTCTGTTTTTTAAAGGGTAGGAAATCTTTAAATTCGATGTTGTGAACCAAACATATGTTACAAAATCAATTATTTGATTTTAGAATTATATATATGTACATATTATTATATTCTCTTCATTCTTTTGAACATTTTCAAAATGTTAAGCGTTATAACATTAATTACATCATTACTTTTATAAATTTTCACCGATTATTTATTTATTTTTAGAAGATTTATCTGTATGTATTTATGCTTTATATCTGTGAATCTAATCAAAACTTCTTCCTTCTTTCAAATATAAAATTACGCATATTATGTATAACATATTCTTCCTTTGTCATCTTCATATATCGATATAACAAACAGTTAAAAGGTATTATATAAAATACACTGTATGCGTGAGTGAGTGCGAGTGTGAGTGAAATACATATCTTCATTAAACACCTATACTTAGCATATATACCTGTTTGATAAAAGAATGACAAACAGGCAAACGTAAAGAATATGTACCTATATAGGGTTAGAAAATATTAGGGTTATAAACTGTCATCATATATGATATTCCAAACTTATAACAAGTATAAAGAATTTGTAATTTAGGTATAATATAATTCATCTTTAGTTCGTTTTATTTTCATAAAAATTATTATTTTCTGCCATGGTCTTAACGCATGATTTAAACGCGTATTAAACTTATGTTAATTACACACTATACATATAGCATTTTCACAAATTTTTCCTACAATTTGTAATTCTTTGATTTGTTGTTGTGTAATATCTGTACGTATTTCTTGATAATACAACTTTCAAGTTTGATCACTGTAGTTTTAGTCTGATTCGTTATGAGATATATGTATTTGTTTTTCGCAACTTTTCAAAATTTATTATTATGTAGACGTTAGTTTTCCTTGAGTTGAATTGGGTTAAAATCCATACTGTAGTAAACTACAGTAGTAGCAGTGTGTTAGAGTTACCGCTTATTACTTTGAGATCTAAATTCCAGTGAAACTCATTGATTTTCATCGAGTCTTTAGAGAGAACGTAGAAAAAAAAAAGAAAAAGGAGGAAAACTGTTTTTCAGCAAGAAATCTGCACCTAATTATAAATGCAAAACTTACGCAATAAGCAAACTCATGATAACATAATTCTATTTTTAGGTCAAATTGTCCAAAATCTAGACCCTTAATATGTAATAATTTATGTAGTAAGAAGTGAGTGTAGTAAATAGTTTCTAAAAATTTTCAACAGAAATGGAAATAAATTTTTCTCTTTTGAAATATCAATTTATTATTATTAATAAAGTAATATGTAAATTTGATTGAATTATGATACTCCTTTATTAGGATATTTGAAATACAATATTATAAATTAATATGACTAGAAATTAATTAGTTTCATAACTAGTATTTATCCTATCGCTTGATATTAACTCAATATGTATTATTCTTTCAATGCATGTTTCTACGAATGATATGCTGGAAATGATTTCCGTTATGCCTAAACTGTGCGTGATTGGAAAAACAAAAATTCTGCGGACGTCATCGCCACTTATTATTCCAGTATAAATTCTATGATACTGCGTCTATCAAAATTTTTTTCAATACTATCAACGTAAACTTCATCTTGTCTCTATAAAAAATTAAATAAATTTCCTATATTATATATACGGATATTTTACTCATTTATACATAGATATTATATCTGGTTTATTTTATTGGTTGAAATTGCGTAGAGCTCTTAATTGTTAAATATCTTAATTATTACCTGATTTTTAGAAAGATAATGTTATTAAAAATTACATTCAAGTATTAGATATTAAATATTGAAAAAAATGAAGCTAAGTGAAATATTTATTAAAATTATCGAACATTCGAACTTAAATATTATATATATATTTTTAAATGCTTAAATTCAATTACCAAATGAATCAAAATGAAGCAAAGTTATAAAGAAATTATATTACTTTATTGGATACTAAATATCGGAAAGAACAAAATCAAATACGATATATATTTGTAAGATGATAAGATTAAATAGAATGATATTTCACAGTATCAGAATTTGGATTCAGTTATATATTTTAGTACAGCTATGTAATCTATATTTTAAAATGAATTAAATTATCAAATGCCCTGAAATAAAGCAAAGTTACTAAAAATTGCATTAAAGTATCAAGTATTAAACAACGACAATAATGGAATGAAGTTAAACACACATTGGTGAAGTAATAAGATTAAATATAATAAAGTAGTCGAATATCGGAATTTAGCTATACATAGTTGGTTATTTTAATATAACCATACAAGATGTTAAAAAAGACAGTACCCATACAAAATAATGTAAGATATAATAAATAAAAATAATTTTCAAATGAACAAATTTAGAATTATATAATATAGAATATAGGATATATTATGGAATATATCATTTTCCAATTTTTTGGACATAAAAGTTTGAAATGCAATAAGATGAACGAAAGAAACGAATCTTATCAGGCAGTAAAATCGCGATTTGAACTTGGTTTTTATTTTTAATATCGTTGTCGAGTTTCTTTCCTTAGTTCTAGCTACCAATTTCACTCCTCATCTCGTTACACGAAAGACGAAAAAAAGGCAGAACTATAATAATTCTTTTAAGCGCGTAAACCTCCAGAATGGGGAGACAGTCAATCGATATGACCTAGTTTCCTTGCCACGACCCCGAAATTTGCCACATCGACGACCCTGTTGTCAAAATTGGGACATTTCCAAGCGTATAGCCGGAAGGTTGGTGCCATGATTTTAAGTTCGTGATAGCACGGTGATTTAATTAAAATTAGGGAAGCGTAAACGATCGAACGATACGAAACTAAATCGATTTTACCCGTTGACTGTATCTTAAGCGAAATTTTAAGCTCTTATTCTTGTAGCTTATTTTAAAGGAATACTTGAAAATTTTTGTAAGATATTACTTATACTTTAAGACAAGGCCTCGTATTATATAATTATATTCAAGATATTTAAGACATAAAATACATAAAATACACATAAAAGTAAAAATAAAATGTTTTGTTAAGTTTGTAGGAATTAATTATTGATTATAGTATTTAGATCGTGTATACATATTTCATTTTCGTAAATTTTATACATCCTTAATAATACTCTGCGGTATTGTTAGAAGTTTCATTTGCATTTTTAAACCATCATTTTACTTAGTTAACAGTGTCTAATATCTTACTTTGTCTTAATATTTTATACTTTAGAAATTACCAGTATGCCACTATACTTTATCATTATATTATTGTAGCGATACCAGATTTTTACCGAAGATTAAGAAAATTAAGAAATTTGTAGTACGATCGAATGTTAAAATGAACCATTCTATACATTTCTATGAATTGCCGCAAGTTTTAACTTGCGGAGATGTTTTATTGTTACAATCGATAATCAATTTTTGTCTATCCTGAAAGCGCTATAAACTTCCAAAAGAAATTCAGAAACTAAAATTGCAATTTTACGTTCTTATATTGAAATGGAAAATTGCTATTATATTTTATTCATCATATTTAAAATAATTTTGATATTCTAATAATAAAAAAATAATCATAAAAATTATTTATATATATTAATTAATAGAAGCAGAATTTAATCCGATTGTTTCGTGTAAATTAAAGTTTTCATCTCGACATCACCAAAAATTAATTTCAGCGTGGCTTTAGCAATTGGCCAAGATCAGATTCCATTATTTTCAATAATAGAAAAATAGGATCATTCTCGTGGAAGCAACATAATAATCGGCTGGATCTGAACACTTCCTCTAATCTCGCACCCGGTGCTTCTTCCTAAAGTCCAATTTAACTATCGCTCAAGGATGTACCCGTTCTTCACTTCCACTATTATCTTTGTGCGTTTGATTCT
Source organism: Bombus difficillimus (assembly GCA_014737525.1). Lineage (NCBI taxonomy): Eukaryota > Metazoa > Arthropoda > Insecta > Hymenoptera > Apidae > Bombus > Bombus difficillimus. The sequence continues at coordinate 199,770 of JACXIT010000160.1, forward strand.
GTATCCACTTATTATATATATCGATAAATATGTACATATAATTTGTCATTGTACTGTTTTAGTTTACACTTGTTTAAACTGGATTTGTTTCCATCTTGAGTAATCTACGATGAAGTTTATTTGGTAACAAGATTCAACGAGTTCGTCGTTAGATACTTAACGATCGATTTTAATTGAAGTAAATAGTCTTGCTTCTAGGACGGAGGAGTTAGATCGAAGATCCATCGGCTCAGCTAAACTATGAATGCTAAGCGAAGTATTGTGTTTTCCAGTAGAAGCGGTTTCATGTTCCGTATAGATTATAGATGCATCGATGCAAATGCTTTCACATTTCGCTATGCTTAGTATAGATTAGCTCAGCTTATCGCTGGATATACGACTTTAAGTTGGATAATGTCTAATATTATATCGGTTGTTTACCTGTTTTGATTTAAAGCAAACAAATACATACTTTATATTCGTTTTGTTTAGGAATGTATATAACATATTTGGAAAGTTAAAACAATCGAATAAGGAGGAACATTGGACAATTTATTTATTCTGGTATTAGACTGGTTTGAAAATTTTATATGTATTGTAAGGAATATGGAAATTTTTATAAAAAGAAGGCAAGTTAAAATGTCTTGAAATAAAATGAATTACCATTTGTTAAATAATACCTATATTGATCTTAGTCAATCTGGATGTCGCGTTCTGGAGTAAGTGTTGAGCTTTCTTGACTCAGTTCGCAGTTCTTTTGCCAGAGGATTCATCACTCCGTGACCAGATCCTTTTAGAAAATCCTTATCGTTTTCCGTGTTACGGGGCAACGTGACCTCGCTTCATTGGCCCCGTGCCCATGGTCCTCTGCGACGAACAACAGAGCGTCGTCGGACCTCCGAAACTATACATCCGCGACGCACGGTCATATAAACAGGTCTGGGCACTCATATACCGAAAGCGAGTCCGCCGATTTAAGTCAACTCAAAAGATGAACGGTTTCCCCTGGCAAGTCTCCAGACCTGTTTATACATATGTATGATTATGCTTGAGAGTATCGTCAGTCGCTATTCGAAGCCGTTACCAAATATCGAGCCTAAACACTCTTGACACATGTATAATGTTCAATTATAATATATAATTGTATTTATATATGTTCAGTTATAATGTTCGGTATTCTTCGAAACGAATCGCGTGATACATCGACCTTGACACGTGCATCTCTTTTATAAAGGAATTGACACTAATATATTCTTATTATTATATATATTATATATGTTGCATATATTATATTATTATTTACAAAAAAATAAGGCAATATAAGTTACCTTAAAGAATAATATGATACTAAAATTCGATGAAATAAACGTTATTTTTGGATCAATAAGAAATTGAAAATTTTCAGAGACTATTGACACTTTCGGAAAAAATATAAAGAATTTCAAATTAAATTCTGAAAATTTATAATACTAATATTTACCAAAAAGAAATAAACTGCCACTATTAGTTACATTAATAATAATGATAATGCACACTCAATACCTATCAGTTTCAATAGTTTTAAGATCAATATCCTTAGTAAATCAGAAGTTATAATATTTATGAGAACTTTCAGGAGAAAATCAATATATTTAAATTTATTTAACACTGCTGTAGTCCTTGATTCAACTGCACACTTAAGGTCTCCGAGACAAAAGTGACCCTTATGTGTAAAATTCGTTTTCTTAATTTTATTTTCTAACTAAAGGATCAAGGAAATGCTATATGTTATATGTTTTTTTAATAATGCCTTATAATAAAAAACTGGTACATTCTACTAACGTTATTCATTTATAACAAGTTGTAAATATATGATAATAGTAGCTTTTGACGTTCGTAACGTTTTTGCGAATTTTCCTTTTGTGTTTTAGTATATATGTGGTATCTGTCTCTGTTTTTGTGAACTGTAACTTTTTCAGCCCATGTTAAAGATGTTGAAGACGTATTTATAATACTCCATCATATCTCTTTTGCAGCTTTCGTACGCGACTAATATTTTCATAATATAATTTTGTATCAATCCGTTCTCTAAATTTTCTACGAATGCACTTTTTCTCAAAGATGTCGATTTTCACGAGGAATTTACTTTAGAATATAAAACATAAGCATTCAATGCTGATATGTCCAACACAGTTGAAAAGACTGTTATTGGCCAATTATTATAATTTTGAATAGGAATGGAACTATTATAATGTTATTTTATATTATTTATCCTTTCATTCGACTTTAATGTCAGCCAGTACTTCAAAATATTTCACTTTAATGATTGATTTCCATCCTTACTTCGTGTCTTAATATTTATAGACAAAAATTTTTATTTTTATTTGTAACATACCATTTGAAAATGGACAATGAGATTTTAATATAATGTCACGAGGATACAAACAAGCATATTCATAATAATTTTACTGAGATCACAGTAGGGTTAAAACATTTTTCAGTAATAAAATCTATCAAAATAATATGAACAATATTCATAATAATAATAATCATCAAATATTATATTATTAATACTGGCGCAATTAACCAAATATAATAATTTCAAATAAAATGCTATCAATCTTTTATATAAAAAATCTAATCAGCAGTATGAAATTTCCTTAATTTAATCTGACGGAAGGGCAAATGTAAATACGTAAATTGTACGTACTTATTAATCGGTGCATTCATAATTCTGCGGTCATGCCAGATGCGCATCCAATGTCGCGTATCACGCGGAGAATCGTGGCTATTTCACGAAAAGTTAGTTGTTTATAGAAATGGAGATGGTTCGTGGTGCCAAAAATTGATCCCTCCTTTTACACCAATCTAAATATCGAACTATCTCTGCAAGAGAGAAATTTGTCAATTTCTAAATACGCACAAAAGACAATTTATTCATCGATTATTGCACGTACATTCGTAACACGAGCGATTTTACCTCACAGAAGCTGTAAATACAGCACGTATTCCATATATTTGCATGCAATTTAGATTCGAATACGAGTTACTCTAGAATTGGTTTGCGTAAGCAGAAACCAGCATTAAGAGTTCGAAGCTCCGCTAAATTTAGATATTTCGAGACGAGTTTAATTTTCAAAGAGCATCGTATTTGTTCGACTACATTAATCTCCGCCTGTTCACGCTATTTCCTTGAATCGAACAGCAGTTCTTTGGAAAGCAACGAAAATCTACATTATTCCGCCGCTATTGAAATATTTGGCAAATCTGTAGTACCTCAGTTCTTGTATATTGAGATACATAGTAGACATAATGCTATGTATATTTGTTCTATCAAGCAATTAGCCAGTCAAACTGTAATAAGTAATAACCGAGTTTCTTCGATCGATACGTCCACGTGTCTCCGAGTCATTTGGTTTCATTTATTCCATATAAATAGCACATGTGTGTGTGTGTGTAATTGTTTGTCACAGCTACACCGGAACAGCGTCTTCCCTATTGCATTAACGAACAACGATCTCGAGGATCATCGCTCGACATCGAAAATTGAGAAGAAAAGACTGCTCGGATATTCTGCCCGATTTACAATTTTCATTAAATGAAAAAGAAGTAAGAGAAGAAGAAGAAGAAATATTCTTCAAAGATCAACGATATCTTCTTAAAAATACAAAATAAAAGGGAAAAGTTTTTTAATAAGATGCACGGAATAAGTCATCTACTGTCCCACCATAACTCCCACAATGGCGACACAAGGACTGTCAATCATCATCAAGACAAGACTTCCTCCGTGTCTGACACTAGATCACACGACACAAAGATCCTGCAGGAGTTGTTAAATCACAAACATATCCAAAGACGAATATCTCGAGGTTCAGTGAGCTCGACGTATTCTTACGGTTCTTCAACATCCTATGGCTCGTCTCACGGCTCGTCTCGCGGCTCGTCTCACGACTCGTCTCGCGGCTCGTCTCACGATTCGTCTCACGGCTCAAACTCTTCCAATCACAACTCATCCCTTCATCACAGTGTGCACAATCACTCGGTATATCACACGATTCATGGGAGCAGCCACCATCATCAGTCGATTCACCATCATCATCCCCTTCATCATGTTCATCAGCTACAGTCACAATATCCGCAGAATCATCAGACGAGCAGCGGAAGAGCTTCACCCACGTCGATCAATCAGACCAGCGATCACGAGAAGCATCATCATCATTACAGCATTCAGGAGATGATACGACACTTTGGGAGAAGATTAGGCCATATGAGGCGACAGAGCGAATGTCAGGACACGCCTAAGAAGAAAGAGGAGGATTTTCGGAATAGAAGCCAGAGCCTGGATGGCAGCGCGAAGCATCCTAGTCTGAGGGATGCTGATTGTGAGACCACTTACAGAATCTACGAAAGCATTCTTAGGCAAGGTAACGGAAAAAACGTATCGAAATGTGGGCTGCGAAAATTTATTAGAATTCTGTAGATTTGGTCAGTTATTCTAGGGAGAGAACGAATATTTTTATTGGCGCGAGTGAAAAATTTTATTATTAGATACTAATTTCTTTTATTTTTAATATTAATCAGTTGTATATATGTATATAGCTAAAACTTTTCATTTGTCTGTTTGTAAGATAGACATTGGAATGGTGCTTAATTCGATGGTTGAACAATTTTTTTTATCCTATATTTATCTATGAAATAAAAGTATTACATAATTGAAACTTCGGGATTCAAGGCACAATTGAATTAATATTATTAGTGGGGAAATTTTACAAGAATTATAAGTTGCAAGTTATCAGTACTAATAAGTTCTTTTATAGGTTTCTTTGCTTAATAAAAGAAATGAAATTTTACAAGTAAATTGTACAAATTGCCGTAATTATTTGACGAAAACTTATAAAATTATAAAAGAAAAATCAATAACGTATAACCTATTAATTCACTAATATTATCAGTTAAACCCTTTTAGAGATTTTGCTATTCTGTTTTCTAATACTTCAAATTAATATCTCTATTCTAAATTAAAATCAATTTCATATCGAAGATCTAACGCTTTAAGGTCAAGCGATTAATTCGAATGAAAAATATTGTACGCATAGATTATAGATCGTTTCTCTTCTTGTTTAATTTGGCGATTTGAGTAACTTCAAACTTTTATATTTGTTTGCGTCATAAAATTGCAAGTGTAAGACGGGTTTATTTACGAAAATATTTGAAATCGTTGTTGGTTTACGCTAATTTTCCTATTACGTATCATTACGCAAGTTGTTTTCATAATGGTCGAAAGTGGGTATTCTCTCTATTTCGATGTGCCAAATTGAATTAGACTATTCGCGTTCGAATTTCTGAAGTATTTAAAGATATGTATATGCATGTAGAATATATATAATGTCATTGTGAGTCTACATGGTTCAACATGTAAATTTCAATTATTATTATTATGATAATCAAGTTTTAGCCGAATAATATAAATATAGAACAATAATTCTAATCTTTAAATTAAATATTTAATATATTTAATGGATTAATTATATAAAAATATCATATCGTTATTAAAGTTACTATAAATTATCACTATAAAATTTATTATCAAAATGTCATAAGAAGAATATAAAATGCAAAGAGGTAATGAATTTACAGTTACCTACAGGCACTGATACGAGACACGAAGAATTATTTCTCTATTGCAAAATGTTCGTCGTTTCTGTCGATACAAGATTGACGGTAGTAAAAATTGGATTTAGTCCTCTACACAGTTCATTTTGATTTTTTTCTTCTCAATGAATGAAACTTTAATTCCGCGTATCACTTCATCACGTATTAATTCTGATTTTATAGGAACTCTTCCTTTTTTTTCTTCGCGTTATCAATGGATAAAATTCTAATGGATACGATTGATGTAATTGATGGGAAATTCAATTTATTCATTCTATTGGATAACACATACATCGTTTCCGTAATTTTTTCTTAATTTTTAATGTTGTTTGTCAGAAAATGGTTCCAAGCATTTTTTGCAAGGATTCAATATCTATGGACATGATTGATGAAATTGAAAGAAAGCTATTTAAAACTTTATATAAAGTTATTATTTTATTGGGAAACATTACATCGTTTGTTTCAGAGATTCATAAGTTTTGTACAATTTTTCATATTGTTCATAAATAAATGATCTCAATTTTAAGTGCCATTTTGTAGGGGTTCAATGCAGTTAAAGAAATTAAATCGCCATCATAATTGTGTTTAAAATCAATGTTTTTGTTACTGGTAAATCTCGGGCGTTCTTATATAATTATTACATTGAATTCTTGTTCCAAATGAGACAATATTTATTTGATTCAAAATATCTCTCATTATTCGACACTTAATAAGAAATAACTCCTTCCACTCTCACTAAATGCATCACAAAGTTTAATATCGATACTTCCTAATAAGGCTACAAACTTTCCAAACAGTCCAATACATATATTGCGATATCCATGACCTTTTTCCTTTTTTGAATTGTATTTAATAACCACGATCTCGTTTCTTTCATATTTCGTATTTCTATTGAAATCCTTTAATAAAACCTCAGACGATTTATATTTATATAATATACCTTCTTATTTTGACTCGTATAACGCACTGATAAAGGTATATATATTTATACTGCTATTCGCACTTAATAATATAAGCATTAATAATAGTAGAAATAAAAGATGTCTCTTGTAAATATCGCAAGGTTTATTTTTTAAATGATTAGAAATGGGAAAAAATGTTGTAAAAAGAGGATGAAATAGTATATAGAATGAGGTATGTTTCGAAATTAACTTTATGCCATTGATGCATTATGTATGAGCTCTTTTCAACTGTACGTAATTTTCGACTACCTATAAAAAAATATTATTATAGAATACTGATACTTAAAAATAATAAAAATTTGAAATTTTATATATTATTAGTTTCTCTTTATTGCGTAATGAATGTGCAATATAATATGCTTGAAACGATTAATTTCTATTGAAATATAGGTCCGTAGTTCCTCTTCGTTTGAGCAAAGACATTATTCTATTAAATTATTACGAATTATTTCTACTAGTGTGCTGGATTTACAATTATTGTAGTTGCACTATACTTGTGGGTTTCTACTATATTTTTGGCTCCTAATAAATGACGTTACGCAATATTTTGTACTGCAAGCTCAGCTCCGTAGAGTTCAGTTACCATTGAAAGATCAAGAATCGCCTTGACCCGATCGCATAACTATTCCGCTGTCTAACAATAAGTGGTTTACATATTCAATACCTCATTGCAGAGTTTACCAGCTTCATCAGCTATTCACGTATACATATATTTTTAGATCCTCCTACCGCTTACCTCCTACGACCTTATTGTTAGTTTAAAATCTTGCACGTAATATACGAGCGAGCAAGGGAACTTTTGTCTAATAATCTAATTCACAACATAAACTGATGTCTACTTATTATATTATATTAACTTACTATTAAACTGTGAATGACAAAATAATTTTAACCGCTTTTGGTAAACTGCTTTCTTATATCTATTTATCTTGTTTTTGGACAAAATGTATGTACATGTATGTATAATATATACTATTACTTTTTTTCTCCGAATCCTCCATATTCTGTAGATATTTTATTTTCATTCTGTTCGTATTATTCTATGATTGCTATAGAAAGCTTTTATTACATAGAAGTAACTATTGTTTTTTCCATATTTTCATTTCTTTAATTTGAATTATTATTTATACCGGTAAAATCCTGGAAATGCAGGCAAGAAGGTTAAATTTCTTCAAGGTAAAATTGATCGAGTATGTCAATTAACCGGCCGTGAGATGAAATATCATCCGAGTGATGCGAATGTGGAATGTAACGAGGAAACCGAAGCCGAACGTTCCTTCTCCATTCTAGTTATTCCAAAGGTCACTTCCACCGTTGTGCATCATAGTTAGACCTCAGATATATTTAAGAATTTATGAGAAGATTAGAAGTGTAAAAATGCACACAGGATGTTCCAAACGGTTTCGTTTGGTTATAGTATTTCGTGAGCGAACGAAATCTCTACGTAGGTTTCATTTCTTTATTTATATTCATAGAAACGTGAAGTTATTCATTAAATACGTCAATCTTTATAGCGAATAAAATAACCATCCGAAACTAACAATTGAAACGAATTCCGTTTTCTTGTATCGTACGTGATAGGAAATTTTAACGAGGAAAAGTTTATTTTACAAAATATACGACCGGAAATCTTGATGCTTTTGGCGCCGCGCTGCGCCACGCCGTCCAAATCGTGAGAATCTGCAGAATTCAAATCTTTCGTTTCTCACGTTTCGAAGAATGCAAACGAGGTAATATCGCACAACAGAAATGAGACATTCTGTTTTATGCAGGCGATGTGATAGCTTATTTTCTCTTACGAAGCATGTGCAGTAAAACTTTGTTTTAAAAAATCACATACCTATGTGTTAATATCATATTTTTAAATTTCTATTTTATCTACTTATCATTACACTACTGTACACAGCTATTTTGTCTGCTCATGATTACACTATTATCTACATATCGTTGTTAGTTACTATTTGCTGCAAATAGTACTATATTTGCAGCAAAGTGATCTATAACGGTCACAAAGTATTTGCACACTTTATCTATAGATACACTTATTTTCCAAAGAAAAATTTTTTTTATCAGGTTCTACATTTCATTTTGGTAGTACGGAATTTTTGCAGTCATATGAAAGTACATACTACCAAATGATAATATACTTTAATATATATTTAATTAATTGGTATGTAAATGTTATAATAAATACAGTGGTGTGCAAATATTTGTTGCAGCCACTGTACATATTTGTAATAATTAACAGGTTGAAAATCGTAATGGCGTATGTCAAGATTTTGAGAATTTGGATTTAGTTGCGTGTCTCAGCTCTTAAAAACATCATCCTACTAAATGTCATAAGAGGCTTATAATCAAGTAAATTTATAAGAAAATATATAACTTTATTCCCTGTCATAGTATAAGTCAATACTTTTTGCTAACCATGGATCAATATCGAATTTGAATGCATTTTTTATAAAACTTAATGAACTAAATGGCTAAACTAAACCAAAAGCTAAAAGCTTTAATTCTAGGTATGCAATAGTTACAATTTTGTTTTACACTTGTCAAAATATATCGAATCTGATAATTCATAATTAGATGAACTTTTAAAGACTATCATGGATGAAATGTCACGTCATGCGAATTTTATTCTAATGTTGACATGTGATAATACTGATATTTATTTGTCATTTAATGTTGAATATAATGATAAGAAAAATTACATTTGCGTTTGACCGTCTTGATTTTTTAAATAAATATTTCGCCCATGATAATTAACGTGATTTCCTTTAATGATAGCTTCTAAGGGTTGATATCATTTTTAAGAAAAATATAAACTTATTAACAATTAAGCGGCGAAACCAAATCACTCGAATTTCCACAATCGTTCGAATTTTCAATCATCTTTGTATACAACGGTCTCTTATCTTCTATCTCGATACAATAATAGATCTCTTATTATTTTAATACAATGAATCTCTCCAGTTGGAAGCAAATCACATCTTTATCGTTGTATTATAATGTACTTATAAATTACATCTTCATGTTTGTATTATACACACGTACGTATGTACTTATGTAAATTAAATCGTACTTATATTTTTAATTTGTAAGGCTACAATCCATCTTTCTGAAATTGATTTATCTTTATTACAGTCGAATCTGGATAACTCGAACTTCTATAAGACTGCAATTTTGATCCCCTTTCGCTCCGCTGCGAGAACTTCTAGACGTCGAAATAAAATTGCAGATGCATTATTTTATCTCGGTAACTCGAGCTTAGAACAGCCAGACCTCTACTAGTCGAAGTATTTACTTTTAAAAGTTGAATTTCTATTGCTGCTGCCTCTGCAACTCAAAGTGTAACCATAGTTATGCTATGTGTTGTAAGATGTAAGAAGCCAGTTATTCGATATTGTCTCCTTTCCTCCCTTTGTTAGGATTGTCTCAAATAATGTAGAACGGATAACGTAAGACGTACCCCTACTTCATCGCTCTCAAACTACGTGTATATCCGTGAAACTAATCTTTCTTCGTCAGTCGTACACTTGCTATCATCTCTCGCGTCTTTAACTCTTTATTTATGTACGTTGAATACGATGAATTCTAAAAGGAAGTGCTAACTCTAGAATACTAACACTTTCTGAAAAGATGAATGTAATTGTGCGTTCGTAAAAAACTTCAGTATGTCGAATCTTCGTTTATTTAATCTCTTTTACTTGGAAACTTTCGATAAGTCTATAATTCAAAGATTCTAGCTCTTCCTTTGAGGTTCAAATTACCGAGATTCGACTGTAACATGTGATTCTGTAATCATAGAAATTTCGGAACAAATGATAGAAAAATGTAGAATAAGTCACAGAGATGAACTTCACGAGCGAGTTCAATGTGAATACAATTGAAATGTAAATAAACACGTTTTACACGTCTGCCCATAAATTGTGTTAAATTATAATTAGTTAAGGCCAGTGTTGGTCAACCAGCATAGCCAATCCGTGAGCATAAAATTTATCAGAAAGAAGAAATTTAACGAGTTTCATTTTCGGTGATTCACGTATGGGTCATGACGAGCCGAATTTACATATCTAATGACGTACCACTGTAATGGCGTGTAAAAGGAACGATGAGTATCTTGTTACAAGTATCGCAACATAATTTAAATATAAAGTCTTCCAAGAAGTTTTTCATCCACAAAATTTCATAATCTAAACCTGAAGTTTTACAAGAAACTTCTTGACGCACCACGCACAGAATCTGCTGAATGTTTATGTATCACTGTATACGATGAGCAAATATTTCCTAATAATAAAATAGATGTCTGTTAATGTGTATCGTGTTCGCATATACATATTTATATATCAGTTTGTTAGCTGGGAAAGACGAGTAAACTCGTTGTTACATAAAGTTCTCAATTTCTTAGACATAATAATTTTGTTATTTATGCATTTACAATTTTCTAATCCGCCATATTAAAAGTACTTCACTTTTTATGTAGTATATATTGTTTTTTAATAAAAGTAAGTTGTGTTTATTGACTTTCAATTGTATAATTATAAAAATTTTTGATTAAGAAATGGTTCGGTTAACAGGTTATATATTAAACGTTAAAAGTGTTTTGGTACAATTTAAACAATATTGTAATGTGTGGTATTTTTTTTTTATTTTGTTGATTAAATAGAATATGATTTATTAAATGGAATATGATATTCTTCTTACCGACTTGGGTTCATTAGAGTAGTTTTATATTTCACTGGTAAATGGGAAAGAAATATTTACCGACTATGGCGCTTACGTACACAATACGATGGAAAATGCATAAGGCAGAAATATAAATGATAACTCTTAACATGCAAGTCGTCAACTTTCATCGACTGACAAATTGTTCTTTGATTCTGACATATCTTGCGAAACTACCGAGCGACCTTCGTTTCTGAATACGTTAACATACGTTCAAGATGTTTCATTTGTCTTTTCTGCATCCGTATCTTTGTTATTTTTAGCAGTATAAAATAAGTATTATGTAAAGAGCGTCGTAAAAAGACAATTTTAGTATTCGAGTTTGTTCTTTTTAAATTTCTGACCTTATCGATATGAGATGATAATATATGTATTTGAGAATAATACTCGTGCCTGTCTTTGTTATCATATTCTTATATCTTTATAATTAATCTATTAAAAAACAGCATAACAAAATTATCAGTGATCTTGAAAACTTAAAAACATTTTTGTGATTCGAAACTTATAATTACAGTATATTTTGTATAGAAATAAACAATTTTGCTGTTAGTATTTTTCTTGTTCCTTTTTGTGCTGTCAAAAATATCGAAGATGTAAACTGATGAAATGCAAAGATTGACAATGTAAATGTAATGAAACAAGAACCGTATGAGATGTTGCCCGGAAAATTCGTACCGACTTTCGGTAGGTGACATTAGGACAGGTTTGAACATATCAGAATGATCGAAAACAAATTACATATGTACATATTCTAAAAGGTGATCTTTTAAACATCTTTAGAAAAAAATTTGGTTGGCAGACGTTAATTTTTGTTACTTTCATACGCTCTTAAATGTGGAAGGAAATAAAGTGCATTTGGTGCTTTTCTTCCACTGGAAAGGCAAAAATGCTGCACAAGCAACAATTAAGATATGCGCTGTTTATGACGAAGACGCTATAACTGAAAGAATTGTGCAGAGGTGATTTGCTAGGTGTAAAGCTGGTGATTCCAACCTTGAAGATAAAGAACCCCCGGGTAGGCCCTCCATACTGATGAAGATTAGATCAAAACTCTGATCGAGAATAACTCGCTATACGACACGTGAATTAACAGAAATATTAAAAGTATCAAAATCCACCATCCACGAGCATTTTGTGAAGCTTGATTATATAAACCGTTTTAATATATGGGTTCCCCACGATTTAACGGAAAAAATCTGAAGGGTCGTATTTCCATTTGCGACTCGCTCTATAAACGCAGCGAAGAGACACCATTTTCGAAGTAAGTAGTAATGGGGGATGAAAAATGGATTATTCATAATGATGTTGGGCGGAAAAGATCTTGGGGAAAGCGGAATGAATCACCTTTAGCCACCCCAAAAGGCGGTCTTCATCCGAAAAAAGCTATACGCTGTGTCTGGTGTTTCTACTAAATAACCAGACGATAAATTCGGAAAAGTATTGCTCGCAATTAGGCTGTTTATTCGACCATTCGCGGAGAGACGCGATCGCAAGAAAGCACGTCAACGGGAGTCGTAAATTCCCGTTACGATTAGACAATCGACGCCACGAAGTGATCGATCCCCTATTTCGTTTAGGATAATAAGGATGGTTCAATTGGATTTACACTGAATTGACAGATATAAATTAATATTTATTTCAACAGCTTTGTGAAGATGATAGTTACGCTGGTGCGTATGTACAAATTAAGTAAGTGATTGAAGTGAGTAAGGGTAGTGACCCGGTACAGACATGTTGACTATTCCAACGATGAAGAATAAGTGACGTTTAGTGACGATGCTGTGTCGGAGGAAAGCTAGTGATGGATGTATCTAAGGGCACGAGGAAAGCTGATTTGTTAAGGATACGAGTGAGGGAGATAGCATTCGCTGTCGATTGGTTAATATTCTAGGTTTGTGGGTGAGGAAGGGTGCTAACCGTCCTGAGAGAAAGTGGCAAGAATGGAATGCACCGTACGTGACAACACTAACGTTCTTGGGTATTCCGGTCGTAAAACAATGAATGTGAGAAATGCTTCTATAAACGGATCTTTCGTCGGGCTGAAGGATCTTAGCTAGAAATTGCTGGGATTTATGGAGGTCCTTAGGCCTATTGAGGGTACGCAGTACGGATGTGTAGACATCTGGATACCATTCTGCCAGCGGTGTCTGGCCTGGGCTAGGTAGAGTGTCGACCGGCGTAACATAGGCGAATTAAAAATAGCAGTTGAACAAAAACGTCCAGGCAACTAGCGAATCGGAAGAGCGTCGTGTTCCATCAGGACAATACGCGTGTGCCTTATGTGCCATTGTCTACTCGACAAAAGCTGTTGGAGCTTATTTGGGATGTGCTACCCCACTCACCGTATTCACCAGACATTGCGCCCTCAGATTTGCACCTTTTAGGTCATTACAAAATTCCCTTAATGGTAAAAGCTTTAACTCTTTGGTCGACATAAAAAATCATATTGAAAAGTTTTTCGTCGAAAAACCTGAGAAGTCCTGGAAGAATGGAATATTCAAGTTGCGTGAAAGATAGAGAAAGGTTGTGGAACAAAATGGCACCTATTCAATATAATTCAATCGTATACCGAAATTTAAATGTGCTGCATTTGAATTTTCCTTAAAAATTGGAACGAACTTTCCGGAAAACCTAATACATACATGCCCCCCGTTATTTCTAACGGCTCGAGGTAAACCACGATTGATTTTGCCTTTTTTTAATGAACCATGTGACGTAGAACGCAGAAGAAGGAGAAGAAGAGAAGAATATTAATATTATAAAACCAGTTAGCTCGTCACTCGAAATAATAATATCGTGATCTCTTAACCTCCTATTTTTAAGCATGTCGGTACATTTTTATTATAAATAAATTATATCATATCTACATTTACATGAACCAATATTCTCTTAATTTAGATTGGTTCTTCTTCGTTAATATTTTATTCTATCACGCTTCAATTAATAGATTGATATACATATATTAATTATTACATATAACGTTAATATGTAACATTCACTTTAATTTAAAATTTAATTTAATAGAAAAATGATTACAATTAAATTAACTAAAATTAAGAAATAGAAATAAAAATTATAATGAAAATAACGTCTTTTCTTCTTTTTTTTTCATGCAGTTTAAATTTCTATTATCATTTATAATTTTATATCAGACACTCGGTTTCTTAATTATAATCTTCGCATTATATTAAACGAACGATGAAATATGAATTGAAAATTTCAGGCGCGCTTAGACGGAGCTCTTTGGATCCTGGTACCAGACGATTCTCTTTGGGTACACCTGCGATTCCTCATAGAGCTTCCGATGCTTGTCTAGATCCTGTGCACGCAGCCATCCTCTTTCGAGACGCGAGAGGGGTGAGTGTTAACTTTAATCAAAGTTTTTATAAGTCGATTTTGCTTCATCAATGTTGTTTTTCGTAATCTATTTCTATCTGCCAAGATCTTTATTGGGGATAAGTAACATATAGGGTATTCCACATAAACTTGCAATAGTTGCGATATATTCCATTCGCATAAACTTGTGGATGTAAGAATGTAGAGGATCCATATAATATGCAGAGATATAGAAAATTAAAAAAAAATGCCCAAAATATTCACTATAATACTTAGACTGCGGATATTTATGGATTGACGAGAAATTTAAAAGTGTAGAAATGTATAAAATTTCTTTAACTACGTTGACAAAAATATGAAACTGAATAAACAATATTTTATATATTTGGTAGAAAAGACTTCACGATCGAAAATTTTCACTTTAGATTGTTTCTTTTCAATATTTCAAGGTCATTTTTTTATAACTTTTTTAATAGTTTTATAGTATATAAGATAGTAAATAAATAATATAAATAGGCAAATAAATAGATAATGGTGAACAAGACGATTATTAATATACAATATGTGTAATTTATGATTTATGATGGCTTTATAGAAGAATGTCGGATAATATTTTGTCGGAAGGTGAAAGCGGATGAAGCTTACGAGCCTTAACGCATGAATTAATATTATGTACATAGATAACACCCATAAAATTATTCTTATTTTGGCGATTGAAGGCCGAGAAGTTCATGTATATATCGCATTAAGAAAATGTGTTAAATTAAATTGCAGCCATTCATATTGTGTTTTCTAGTAAACTGAAAGCGAATAGAAATTTTAATATAAAGATTTTGTACGCTTTTACTTTTCAGTAAATTATAGTCTATTGATATAAAGATAAAAGAAATGTTTCTCAGTAGATATTAATATCTTTCCATTATTTAGAGAATCAAATGTACGAGTATATTGAGGGCATATTAAAATATACAAAGTTTCATTAAAAAATATTAATGAGCTCGAAACTTAATTAATTTGAATTAATTAATTATTATTAAATATAATAATGAAAATAACAGTAATAATTATCTATCCTATCCAATCGCATTAATAAAAATGTTTTAACTATGCTGATGATTTCCAAGATCAACTTCCCTTATATCTTTTCTTTTTATATTCAGTTATGTTAATAGGCACTGTGCCTTTATTAGAAATTAGTATTAGAGATTTATACGCGAGTAACACGATAATTGTCTGAAAAACGACACCTCACAGCCATAAAATAAACATGACATGTGCATTATTTTAATAAAAAAAAAAGTAGTCGCTAGTAAGTTGATGTGATTTTAGATAATAGAACAACATTCAACCGTGCAAGTTAAATGGAACATCTTATATATCTAAAGACTGAGTTCAAACTTCTTTGTTCTCGTATGCTTTAATTATTAATTTAAGTCGTATTTAGTTGGAGACGATTAGTGCAAAACATAACGATATACAAATATTTTTTTCACTTCTTTCTCGTTCTCCCTGATACAAGTTTCTTGCAGCGGTAAATTTTTCATTATCACGCATTCCATGTGAGATAAGAAGCTCATGTTTGCAAGACTTGACGATATCCAATACCTGCATCGCGTTACGCGTCTACAGTGTCCTTAGGCTATGGTTTTCGCACAAGGTCGCTGGATAACTAACGGAACATAAACAAAACGTTCGCAAGTCGCTTATTTTTTTTTGTTTTTCCCCTCTACTCTAACTCATTATACATATGTAAAGCATTTGTATATATAGTCCGACAAAACGCGAGAAGAATCTAGGTCACAATGAAAGCTTGGAACATAAGAGAGAGGGAAACTCAATAGAATCGTATAGAAAAGAAGTAACGTTCTTCTCATAGGTGCTTTATCATATTGGAGAAATGGGACAAGGTTATCCTTTCTGCGTATGTATCTAGTCAAATGAATGAGATATGCGACAAACTCATAAACGAAAAGTTACCAACTTGATACATAAATTGTTCGTTAATGATTTTGTTTTTTCTCTTACCAATTAAATGCATAGGTAAAGTTGTAATGGTCGGTAAGTAGTATCCGGCAGTTGGTAAAGATGATACCTACGACATTTTGATAATGTTTCTTAAGTGATGGAACAGCTATCCTTTCTATGTTATCGACGCTAGCTTAAGTTCATTTTTATTGATATTTGTTAACATGCAGTTGATTTTCTTCTCTGCATTTTTTATTTCATGTTGTGGCGACTCTAATTTTAGTATTACTTTTAATATTATCGATTTACCATAGAATAGTACATACTGCAATCACCTACAATGCTACGACATTAATAGTGCAAGAAATTTGATCTGTATATAATTATGAAATAATGAATGAGATATAGGATACGATACGGTTGTATACACAGGTGTGGAAACTCCGGTGGAGGGAGCTCTTAATGTCGGGAATTGTGTTTTACAAATCGGCCGCCATAGAGTGCTACAATCGAGAAGTTAGAATTTTGTATTTAGCGCCATCTTTTGGTGAAAGCATCGAAGGTAAAAAATATAAATTAAACGACTAAGCTTACTCAATGATTGAACTAAATTACTTTTCACAATTCTTTACTATTAATTTAAGGCAAATATATATACAGAAAACTGTACTTTAAATGAATTAATTATGAACTATTATTAAATATATATTATTTTCAACGAAAAAATTTAACAAAATCACAACTTCCAAATCAAATATGCATACATATATTTAATATTTTTATATTTGACGTATATATTGGAAAGTAAATTTGTTTTTAATTTTCTTAAATTCGCTAAAAAATTGTGTAACTATTAACTCTATCTGTAATACATGTAAATAATGTCACTTCCAAAGTATACATGATTGAAACATTTCAATATTATTAAACTTTTTATTGTAAAAGCAAAATTATAGTGTAATTTTAGACTTTACAAAGGCTTTTAATAATGAGAAAAATATTTATATTTTATAACATTTATTAGACATAAGTTAGATATAAAATAATAAAAGTATAATTACAATAATCGTGTATCTAAGACAGAAGTTGGTCTCTATTATCATTATCGCTTCTTTTTTTTCCACGCGCCCTGTTGATCGATCCACCGTGAGATGAGTACGTGGCCGCATTAAGGGGAGAGAGAGAAAAAGACAGAGAAAAAAGGTTCTGACTACTTTTATACGATGGTGTTACACAACGAATCCTAACTTCTCAATTGAAGCGCCGTATTGCGGACAAATTAAGAAACATTTTCCGGTCTGTATATATGGCCGTGGCTGGGGCTAAGTTTTATAGGCATAAGGCAGACCAGGAAATATTTCTCAATTTGTTTGCAGTAAAATGCTTCAATCGATTTGTGAAGCTTTGCCGTACAGCGCGACCTCGTGTCTTCAACCTGTAGCACGACCGTGCACAACATTTTCTGTGTTACACGAAATATTCTATAGTTACTTTAAATATATTCTGAAAAATGATGAAAAGTACTTTACTTCAGTTTCGTTTATATTCTTTACCTTCAGCGCACACAGTTATTGCTTTCACCGAAGAATGGCGTTAAATGTAAAGGTTTAAACGCTATGGCTAGTTGCCGATTTGCAAAGCGCATCTCGCGATCATGATCACGACATTACGGCTGAATGCACACGAGCGACATTTTACCGCGGAATCTCGCTATGACCATATAGCTGTCTTTATTGTTCTTAATAAGAAAACGAAGAAAGAAATCACAGCGTGATCCTATGGTAAAATGTCGCTCCAATGCTTATATTTAGGAAACATATGTAAAGAATGTGTTTTTATCGAAACTCTATCATGACTTTAAATATAGGATCGAAGATTGTACGATTTGTTAAGATGTATTCTTGGAGCTTTGTCAAATATGCGTCGTGGAAAGGGTGCAAAAATTTGCTACCACTGATATATAAGTTTACGAATAGTCTTGAAAAACATTGTCGGGTAATATAAGACCCAATGTTCTTCACTCTCCATTCTTATTCCTGCAACTTTTTATTCCTCTCATTTTTATTCTTATCGTTACTTTTCTTCTTCGTGTTCTTATTTTTATTTACAAAAGTTGAATGCCCAAAGCTCTTCGAAAATCCCTTTTATTTACTCGAATTGTTTTCTAATTCTAGCCGCGAAATATATACCTAAAATTTATTTATTTTCATTTACTTGCTTACTTTAACTCCCTATAACATGACGTAAACGTTGAAAGTTACATTATTTAGTACATTAGTTACAGTAGTATATAATAGTAATAATAGTACAATAGTATTTATGTATATATATCTGTCCTTTTAAATATTATTTCGTATATTTATTATTGTCATGTTTTCTTTTATCATTACTATATTATCACGTCAGTAACAATTATTAAAACCTATCACTCATATTAGAATCAGAAACATTTTGTTGCAGCATAAATTCTGCCCGCCTCCTTATTTATATGTATAAGTAGATTATTAAAGTCATAATTAAGCTGCAGATTTTTATGCAAATTTAGAGTTTTATAAACATAACTAAAGAAACAAAATTTAGATAGAAATTTGCTTTAACTATTAAAAATTATATCGAATTATATTACTTTGTATATTTTATGTAGCTTTATTATATTATAGATATGTAATTCGCACACTTTTAAATTTTATGAATAAATGAATAAAAATCCGCAAACTAGTTGTAATAAATGTAACATTGCTATATAAGTCGATATAAACCGTGTTCCTAGAGGTTATACAAGATACATTATTCCCACTATTTCCATTAGTCTCTTAATAGCGGGGCATTCAGAAAAGTTTTATAATGACAAATATCGTTTAGAATAGATCGAATAGATCTTCATTCTTTGGATACAAAACAATTTGGCTAGAAGAACTTGAATAATTTTAAGATCGTAAAAATGCAGTAAATGTAAATAAATTCAAAGATGTTCGTAACAAAATAACATAACGTGTAAAGACGAATGTTAATTGAATTTATAGAAGATTTACTCTAGCGGATAAAACATATACAGCAATTTAATAGTAATCAACCATATTTTTTTATGAGCAAAGAAAAATCTGTTCATATAGAAGGTCTAATTACACCTCTGAAAAAAAAAAGTGAAATATTTAGGGAAATTACATACATACGCGCGCACACGCGTGTTGAAATTCGAATATGTTCTTTGTTTTGTATCGCTTTCTCTTATTCACGTTGCATTTATGGCACATGTCCCTACGCTTATCTGAAACCTTATCGCTCGTGTATCCATAGTTGAACGACAACTACACACGATAAAAAAGAGTGTTTACAGTCTGCGCTATGAACGTAGTTAAATACATACCATATATATGTATGCCATAATCTCAATATGAATAGACTTTCTGATACAGTTACTCATAAATTCTTACAAATCGCACGAACCGCCAAAAGTATTATAAGATTATGAAAGGGGTTAAAAATCTAAATAAGATGTAGGCGCCCGCAAAACGATATCTACGTACAATGTACTTAAATAGTGTATTTCGAAAGATACGCTCTATTGATAACGTAGTATAGGAAAAGATATACAGAAAAGTCGATTTACTATAGACTCTCAACGCAGATAATTTCGTAGGTCATATCTTGAATCGATTTGACTATCGAGCGATTTAAAAAAAAAAAAATTTGTTTGCCGCAAGCGTTATCTATTACTCATCGTGTACCAAAGCTGTATAATTTGCATGATAAGAACCGTTTTTACCGCGTCCTTTTTAGATGTACCGATGTTCGTGAAGAAACGGTTCGTAATCTGCATGCCGAAGTTTAAGTAGACATCAATTTCACTTGTTCACGTTCAATCACACTTGCGAATCAGCCTTTGCGCGAGCTACTATAATCGTTGTTTTGCCGCGAAACTTTATTATTATTCATTATGTAACTCAGGAATTTTAGGAAATTTTGATTTTTCAAATATTTATTGCTATATATTTTCAGAAAATTGTTGCCCTCTCAGTTTTTCATTTTTATCGCGTTTTTTTAACTGGCACTCTGATATTTTGATACTTGTATAATTTTTATAATATTTACAAGTTTTGATCAAGTTTTTCACAAAAAAATGACGAGCTTGTTTTTATTATTTCACTTAAGAATATGAGTAGGATGTTTTATGGTTTTAGAATGTACGTATCTATGTTTCGTAGAAACATTTTGGTTCTTGGTTTCGGAATCATTTTGGTCGAGTACGGTAATGGTTGTTATAGATATCGAAACTGTGTTTAATTTTATATTATTGTATATTCTATTATTTTTTTTATATAAATTATCAATAACTACATAAGGGAGATTCATATACATGTACATACATTTCTTGCGTCCCGTAAACATATAATGAAAAACGACTTCCACAATAAAAAGAAATAATTCTCCTGCAAAGATTTATCATTTATCACGATTAATCATACTTAGAATTTATTACCTTTTACCGATGAAGATATTATTAACTTTCCAATTAAATTCGATACTCGATTGTATTATTTATTGCTTCACATATTAATTTCGTCAGCCCTAACTGACCAACTTTGCTATACTCTACGATTAAAATTTGGGTCATCGATCAACCATATACATTATACATATCTATTATATATATTGTATATATCAAATTAGTCTCATAAGTCTTACTGTATTAGCCATAATCCATATACGTAAATATTATTGCAAGTTCCTTAGAGTGACAAAAGACGCACACGGATCAGTGACAGAATAATCAACGTAAATGAAGATTCACGCGGCGCACGTGACTTTCCCAGGGAAAGAAACAGAAAGTCCGTGAAATTGCATCGGTTGAGTGTCGCGCGCGCATACGAACCGATGCGCCGTAAATTTCCGACACAACGTGTCGCGGACTCCGCCGCGCCGGCTTGAAAGCCGATCCAGTTTGCAACGAGCGACCGCGCTGGTGTTGTCCGCGACACTAAAATCCTCGCCCCCCGGACTTTGTACAATCTCGTCACAAGCCGATTTAAATCAGCCTAAATTGTCCACGAGGAACGTTTTCGCGTTACTTTCGAGTAACGATACTTTACATATATCGTATTACTTTCGTTATATGTAGAATCTACGTCCTGAAATGTTCAACCGATTAAGTTCAGTTCTCGACGAGACAACGAAGAAACTAAATACTCGTTTTGTTAATCAATGAACAAAAGATAATTCTTGTATTCGACGATGTGACGATGAACAGTAGCAGTGATTTAGGTCAGTGTAGTTCAAGGTGAAATTGATCGTGAGTCTAGCCAAGTGTGAGAACCAGTTTTCCCGAGTTTCCTCTCATACGTTACGTTGAAACTTGGTAGATAGGTCGATAGTTGGTGGCCTGTAATTCGACACGTAACATCCGCTACCACCACCGCAAACTTGACAAAACATAAATGACTTTGAACTTTGAGGTTGGATCTTTGTCAAACACTTCGCCTCGTAATTCTAACCTTACTATGATCTTCAAATTTTTTCGTATATCAATTTTACCCTTGTTTCAACGAGTGAAACGGTTTCTAAGCTTTCTAACGAAGAGTAATTTCAGCATAATATTGAAACGATAAATCATGTACATATATCAATAGCTTAACTTTTATATAGCTTTTGAAATTTTCTTCAAATTTGAAGAATTTTTGGTCGAGTTGGATACGAGTCCAATAGGCAGGGTTCAAATTATTTGGAACAGCCTGTTTCGTATCGTTGAAGGAGCGAATAAATTGCCCCTTCGAACTGATAAGACGTCGCACGTCGTCAGAGTGACAGCATACGACGATGCGCTAGGTCAGTGTTGGTATTGAATTCGTGCAGGATCAAAGACCGTTGGGAATGTTTCCTTCTAGATAGAAACATTACCACGAACGCTGTTGCGGGCCTCGTTACCGATGGACAGCCACGCCACGACAACGACGAACACTTGTTGCTAAAGGCTAGAGACGTGTGTCGAACGAATACCTGCTCCCGTTCTTCTCTGACATTGTTTCTTATTGGAATTATTGCACTCATGGGGGTAACACGTAATCTGCTATTCCACTCGTGAAATAATGAAACTTTCCTCGGATACTGTCATTCCCGGATGAATAGAGTGAATTAAGGTTTTCTTATTGATAGGGAATTTCGTTCGATATATGTATGTTCGATTATGTATGTAGATTTGACTAAATTCAAATTTTCTGGTTACTCTTGTAGATATTGGATAATCATTAGTCGCATACATACGTACTTACAAATTTTTTTTAATAAAAAATATTCTTAATCGAGAACTTCTGAATGAAGTTTTAAAATTCTGAATGAATTTAGATTTTTTATTGCGAACATAAGATGATATTATAATTCAAAATTTTGTCAATGATCCTATTAAAAATTCCCGATAAGGATGGTGATTTATAGTTAGATAACTTAATTTTCTTTCGTATGCTTTTTGAAAATTATGCATGTTAAAAATTTCCTTAATATTGTAGCAGTTTGACATTTTATAAATTTGTTTCTTGGAGAAGTTTAATATTTAGAAGAACTTTAATATCTATGATATTGACGTAAATTTTGAGTGACGCTCTCTATACGTTTTATATTTACTTATCACGGTGACGTACATAATGGTTCTCTCTAGTCCTGATAATTAATTACCGTACATTTATCTTTATGTGACTGACCATGTTTAGCGTGACCGGTTTTGTAAATATTTTCATCAGGCAAATATGTTTAGATTATTGTTTGAAGATGCGAGCATCGTCAAACAATATTCATATCTCTCTGGCAGATGGCTGACGATTCTCGCAATAAATTTCGCTATTATAAGAATATCGGTCATCATCCAAAACGCTCGTTAGGATAATATACTGATGCTGCGAAAATTCACGTGACCAATGTTTACCACACAAACTATATTTTCATTTTCGTACAATTCTGTACGTTTATTTTCAAATTTAATCATCTTTCCGTGTTTGGATCTTTATGATAATACGTAATAACTTTTCATGTTCATGTGTGCTATAAGACCACATTTCTTAACTTTGCCAATTTATCTGTGATATCATAATTTTTTTTTAAACGAATATAATTCCTCGTATCGTTTATCCAAAACTAAATAATTTTCGTTATAGGCTGTATTAATATTTTTAGTGGCGAATTCATTAAGGTTAGAAAATAATCATTTCTGTTTCCCAAACACAGAATCAAGGGATCAAAAATCAAATAATAATTTGGTAAACCAGAAAAATAGGTTAACTTCAAATAAATAATATCACGTTCACAGACAACGATTCTCGTGTCATTTACGCTATTTTACATGGTTTTAAGTATTACGAATAAGCTTAACGATGGTTAACATCGATAGCCTTTATTTGTTAATTGCTTGAATTTGTTTAATTCTCGTAAGAAAAATAAATTTATTTAAAATGCATTATATACATACATACATATGTATGTATGTAGGTATATCGCGGAAATAATTTATAATAAATTTATTTACTTATTTAATTTTAGAAATTTAAAGAAATAAAAATAAATTTTAGAAATAGAAGTCTAGATATTCAAATGAATTCAATTATTACTAAAAAATGAATATTCGTAGCAAATAGAATTTGTTTTAATGGATAAGTATAGCGATATTTACATTTAGAAATAAATGCTTCGTAGTAAATTGAAAATCGTGTGAATAGACGGTCCATGCTATTTCTAATAATTTATAGCTATTTGATCGATCGGTGGTTAGTATGTTTCATGGTCGATCGTGGTTGAATACACGCCAGAAACAAGAGGTACCTTGTATTTTTAGAATCGTTTCATTTGCGCCTTTTTAAGCTCGAAGTCAACGAAGATCTAGCGTGATACAGTAGTGTCGAATCAACAGTTGTGTAGAACAAATTCCTACTAATAAATAAAATTCAATATTCCTCCTCTTCGTCCGAATTTAGAATATTTCGTCTTTTTTCTTTGAGAGGTGTAATCATAACATAAGTATGATAATTATGAAATTAACTTAGAATTATTTTTACCTTTCATGGTAAAAAATTTGATTTCGAAATTTTAGATTATTAATAAGATTTTCTTATAATTTATTAGATTACTTCATTTGAGAAAAATGATAGGATTTTGAAAAATTCTGACATTTTGCTTTTTCCCGATATTTACTTTGCTTAAACATTCTTAATAAAGAGTTAAAAATTGAAGAGTTGAAAGAAAACTTTAACAAGTATTATAGTTCAACGATGATCAAGCGTTAATTCTGATAACGCTGAACTTTTTAAGCAAGTTTCATAAAAATCATAATGTAAATGGAAAAATTTATCATTTCCGCTAATAATAACAAATTTACATTTAAATATTAATTTTAAAAAGAATAGAGAAGATACACTAAACTCCTGTGTTATATTTTGATATACTTTTTGATACACTTGGTGGATAATTCATTGGCATATTTCTAAGTATATATAAATGTAAACAAAATCTGGTTCTAGTAAAATTCAATATAGAAAAAGCTACACCGATCTAACATAACCATTGGATCCTATGAAATCAAAGATAATCGAGAAGTTTGGTACTTATACTATCATAACATTACAGTACTCTTGGTATTACAACATGGTTCGAACCGTTCTACAAAGCCTTGGCATGTCTTCAGGAACTCTCTTTGTGGCGCTAACGATACAGAAAAAATAGACGGTATTTATATCGATCGATCTCCGAGCTGTTTCGTAGTATATACATATTTGCGAATTATCCGGTAGAAACGCAATAACCATAAGAAGAATTTAATTAAAAACAAAGAATTTTTTTAAAAACGGTCATTCATTTTATTATGCATTTCTAAAGAGATACTGGAAGTTACGCATACTATCATATCCTGTAATTTCAAATTTTATTAACTTATCGTAACAAACGATTCATTTGCCATAATTACTAGTCCTTAGATTGCAAGTAGAAATAAATAAATTTTAATCAATCGGGCAGTTAAGATGGAGAAATGGCATAAGTGGCAAAATATTTAATTTAGGAAACCTACATAGGTATAATTCATGAATAAAGTTAATTTTCAATAAAAGTACGATAGAAAAATTGTTATTCAATCAATTGTGGAGAAAAACAATAACCGCAAGAAAATGTAAAACGAGATTTCTTTGTATACTTCACGTTTGAATAACTCTGAATATTTTTCTCAAATTTGATTAAATGCGAAATGTCAGAATATAAATCTCTCTCTTAATTTAATTAAATTGGTATAAATTTGGTTGTTTACAAATAATACATACTGATTTTCTTTTTTACGTAATTAGACCGCATATATGTATACTTATAAAAAGACTGTGTATGTCTATATACTTGTACTTCATTTATATCGTACAAAACCCTTGAATTATATATATTTATTTCCTCTTCTAAGAAAAGAAAATCCTGACTTTTAATCTTCTTAATCAAACATTAGTCCGAATTTTGAATTCTCCCTCAAAGCGGAAGAACTGTTATATTCGTCGATATTTTGGAAGCTCACCGCATTTCGCAGCAGAAATTCCATTGGTGAAATAAGCAAGTTGATCGTGATCGTTGGCGCCTGCCTCGTCCTATCGTGCGTTCGTTTATTGTGCTTGTTATATACGTGTATTTTGTTCGGCAATCTACTCTACGGTATCACTATTCTTGGCACGGATCGAATGATTCTGTCTCGTCTGTATATGTATGTTGGTTAAAAAGAAGAAAAAAGAAAGAGTTACGCCCATCGAAAGGAAAGAAGGCACCTAGTGATTGGTGATTCACGGAAAACACCGGTTTCTCTCATGATTATCGCTTGTCGGTAGTTGTCGGTATTTTTGTATGAATTCTTTGGAGTTCTTCCACAGCGGTGTACACGAGTTTCCAGCTAGATATTATATTTTTTTACTTTATATTTCAATATTATATTATATTTCAAATATAATCGCGATATTTGGAAGAATATTAACTAATATTGCGTATAAGGGCATGACAACGAAAAGAAAACATTAAAAGAAATATGTAAGCGCTGTTGTAATATAGTTATATAACACTAGTTGAAATTCTTTAAAATATAGCTTTTAATGTATAAAGTGAAAAATCTGTTTGATCAGAAACTTTTGTCTGCTACTATATGCTGATTTGTACTCATCTGCGTGTTAACTATTTCATGTCTTGTTTTTAGTGTAAGCATTTTAGATTTATAGTTAAACAAATTTTTTATGTTTTCTCGGATTTTATTTATAATGTATAACATGTTGGAAAAACACATTATTGCGTGTTTGGAATATATCTGCGTGTCGATAAATATTGGCATTGGTATTGAGTAGAGTAGCGTTGCGTGGGTATTCATAATGGAAGGCATAGACGAGATTCTGCCTTTTCTCGACAGAAATAGGGATATTGTTAAAAACTTGGAATTAACTTAAGTGCTGGGAATTATTTATAGACATATTTTGTATATATTATAAGTACAGTATATATTATGTTTCTTGAAGGTTTAATTAGAAAATTTATTTAAAATTCTACCTAAGAACTACTTTTGTCTTTACAATACGTGTATGTAGAATTTAAGTTATAAATATCATACGTGCTTCTATGCAAACATTATGGTGTTATAGTCGTTTTTTTATATTTTCTTTTCATAAATAACAGACATATGTGTATTAGAACAACCAATAATTAATCAAAAGTATAACATATTAATATCACATAATGTTTTTGTTTTTCATCACTGCTAAACACCACTAAACGAAGACGTTTCTTTTCTGGTTTCATCTAATTATCCTCATCTTTTGAGCTTTGTTAATTCATGTATGATTTCATCACGATGATGTGTTAGCTGTAAAAACGTCATCGACTTTTTGTCAGGAAATTTTCGAGTTGCTACTTCTCTTTAGCGAAAAAGCTTTTGAGAGCAAAGGATTGATATTCCATGAATTAACAATAAATCGAAAATTTCAATATTTCAAACTTGCGTAAGCAAATTGCAGACAACGCGCATGCTTCCTCGAATGAAAAGCATCGAATGACGTTAGGTTGCACTTAAAAATTCTCATTACGTACCGTTTTGTATTGGGATCTCCCCTGTTCTCTAACCATGTTACAGCAAAACTGTGTTGTAGGAATTCTCAAATTGCGTTACAGCGAGGTGTGTTACTTCGACAACATATTAAAGAATTATTGATATCACACTCGTATACCAGAAACTAGCCTATTGTTCAAATAACATTATTATTATTATTCATTAGAAGCTGTTGTAAATGAGAAAAATATATGTGTATTATTCACGGGTAAGGAATTGGGCAAATATGGTCATTTTAATAAATAATTATAAATAGGCTTGATCGAAGTGTCACATAGCCACTTTTAAGTAATATTTACTTCTAATAACATTTAACTGAAATTGAAAGAAAACGACTCTAAGGAATAACGTATTGAAATAAAATATGCTTACCATTATTTCTTTTCAAACAATTAGATAAAACAAATAATATGCTTTAAAAAATGTAATGAAATCTTATTTGTATATTGTTAAGATTTAAAAGTTGTTTAATATTTCTCCGAATATAATATTGTGGGACAAGTCAATAATTGTATTATTTAGTTGCTCATTTTTTAAATTTTCCTTATATTTCTTACTTTTATCCATCTACAGTTTTGCATATCTAATGTATCGTTACAGAACTTTGCCAAGAAACTAGTACTTATTTGCTACTCGCAACGTTATACATATACGCGCAACGATAACGCAGCGTAGAACCTGAAGAATCAACGAGAAAATTAGAAAGTCTTCGCCGGTTTTCACGAACTCTCGACAATGATACCGGCAGACACTTGACAAACATCTCTGTAAACTTGCTGCAATTTACTAGACCTGTGGAAGAAACGTGGTCGTCTAGAATCGAGAAGAATGTCTCGTACGATTCCGTGAACGTTTTATTTTACTCGTAAGAAAGGTATTACGTGATCTTCTGATACATTTCTATTGCAATGAATTCTTTCGAAGAGAAGTAAATGTGAACGACTGATTGTGAGAATTTTTGGTTGAAAAATGAATTTCTATATATGCCTACCTATGTAAACTATATATTTCAGCTAAATTAATAACAATTTAAAAAAATTTTATATCTATTTAAACTATTTGACGTTTTTATACTTTTAATTATGAAAACTAGCAAGGTATTAGGTCATCCCATAAGTTCGTGCCGTTTTTCGAGCGGTTATATATGTTAAGATTGTTTACATACCTTTCAGTTTCATGAAAAAATGTAATCCCCCTCTCGTTGTACAACTTCTTCCTATTTTTCTGGTAGGGCCATTATTCCGTCTCGATAAAAGTTCTCTTGTTTTTCTTTAAAATAATTTTCTAAGCTATTTTTGAGAATGTCAATATTTTCAAATTTTTACCTACTAAAAAGTGTTGTAATGCCCTGAACAGGTGGTAATCAGATGGGGCAATGTCTGGGGAATACGGGGGATGTGGTAAAATTTCCCAATTAAATTCAGACAATTTTTTTGTAGCGCTTTTCGCGACACGCGGTCTAGCGTTGTCGCGATGGAAGATAACGTTGTTCCTATTCGCTAAATCTGGTCGTTTTTCAGCTAGTGCTTCCCTTAATTTTTCTGAGTGCAATATTTGTCTGAATTAATGGTATCACTACTAGATAAAAGTTCAAAATAGAGTATTCCTTTATAATCCCACCATACACACAAAAGAACTTTACGTGGATGTAACCCTGGTTTTGCACAGCGTTGAGGTGGCTGATTTCGTTGGGACCAGCTACGTTTCCGTTCAGGGTTTTCGTAAAGTATCCGCTTTTCATCACCAGTTTAACCAGGCGTTTAAGGAATGGCTCGTGTTTATTACGCGCAAGTAACGACATGCACGCTGTCGTTCGTTCAAGACGGTTCCGTTCCGTAAGTTCATGGGGCACCCAAACGTTCAACTTTGACACCATCCCCATTTTTTTTAAACACCTACGAATCGTTGTCTTAGGTATTTTCAGAACATTTGACATCTCTTGAGCCGTCAAACTTCGTGATTTTTTAACAAGATCCCGAATTTTATCTTCGTCTGTCTGAGGAGGACGCCCGGAGCGTACAGGTGCGAGATGAAAACGCATTTTCTCCGTAAACAGCACATATGTTTTTCGTGGCAATTGTTACAGAACTTCCTTTCCGAAATTCATATAACACGAGATGTCGGAAATGGATACGCATTTCACTCATGATTTTTTACTGTTAGAAGTCACTGTGTTCGCTATATTACGATCTTATACCCACGAAAATCTGCTCTAGCCTGTTCTCGATCAGCTAAGCTCAAGCGCATTGGTCCCTTATCGCCGTATGTTTATAAATCGACACATGAAATGTATACACAAAAGTCGGTACGAACTTATGGGATGACCTAATAGTTAGATTGATACGTATGTAGTTATCTTTTTTAATTTTCTTTGAAATGTGAATGAAAAATAATCTACATTCTTTGCACCTTTTGTAGGGATTTTTAACTTGGATTTGACTAATTATCAGTTATTCAAAAGTTAATATATTCTAGAGCTGATAAATCATAGCATGATTCGCTATAATCTATTTAGATTCAAAAATGAAACTTATTAGAGAAGTTTATTAGACAGAAGCTAATAAAGATATTATTTAAATCCAACTTGCTATAATCCAATTAATATTATTTATATCTAAGTTCCTAGAAAAAAGTGGCTATATTTATTTCTTTTAATAAAATATCGCCATAAGAAAACATCTTCATTTTTATCGAAGTTTCTCATAAAAGGAGATATTCCTGCTTCTTTCTCCTTTACCTTTTTGTAAGTTATAAATTCTATCTTCAATCAGTGAGCAAAAATATACATATTCTAGTCGGAAGTCCATAAATAGAAGGCTTGACGACGATACAACATGCATTCGAATACACCACGTACATAGTATCCTATCAACGATATGACGAGTGACAATCTTTAATTAAACAAGAATAGCAATATGTAAATTATTGATCTTGCAGAATTAAATACGAAAATTTTATGAATCGTGCTGATTTCCACGATGCTTCACGATATCTATTATGTGTGTGCAATATCTATATCATACACAGTATATATAACATGTAGTATCTATAATATATAACATCCTACGAAAACAAAAAAGAAAAAATGGAAAAGTTCTATATTAATAATGATATTAATAATTATAATAATGCACTGATCGATGCGGTTATTTACTTTTGATGAAACAGTATCAAAGCGTGTTTGTACCAAAAACTGAATAGTTTAGAAGATATTTTAATTTCAATATTAATTCAACATTTAGTTTCTCAAAGTTAGTGCTGAAAAATAGCATTGTATAACCGAAAAAATTTAGTTGAAAGTAATTAATAGTATGCTTTTCTTAAATTTTGGAGCCTTACTTATTTATTTGTAATCGAATTTCGTATCACATTAAAGTTTTTGCGAAGTTAAGAGAAGCGTGTACAATTCAAAATGTTTCAATTAAACGTCCTCCTGTGAGCTAAAGTTCCAAAGAGGGTACGCTTTTTCGATTCACTTGGTATCGGGCACAGATCATGTCATAGAAGGAATCATTTTTCTTAGTGTATTGTTATGTTTAACTCATTTGTATTCAATGCTAGTAGACATGGGCGTTCAATGCCAATGTGGCATTAGTAATCTCTGATACTCTGATACTCGAATCAGTCGTCCATTCCTCGGAAGACATACTCGTACAGTGCACCGAAGAAAGCTGTGTCATCGAAATCTTCTTACGATATTTCCATTTGTTATCCGTGTTGATATTTCGACGGTCCATGGCAGATTGTAGGGTTATTTTTCTAAATTTGTCAATAATTGTGAGATTACCAATTTAAAATACAGCAAAGAAACTTTTCTGCGTAATAAATTGTTGAATAATTGGGAGATATAACACAAAACGCAACAGGAAAACAAAACAGGAAAAAAGATGTTACAACGATATAATTTTTATCTCGTATAAACGAGACACTTCAGTGTTTGATGAAATTCTTATAATATTTCTATAACTTTGTTCACAGAGCATCGAGTTTCCAATATTCTCACGTAGTACTTTACCGGCCAAAAATTTTAAGCTACGTACCAAACGAGAATATTTTGTTTTTATGAATGAATGTAAAATTTGCTATCATTTAAAATTATAATTCATTTAAATAATTCATTTAGGAAGCTGTTACTTCTTAAAACGTGTTTACTATAGTTTCAGAATTATTGGTGATTTGTAGTACAAAAAAAAAATATTGATATAATTTTCTTTTGTTCTTTTGACAGCGAAAGAATATTTTTGTTTATTTAAAGAAAACTTTATTTCTGCTTGTCATCGTAGGATATTTTGAATAGGGTATTTTTTCACGACAAGATTTCTCAATTTAATACCGATTAATATATCATTCTCATATAAAAGTTTAACAAATAATCGTTTACACGAAGATTTGTTGAAGATTCGTGTCTTCCTATATTTCCAAAGAATCAAATAACATTTGGTTAAGCCGAAAATAAGCCGAAAAATTGATTTGATTTCCCGTAAAATTGAAGGATGTGTAATCAGCAGTTCCTGTGAGGAAGAAATTGATAAAATGTGTTTTATATGTTGTCTCTTGATCTCGATGTTCAATTATTTTCCGATAAGAAAGATCATAATGCGCCAGCATACATACGTATACATATGTATGTATAATGTATCGTAGAAGATCTGTTCGAAAACCGACCTCGAGAATTCTCGAGGATTCTTGAAAATATACACGTTCGAATAATCATGAAAGTTAATAGGCAAAGTTTGTAAATGTTTTCGTGAAATAAAATCTTTTCATAGAAGAAAATAATAAATATATATATTAAGAACTAAAGTATCTATATCTATCAAATACATTGAGGAACATTGAATGTATTGGTAGTTTATGATGTCATGAAATCATCTCTTAAAAAACAATAAATGTTAAAAGTAAAAGGAAATAGAATAATATAAGCTTACTTTTTAAATGGAATAATCCGAATATAATCGTGCACGGATTGTGATCCTGTGAGAGTGAGAGTCGAGTAAAAATGGTGTTTCGTCGGCAAACCAGCGAACCGACCGGAACTGTCACCAAGAGTCCCAGCATAGCTCATAGTACCAGCTCGTCTGGCATTTTATCGAATTGGTACACGAAAATCACGACAAACGTAAAGAAGAGGCAACCGTTCAGTCCAAAATCTTTGTTGAAGAAGACGTTGGTACTTATTGTTTCATTTTTATAACTATATATCTTCCTATATATCTGAGGACATATCTTACAAGCAATTTTGCTTCAAATAAAAGTGAAAGAGATATTTGTAATAAATAGACTGCGAATTTTTATGGAAATTTGTAGCTTTATTTTAATTGAGGAAGTTCTAATCGAGAAATCAATATACTTTTTATTATTTTATTGAGAAAGCATCAAATTTAGAAATTTTTCTTTATCGCGTAAAAAGAAATAAAAATATATTTTTTCAATATAATTCACTTAACGTTTAAAATTGACTAAAAGTGTTAGTTAAAGTTTGTCTTGTATTTTAGGTTTCAGTTAGCTTTCAATAAAGTTATTTATATATATACGGAAAAACGGAAATATATATTTCGATTGTTTAAAAAATTGTTGACTCTGAAAAGGTCCAAGGTCTACCCTAATCTGTTTGATAAATTTTGAACATTAAATGGATTAATGCCAAAAAAATTATATTTTTTAAATTTTTCATTGTTTAATAAAACAAAGCTGAAGTAAAATAGTCAAAATTGGGAAAAAGTCGCTTAACTGCATTATTACACATTTTACACTTTTAAATTTCCCGTAAGTGCACAGAGATTCGCAGTCTATTAGTAAAACTGTAAAACGTAGTTGGGATTTATTCCTCATGATTTTATATAAATTTATTATATAGGGCACATTATGAAGTGTGGGTGTACTATTATAAAATGAAAGTATGGGTGTTCTACTTCAATATAAAATAGGTACTTAACTGAAGTTAATCCCTGGAAATTTTCAATGAAATAATATTTCTACTGAAAAGCGGGATAATATTAATTTCTATCTCTTGAAAAGTGGTCGCTACAAAAAGCAAAAGCAGCTCTGTATGCATACACTTAATGCAGTCGTGTATGTATTATATATAGATCTAATTTAGTCGCAGTATACGTATGTTGATGGAAGGAATTTCGATTCTACAGTTACACCTACGTTTTGTGGCACGTGTAGTTTTCGTACTGTTCAAAATAACTAGAATTATCTATGTAGATTATAAATGATTTATTAAAACATAAAGTATAAAAAAATGACGTAAGAGCACCTATTTTTATTTATTTCATAATACTACAGGTTGATAATGTTTTAATAAAATCGTTCTGGCTGCTGTATAGAAATAAAAGAAACAGAAAAATATCCGATGAAAAATATTTTACTGTAATATTCTGTAAGATAAAATGAAAAATACAATTGACGATAAAAACGATAGATATTACAATATAACATTTATGACGAGCCAATAATATTCATTCGTATTTTCAATTTTCAGCTGCCCGTTGTAGATCCTTTTCTGGAGAAAGTTTCGCTCTCTGATCTCGGTGAGTACTGTTCTATTAATTATTTACTTGTACATTTATACATTTTACATTGCGCTTCGATTGGTCTCCTGGGAGTCGAGATTCAAGGTTCTACTGATTATTGATGTTTTATATAAATAATGTAGTATATGGATTTTAAACTAATAAAATATTCTAAAAGCATTAAAATTAAAAATAATAAAATAATGTGTGAGAATGATAGAAAAATATTCCGATAAGTTGTTCAAAAAATGATTAAAAGATTCCATTTTACTTATAGTTTATTATTATTATTAATAGACTAGAGATTTTCATACATTTATGCCAAGTGCAAATATGCAAAAATGAATAAGGGTGAGCACACATAAATGTGGAAATACATATGTGTATAAAGCATCAAAAGTGAAATATATCTCATATTTATAACAGTTTCGATTCTTTATCACTGCCTGTAATTTGCATAAATATCCATAGTCTACTTAGTAATAAATCGATCCGATTTGTTAGAAATACTATAGCATAATTTCTACATATGTATTATAATATTTATATACCTATACTATATATGTATAGAATTCAAAATATTTTGTTAATTAAAACATGAAATTATATTATTTTTTTCTGTTGTTTAAGCATCAAAAGCCCCAGGAGACTTATTATAAGTAATTACTAATTATTCATATAGACATACGCAGATGATTAAACAATTTATATATGTACATTTTTACATAAAACGATGTCACAATGTTTAAAATTTACAGTAAAGTTATCATAATCATATATAATTGGAAATTAATAACAATGAATAATATATATATATATATATATACACGAAAATTAATGGATAGTTTTTATTAAATGAAGTGTATAATACATACACTGATTATATATACTCGAATGTAGGAATGTTATATATTGATTTAGCTCTTCATGTAGCTTCTTGTTTAACTGTTTGATGAAAAATTTCATTGAATATTTTCAATGAAAGATCACAAACTGCTTGTGACGATATCCTAATGCTAATAAATTAAAGGTATTTTTGCCCTTTTTTCAAATCTTTTTCTCTCTATACACATTAGTATTATTACAATCCACCTCGTTTTACTGGTCCCACAACCGAGTACGGTCAGGTGATACAATACTTTCGTGAAAGCTTCCGAAGGAAAAGAGGGGAAAGCCGGTAAATCGATGGAGCAGGTAACATATTTATAAATAAGCGGTAGTTCGTAAATAAGATGCGCAGGATGGATTTAAATAAATTATTAAATCTCGTAGAATTCTAATGGAATTTGTTTATTATCCATACATTGAATAATAAATAAAATACGATATTTTTATATTATCTTTATTTTTTAGTAATGTAACAAGATATTGACGATGTTTTTAACTTTTAGTAGTATAAAATATATAAATAATATTTTTAATAGCACGATTTCTAATTTATTACGTTTCTAAATATGCTTCAGTTTGGGTCATAGTAATTGCACGAGGTAAATTTTGCAACATTTAATATTTTACAATAAAATAAAATACAATTATTGCAATTGTAAGTGTTTATAAATATAGGACTTTATAACTAGACTGCGGACTTTTACGTGCAAGGATACATAAAATATCTAAAGTATTATAGAACACTTTCAATAATATTTAAAAAGTAAGACAATTTTATCTAACTTCTATCTTTCAAATTATATTTCGAGAAACATGAATTTACATAAATATTTGCGATCTATTTATAATGTCTAAAAGTTAAGAAAAAACTTATTAGACGTAAAATGGGTAAAATAGCAATTCTACTGGTACTAAACAAAGGAAAGGTGTAAAAAGATTTGGTAGTATCCTGATAAAGGTGGATACTGTCACATTGATATTGATTCGCAGAAGTGGAATTTAGACTTACAGACAGAATTAGAATTCATGGATTGGATAGAACTGGATTGAACGTATTAACAAGGATGTTCTATAATATCAGATAATTTATTCGAATTCATTTTTTTAATATATTTAGTGTTGAATTAAATTACATTACGTTCAATCACATTCAAAGTACCTACTCCGAATTACTGTTCATGCTTGCTTACTTTTCGTCCCATCTCATGTTTGATTCTACGAAAAAGAAACATTCCTCGCAATTACCTTTCTTTCTTAAAAGAAAATTCAAAGTACACAATTATCGCAAAGAGAAAAAAAACGAGAACCGAGTTAAAAACTCACTAACTTGACGAAAATAAAAATTGTCCGACTAGGAACGAGTAAACATAGCAAACGAAATTCAACAGAAAACTGTACAATTTTACATATATATGTACTGGCTGTTTCATCCCGTGCACAGATATTTAGTTTGTCGAGGCTGGGTTTCCGAGTAGAAAATATAATATATCCTATAAACTCACAAAAGCTCTAGAATGCTCCAAAAATTGTCCATACATTTTTTTATTTACATACGTACCTCCTATTTTTTAATAAGTCGTATCATTTTTGTTAGAAATAAATTATACCAAATTCATATTTGCAAGGATTGGGGTTGACTTACCTTTAATTCGTTTATACGTTTAATACGTTAATTCGTTTTATTTTTTTTTTTTATTGGGATTTGATGTTAATATTATACTAATTTTTTTTATCAAATTAATTTGGTTTCCTTGATAAAGAATGATAAATCGTGGATTTCGTTGTCTTTTTTAATTTTTAATTCTATAATTATACAAGTATTTAATTAACAAGTAATTCGATTAACCGGTTAATGCGACTGACATGATAAGGCATCATATCGCACATTTGCAACGAATGTTACACAACTCGAAAAAACGCGATTTTCGAGTTATCACAATGAAAATGTTGCAGACACACTGTTCAACCCATTATGAAAATCTTGTTTATTTATCTTCATGATTTGGTCGGTAGGGAGCAGTTACCTCGCTTTTTCTGATTCAGATGACGTTGCGCTGTTTCTATAAATGCGTCTTATTGTGAATTGCATTATAACTAGAAAAGGGAATCTCCAGAGCTAAAAGCTAAAAATGAAGAAAAAATACACTTGAACCTGTTTCATAAACATTATTCTTCTTCTTCATAAATTTAATTTAATCATGTACAAAAATAGTGTTTCGCTTCTTTTGGAAAATCTAGTTCTTCTTCGAGTTGAATTACTTTTGTCGCAAATGTGCGACCTGCATGTATTTTGGAAAGAAATAAATATCATCGATGTCGATCGAATATCATTCGATTATGTACAGAAATTACAAATACAGTTCCCAAATTCTTATTCCTTTTTGAAGTATTCCATTCAGTTTTGTTAGAAATTTCTGGAATTTTTATTATCTTCTTTCCTTTCTAATCAGAACTGTTATTTCATTCATTATCTAATAAAATCGAAACCTTAAATATGTTAATCTATTAACCGGATCATTTTGCTAATTAACATTAAAGGAGAAGAAAGACTAGTTAATTTTGGTTAGAACTATTTTAGTCCTTGCAAATATAAGTTATGTAACTCATCTTCTCTGGTCTTTTTCTTAAGAAGTTAATTATTATGCTTGAAAAATATTTCTATATACGTATATATTACAACACTTTCTGCTCAAGAAATTCGATATTACTCCAAACAACGAGAATTTTTTGTTGACTGTTTGTTTTTGAGTAATTACAACCATCGTATACGTGCGAGTGTAATCGATAAATTACTCAGTAACGTACAGATTTAGGGGGTGATATTTGCGATACGAATATCCCAGGTCCAATCGATCAAAAACAACTTTAAATTAAACCAGGAAGCTTATCCTGTGTACTCGACGATCTATATTGGTTGCTCCTTGAAATTGTGATACTGGGTCCTTCAGTATTTCTCTTCTCCCCTCCATTTCACTGTCTGTCGTGGGTGGATGGAGCCGATCGATGAATTCCCGGGAGTTCAGCTCGCTCGCGTGTACGTTAAACAGAGATAGAAGATACGGAAATTCCAAGAGATGTGACGGATAGAAAGGGTTGATTCTTCAATACGCGAAACTGATAGTAGCATAGACAAACGAGAGAAAAGGGGACATAGACATACAAATTTTCAAAGGAAAAAAGAAAATGAAAGAAAGAAGGTAAATAGCAGAGAGAAAAACAGGGACAGGAAAAGAATGCACCTATAGATAGATGCGATAAACGGAGTGTGATTTTCGAATATGAAGTTTAGCAAATTTTGTATGGTGCAAAAATGAAGAAGTACGTGGTATACTTCCATAAAAAAAACTAAACATTAGGTCTTCATTGTTTACCGAGATTTGTGGATAGCGATAGTCTTATATTTCACGTATAGGTGAGGGAAATGGAAGACATATACATATACATATACAAGGATAGGTAGAGGTTGTGGTTTTGGGGAGTTTAACGTATTAAAAAATGATAAAAATGCACGCTACTCACGTTATCACGTCTCTTGTGATTGTTGAAAATACTAGATATTTATAGCTTGGTACTACTAGTTTTGTGTTTCACGTATGGTTTTTTTTATGGCAAGTTCAGATTTCATGATACATCTCGTAGAATGGTAGACGAAGTGGCGAGTTAAAGGAGGGGTTAGAAAGAAAATAGGAGAGATAGTAGTTTATCGAACTATAAAATGGGAGTAGAAAAATCCTCGGCTAACAATAAGGGGGATGGATGAAAGCAGAGCAGAACCGACCAAGGGAGAGGATAAGCTCTGACCGGTGCAAGGTCGGCGAGATTGCATTCTATGACGCATTCGCACATTTGTATTTGGGTCTAGGTCATGGGGTGGTATACGTTCGATAATACGGAAACTCGACAAGGCGAGTTAATAGAATTTTTGTACTACTTCGTTGTTGTGTTTTCGATACGTTGTTTCTACTTCTATAGGTACGCATTGTTGCATAACATTTGAAGAAACAGGGTTCCATTGTTTTGATCGATTAAAGTCGATGAAGGCTTACGATGGTTTGTGTATTGTACAAGATATTTCGATTATGACGAGTGTCTAAATTATTTTCATATTGAAAATAAGAAAATCACTAAAAAGAATTTACATGCATTAATAATTGGAAGCAGCACTTATTACCTTTTATAGAATCATTTAGTTATTTGAAATTATCTATTAAATCACATAGCAATAATAAATTTTAATATCTTTAATACTAAAGGTATACACCTACATACTACTCTATACATACATATACAATATACGGGTATACATACATATATATATATATATATATATATATATATATATATATATATACGTAACTGCTTCAAAGAAATCGAAATGAAAGATATGTAAGTAAACGTATACCTATACTGTAATAATATAAAATATATGATATAAATTCACAAAATTTCTATAAAAAATTATAAATTGTTTGTTTTGGCCACTTCGATAGTTCTAGTATTAACTCATTAACGTACAAATTTTTCCTTGATTTATTAATAGAAATGATTACATTCTTTTACAATAAAAGATAACTGTTAATAGTAGATGTATTATATACTTTTCATGAGATATATAGATATTTTATTTTAGAAGATGTAGCTTGAGTACATAAGCATCAATGGAAAAATTAAATAATTTACTAAACTAAAGGTAATAATCTATATCCGTATATATCACATGCATGTGCATTAAGTTGTTAAAAACAAGTCATAAGTGAACATCGTATATTGTTGATTAAACAATGTACCATATTTCTTTTACCATCCTCTACCAGTACATGTTTAATGGTATTGTACTTTTGAAACACCCTGTAAAAATCACTTTCTGCTAGAAGCGATTAAAGTTTCTGAACAGTAATGCACATGTACTCAATCGGCAAGTCTCGTGTGAAATATGAAAAGAACGGAAATACATATATAGCCTGGAATAAAAAGTTAGACGAAGCTTCGTTGCAAAACGAAGGATCGTTCGTTTGTTAGGAAGCTGTATGAAGAAATGTTATATTACTTGGCGGTTTACATACGTGGAGTTCGTTCAAACAGGTTTAATGTTCAAACGCGATTTTCTACAACGGTGGTTTCTAAGAGAATGTTTATTTATAATTCGACGATATATGTATGCATACATAAATATATAGGTGGAGATTTTGGTTGAAGTCATTGGAAAATCTATTGCTGCTGTACAAATTTGACTATGTGTATAACCAATTTCGTTATGTTCGGATGGGGCTGATTCATGCTATCACAATTTTATACCACCGATGAAATCCAACTTTACGTGATGTAAAATACAATGCTACCTTTAATCTTTTGTCTTTTAATATTTCTCAGTATTTTAATCTAATTTTAATTTAAATGTCAGTTTTTAAATTTACATATAGGTACTAACAATAAGTATGTATATAGGATGTCTAGGTTAATCCAATATACGTATCAGCATCTTTAATTTCATAGAATATTTAATACTACAACTACCAACTTGTCCACTACGATAAATATTCTGCGTATAAATAATTATAATTAAAGTGGTACAATGAAAAAAATATAAATATAATGTATATATTATAATGATTTGAAACATGATTTTAAATAAAATGTAGAGATACTTTATTTTGTACGTTGAAGGCAAGGTAATAATATGCTTTTGCTCCTTTCAAGTGTACTATCATAATATACATACATATAAGAATGTTTTCAAGCAATTTTGCAATTGGGCTATATGAGAGCACGGTGGCTATTTTCTGATCGCGTTATATATGAGGTCCTATTGTATTGTGCCAAAATCACATATTGTGTATAGTTTTTGACAATTGCAAAAACAAAAGTACTAAAATCAATCGTTTTGGCAAATCGGCAGTTGTATTGTTCAGTAGCAAAGAAAAAATATGGAAGGCTCTAAAACATTTTATTTTTAAGTGTTAGAAAATTCTGTTAAAAAATATGACAGTTGATTAATAAATATTAATAAAAATGATAAACGTCAGAAATACAAAGAACTCTTCGATACAAGCTATAAGGATCTTCTAGGATACGTATCTTCTACACGAAAATAACCTCTTATCAACGAAAATTCCTTTCAGAAACTTGCAAAATATTTTTGGCAGTTCAAATCTCTAAAACTCATTGACCTATACTTACACGGCTTATTCGCCTAAAAGAATATCTTTTTATTGCGTGTACAAATTCATTTGCTACTTCTACATTTAATCAATGATAACTCTATTCTAGATGAAAAATTTTTTCCCCAGTTGTATATCCTTTATTTTATTCTATAAAAGGTGCACCATATAATTATCGAGTCGTATTTTGTCTATTTTTTTGCAAATAAACTTTTGTTACGTAAAACAGGCACCAAATTAATTTAAACACCTTATAAATATGAAAATGATCGCGCAATATGACGCGAAATCGATAAAATGCATGATGTAAGGTGTAAGACGTAAGGAGTTTTACCTGTTGCAATTCTCAAAAGCAGGCGCAATGTTAAATGCTTATTTTGAGTAAATACTACTCGTTTTAATCATTATTGCAACATGTTCCTCAAGGGGCAATTATCTGTAGAGTACAAATGATTCCATTGAATCATTCTCTTCGAACATTTCGTTGAAGCCGGATCTCGTATAGTACTGTGTAATAATAATCATGATAATGGTTATTATCGATTAACCGTCACTATGCACGTGACTGTATTTGTTGCTAAACCGAGGCAATCGATAATTCTAGCAGCATATGATGTTCCGATTAAAGTATGTTCGATTAGTGTTTCATTATTTTTGGAACGTTGTAATTTATAATAAAAAAATTTATTCTAGTCAAATTTTAGGTCATGGAGTAATCAGTAATCATTCCTCTTATTTTATTTTAAACTCACTTTTGGCTAGTTATCTATTTTTTAAATAGCTTCTTCAGAGCTTCTGTATTTTATATGATTCAAGGAAATAACTTCCCTCTTACACTATTTAAACTTAAACCAAGCTCAACAGTAATAATCAACAAACACGTGAATATGCGGTTAACTTGTAATTTACATCCCTCGCTAAGGAAGAA
Source organism: Bombus difficillimus (assembly GCA_014737525.1). Lineage (NCBI taxonomy): Eukaryota > Metazoa > Arthropoda > Insecta > Hymenoptera > Apidae > Bombus > Bombus difficillimus. The sequence continues at coordinate 241,949 of JACXIT010000160.1, forward strand.
AATTCTTATTTAGATAGGCTAACTACTATTCGAGAAAATGAAAATAAACATTTTCTCATAATCCACATGGGAATAATGAAACTTACTGTCAGCGAAACGCCTGGGTCTTTAATACAACTCTATACCTGAACAAGATAAAAATACGAAAAATAGAAAAAAAAACAGCCATGGAATTAAAATATCTTGAAATAAACCAGCAGAGGGAAAGCGAATATATCGTAATAGTAAACAAGCAGTTTTTACCTTGAAAACGATCGTCATATGCGAATAACATCGTAAGAAGAGGAATTTACAAGCCGAGCCCCTTGCTGGTAGATCGCCAGATTTACTCGAGCATCTCGAGCATTGCTATCGATCAGGTAGCTAGCCTATCTACTACTCTCTAACTCAACTATTGCATCGATCCAATTTCATCCAATGATCCAATCTAAACAATACTATTTTACTTTGACGACAAAGAAAAGCAACAGATCGCAAAGCTATCGATCTATCTATCTATCTAACACATCATTTATATACATGCTTTATAATTAAAGATACAGGAATGAAGCCGAGTAGGAAAATAGGAAATAGGGAAATAGGGAAATAGGGAAATAGGAAAATTCAAAATGTAAGATAGAGGAATCTCGACTGAATTTTTTCTTGGCATGAACATCAGCTTTCGTGTGGAGTTATTCTTGGCACGATCGTCCATGACGATGACGAGCATCGTCGATGAGGTGGTGGTCGGCAATAGAAGGAAGACACGAAGTAGTCGGAGACGGTTATTCGGTTCGCCAGCGACGGAATCGAGGAACTTTGCGACGCGTCGTCGGTCAAAGAGTGATGATTATTGGTATCGAGAGTAACCCTATTGCGGATATAGAGTTGTCAGGTGAAACTTTGGTTCATTAAGACGATCCTCGAGAGCCTAGAAAACTAGAAACTCTTTCAACTGCGAATGGTCTCTTGCACTTTTTATTCCTTTTCATAATCGTTATACTTACGATTTAATCTCAGATTATCGTTTCATTTTGGAAAAATAAGAGGAAATCATTTGGTATATTATTTTCTACATTTATATCTAAATGTGATGTTTTCTAAATTTGGTCATAATATGGATAATATTATTTATTGTAACGCTTCTTTGTGGAAAGATAGAAGAATTTCTTGGGGAGGGGGGGGGGAATATAATTTTTATATTTTTTAAATTTAAATATAAACATAATACTTTCTAAATGTTATAATAACATGGAATTATTGTAGATAATTTTCTTTTTGAAAAAGTAGAAGGAAGCTGTCTGGTGGTGTAATATTTTAATATTTTCCAAATTATAATATAAATATAATCTTTTTAAGATTTTATTACAACATGGAATTGTTTCGGATAATTTTATTTGTGAAAAATTACAATCGTTGTATGATTATCAAGACTCTTTTAGCAAGATATTTAAGTTGGTTAGGTACATGTTAAATGTTTATATGTATATGAGAAACACGAGTGATAATAATTGCCGTGAGAGGTATTGAGATAGATCTGTTGGTGAGATATTGTGATTAGAATGACCACCTTACGCTTGACTGAGGTCCAACTGTCAATTATCCGTCACATATCCGACCGATTGGCAATGAAAATGTTCCTATTTATAAGTTATGCATTTGCAACATTTCGATGTTATATTCGTGTGTTTTTGTCAAGGGTTCCCACTGGAATTTTTGGAAAATTTCTTCTCGCTAAACTCAGTATTTTCGGCGAATTTTTACGTTAAGGGTAATGATCTATGATCCTTCATGCACAATAATATTTTGATCTTATTTTAGCAACTTATCGTAAATAAGAAATTCGCTTCGCTGATTGTATTCACTTTCTTCAAATACCATTTACTCTACGCATAGATATATCTAGATCCTAGACTATAAATAATCGTCCTTCTTAAATGAACGCATCCTCGAAAATTTGCAGACAAATTGCTTCACCTCCCAAACTATTCCAACATATTAAATATTTCTATTATTTTCAACTACAAATGAAATATATTTTCTATTTTTTTTATTTTTTATTATTAAATATAGCTTAAATTATCCCTCAAAACTTTTATTTTTCCAATTAATAATATCGCAATAAGATATTAGAATATTATAGTAAAAACGTGGCATTTTTTGAGTGTCAGTAAAAACCCACATGTTTCAGTTGACTGGAAGACTCGAGAAGAAAGTTATCATTTATAAAACAAGCATTTGTTATCCTAACAATAAAGTTGGATACTTATAGAAATACATATAGATCTTCGAAACGTTATTCAACCAAATAATTGGATCATAAATTACAATGTAAAAGGTCTGTGCATCGAATTCGAAGTCCGTCAAGTTACTTTTTGTCACGATTTGTCCAACGGCTCAAGTGTCATGGGCCAAGTAAACTCTATTTCGATCCTCGGTTTTATCAGAACCCAGATCAATTTATTTGCATCCTCGATGAATTTTTCGCAAAAACATCCTAAATTTTAACGAACAGAATTGAAATTTCACCTCGCGATTAACATTTAGTAGTTTTTAATTCCACTTTAATTTCAATTCGGTATCGAAGATTCATTTGAAAAATTGCTGTAATTCATTTAACCGAAATATCGATTTCTTTATGACTTTTTTTTTTTTAATAACTTTGCCTCTCTGCCTAAACTTTAAATCAAGTAAATGTTTTTCTGCTATTTAATCAATTGAATTTTTTGCGTTATTCTTTATTATTAATTCATTATTTCAGCTTTCCAAGCATATGATAACACATTATGTGGTGCTAAAAATCAGAGTATAAGTAAAAAAAACAAGGCTATCTTGCAGCCTTTTGGAAAAATACTAAACATATTTCAATCCAGGAAATTTTATTTTATCTAATTTTAGAACTTGCAGATAATTATAGGAATTATTATTATAGATTAATATCTATAATTGTCGTTAATTTTCATTAATATCTGAAGTATAATGCCTACGTACTTTTATGTTATCGATAGATAATTACTGATTTATTTCGTGTATCATTGCCAATTGTTATTTAATCTTTTTTATTATTCTACAACTATCGATATTCGAATTTTATTACATTTGTTTCCCTCCTTATAATTTCTAAAATTACAAATCTTAGTAAATTTATAGTTCACATTTCTTTTTTTAGATATAATTGTAGACTGAAAAAGCTCTATTGTCTCTCTTCTGCAATAATCCCCGAGCAAAATTGGGAAAGGTCTATTGTAAAGCAAATCCGTATAATTAATCATAATCGAAAAACTCGGTGGAATTCAATTTGAGCATCATAAAACATTCTCTCTTTTGTGTATGCGTGTGTGTATCGCCACTTCCTTCTTGTTACGACGTTACAGATTACCGAAAATAATATTTTCCTTTTATCCTCTTTAGCATTGTGGATATTATAATCAGACGAAGAATTCATCTGACAACTCAAAAGTCGGTCTAACTTCCTAGTCAATGTACATGGAGAAACCAAATACAAATACAATATATAAAGAACTCAAATTCTGCGTTTAGTTGGTTCCGCAGAGTGAATTTATTGATTAAATATCGAAAATTTTGAACCAGTTTCGTTCAAATTTAGCAACTATTGACAGAATGATTTGGAATTTTTATGAAATCCCGTTTCAATTATATACAGATACATATACATCATACAATGATTAATTTAACTCTCGCACTTTTTACTAATCACAGTAACGTCACAATCAAACGTCTAAACATGGAATAAAATTTCCTGAAAAGGAAAGAGGAAAGAAAAACTAAATGTATGCATTAGAACAAATATAGATATAATTAATGAAAATAATTTCAATAAGAAAAGGGGCTTGGTCATTGATTTAAATCGCCAAGATAGGCGTTTCGATGATGAAATCTCGAACAAGTTGTGGTTCGAGTAGATAGTGAATCTATAGTACGATAGGAATTTTCGAGGCGATGTCACCGTGGACAGAATCAATATCAGGGGCAAAAGTCCGGTCACGGAGAGTGACGATGGAAAATAATGCTGGCCCTGCATTATTACTCGAATGCTAAGGGAGTCGGTGCCACGTTGAGGAAGGTCACGGGTGCCTGGTGGAGCGAAGACGGTGATCCTGTTTACTCGAAAGATCTCATCAAGGAGTTTGAAGTGGAGAATCCACCGCTCGAGGATGAGCTCGCTTGGATTCTCAAAAAAGGTATTTCGCTATCCGACGCTTGATATTTCGAGTTCCGAGTGTCGTTTCTAATAGGAGTTTATATCGTTATGAGCGAACGTTATCGTTGATAGAATTGTCGTCACTGGCGTTTCTCGTAATTTGAAACCGTACAATACCCGATGGATGAGACTATTTTATGTGAATTTGTCGTTTAATCTGTTATCCGGGTCAACTGTTAATTAGAAACTCGTACGAACATGAAATTGGAAATTAATCGAGACAAATCAATTTTAGTGCCTCCATATTTAATAATTGAGAAGTTTTTTTCACCACGCTGTTAAAACATTACGCTTTGATAAACTATACATTAGAGAAATCAAATTTTCAATAATTGTATCTAGAAAGAGAGAAAGATGGACACCGCTAACGAGAAAATATTGAAGCACAGAATGCAGAATTCAATAGTACAAGATTCAACTCTGCAACTGGAATTGTCGACAGATTGTAACTTGTAGCGACTACTGGAGGGTAAAATGTCATTCTAATTCATAGATTGCATACAAATCATTTTAACGTCGAGAGTATTTTCAAATTACGGCAATTTCCTGACTGGAGAATTGGCGTAATAACCACGACGTAGTTATCATTCTGACTTTTATTCTTTGTATTTGATCGTGCAAAACGAGAAACAGGAAAATCGATGTAACGCATGTAACGCATGTAACGCATGTGACGCATGTGACGCATGTGACGCGTTCAGACCGTCGCACGTCGCGTCGCGTTGCAAAACATGAAAGGTACCTACCTATTCCGAGCACTAAACATGTTAAGGACATTGTAGTTATTAGCGTTTCTAAATTGGTATATAGTGAAAATATGTACACAGTTACACATGTATATTTACAGTTTCGGATAATATTTAAAATTTGTTTAGTTTAAGTTTAATCTATTTAAATTTTAAAAATTTGTTTGGGGATATGAACATTTTTTAATGCAAATACATTTTGCATATTTTGTTCATGATTATTAGGGAAATCTGCAAATTGTTAAACATAAGACAATTTTCATATATCTTTATGATTTTTTGCAGAAGTAGAAATATTGGGTTGGCAACTAAGTGATCGCGGATTTTATCAATACCACCTAATGACAAAATCCGCAATTATTACTTAGTTGCCAACCCAATGTCAGCAATTAAAGATGATTTAACGATGGCTTTAAGAGTTTCGTGACGTAATAATTTAAACTCATTTTGAGAAACTGTTCTCTGTTAACTATACTGACACGTTTCCCAGCCGATTCGCCATCACTGTCTTGATCAGTATATTTACATCACGATGACGACGAACGACAGCCTAACTGTACGGCACAGTCTTTTCACCAGTCAGTAGCTTCATCATCTTTGTACCGAAAGCCAGTGTAGTGAACGTTTCTCTAACCAGCACGCGTACAATTTATTCCAATATAGTAGGCGAACCTTCATCAGTATATTTATAATTCACATTTAATCAAAATCTAAATTCCTACATTTACTATACAATCACCTTATCAAAAGATAGTTTCAACTCTCGTAATCCGAGCAGGGAAAATCGTTTGGCCAAGGTTTCATCAATTTTTACGTGTTCAGTTCATTCAGTTCATTACACGGTACCTCGCATTTATCATTGTTTTCGTTAGTGTATTTATACTTTAGTCTCTGATAAAAAATAGCGATTTGAATTTACAACGCGATCTCTTTAACTATAGATAGATACATGTTCCCTTTACAGAAAATTCGTTTAGCGAAGAATTTATTTTTATGTATGATGATTTTTACTCGATATTGGTTGGAGTTGGTATACTTATAGTTGACCTCACAATCAGCAAATAGAATCTTTATTTTCCCATGCAATTCTATTATCAACCAATCGATTCGTAATCGTTTATTCGTTTTATATGCGTAGTAAAATTGAACGAAAACGGAAGGACAAACAAATAATATGAAATGTACATGGAATAGCTTAAAAAAATGATCTCTGCTATAGTGATATAGAAAATATATTTTAATGAATGTTTTGTGAATCTTGATACGTATTTTTATAAATATTTGGAAAGTTTATGTTACCTGTGAAAGAATTTCTCGTGTGATTCAAAGTTAGCGTTAGTATCAATGAATTGAAAGTGTTGATTGTCAGAATTAGTATTACATATTTATCATATGTACACATGTATGGTTTATATGCGTACGGTGAATGTCGGTACTACAGCCTTGATTTTTCTGTAATTTACAATTAATCGAGAAAACGAGTTTTTTATTCAACCATTTATGTCACGTAACATACAGTGACTCACGAAATATGTATGTGAACACTTATAAGAATTTTTTATGAATATATTGTATGTAGATATATAGAAGTCAGAAGATATGTACTGCAAATGTATTTAGTAAAAAATTAGTACACAACATGAATAGTCATCCTAAGCATGTAATATACAGTGCTAATCAAATTTCAACATAATACATAATATATTGATAAAAGATTTCTATAAGTATCTGAATAAAAAAGAATTAAAGAGAATTAGTTTAATTTCATTTAACTTGTAGCAAAATAATTATTATAACGTGTTAGTGTACAGTGTACAGGAAGACGGCTTTAATTTATTATTCATTTATGCACTTCTAATTATCTTTAAGATGGAAGAAAGTTATCGTGTTAAGGAAAAAAGGTGATCAGATTCATGAAGAATACATATAATCTGAATGGCCGGAATTTAACTGGAATTTTGTTCACTTCATATGACACCCACAGATCCATTTTATTCTATCGCAAGCTGTTATTCAACAGCACTTCATCCTATTGACACCGTTGTTGCAGTTCTTCCAGTTTCGCGATTGTTTTTTTCCCATTTCATAGTATTTTTACTCTTTCTCTCTTCCATGCTGCTGCTATGTTCTCTCGTATCTTGTATATTTGCGTCCTCGAGAGCTTTCCTCGCTTTTTCTCTTTTCCTTCTTTTCTATTCTCTCTCTCTCCCCCTCTCCCGTTATCCATTGTGATTTTGCACGTCCTCGAAAAAGCTATTGCTTGCTTTTTAAGGATGGACAAAATGACAAAAATGGTAAGTGTTTCGTTTCATATTCTGTTCCCGATATTAATACATGTTGTTCAATCTGTGTTTTATTGATTCGTACTTGCTACACTTAAGGCGTGCAATTTTTATCTTTAGTTTTCAAATTTTCATTTGATTTTCAATACATTTTATTTTCAAATTTCACGTCAACTCATATCGCGTTTGTTGGAAAAATTTCATAGACTTTTTATTGGTATATTTATTATTTTTTATAATCTTGATAATTGTTATCTGATATATCTATGTACTGTTCTTTTTAATGGTTTAGTAGCAAAGTGTCTTTCTTTTTCAAAAGTTAGTTAACATAGCAATATCTCGAATGTGTTATTATCTTAAAGTTAAAGTAAAGTTTTTAGTACATTACTACTTCTTATTTCACTACTATTAATACTTTAATAATGGGATTGTTCGAGAAAAAATGATTAACACATTTAGGCCGTGTAAAAGCACACATGTACGTCTTTTGTATATTATCATTTAAACACTGGTTGCATAAAAGTATCTCTTTTTATATAAAATTGTTGTATTTTGATCGGAAATTGAATACATTAGAAAAACTTGTTATAATATTAATATATCGATATAAAAAATGATAACGACGAGAGTATGTACATATATTTTTTCAATCTTATTATCAAAATATTGTTTTACTACATTAATAGTGATATTATTCAAAGAGATATTATTCGAATGATAACCTTATTATCTCAAATTATCTTAAAATACAATATGATATTGCATAAAATGAAAAAAGAAATTAATTTATATTTTATATTTCATACATTTTTATGAAACTATAATTAGATACATGTAACGTCTGAATTGATATAACGTACATTCATTTATTCGCGTCATAAAATTTGTAATATCTGAAGCAAAATCATTTCTATTATTTCCTTCATTTATTACCCTCTCTTTTCTCATTTCGTTTATTACGAAATAAATATCATACATACGAAAACAGTTAATAATCGTCATAATGCATGGAAACTTTACAGCCATACTACATACATATGTATATGCTCTAGCTCTGAGTAATGGAATTCTATGCTACGTGTTGCTAACGTTATACCTTACTTCCTTGTTATTAGAAGCAACTGCGTATATTACGTGATGTAACAACAAATAAGTGGTACACTGATATACAAAATGTTTCATTTATTTCGAATTCTTAAATATCTTATGTTATTTACTTCTATCAATGAAAAAATTGTATCAGGACAAAATTAGCTGATTCAAAATATTATGATATTTTGAGTTATATATGCAAAACAATATTCTTGTATTTATATTCTGTTTGTTTTTTATACGATAAGCTCTACAAAATTAATATTAATATCATTTAAACTTGAACTAATTTTTATGCATTGTGAAGTAACTAACAAGAAACACTATTTAATTGATAATGGAATCACACAGATTTTTTCATATTAATTGAAAGTATACTACTTATAAAAACTTGTAAAGATTTAAACAAAAACTTTTTACGATACTCTGTACACATTTCTAATAAGCGATTCTCTCGTATGTTTGTTATTTTCACATAACTGTATTTCATATTTGTCATATATATTTAAAGGTAGCGCCAAGACTTGATTCGGCGCCGAATTCTGTTACCATAACCTATCATAATGTAGTCACAACCACGAAATCATGATCGTGGTCATAGCCATAACAGCTATATCTATATATAGGTCGTAACTCGCAAGTATGAAAAGTATCATTTTATCGAGATTAAACTATTTGAGTATGTAAAAGTGTCAAGTGTCAACTTTTTTGTTATGTAGATTAAATATTATAATAATTCGTTCCGGCTGATAAGGCTTGAAAATAATTCGAAAAATATTGTGTAAATTGTAAGAACATTGTGACATCGCATGAAAAAATAAAGATGCTACGTCGTAACCAAAAAGCATTACTCTACTGTGAACTATTTGGACTTTCAGAGGAGGACGAATCACAGATTTTCGTAAAGTTCTTCAAATTTCACAAGTGTTATGATCTAATACCAACCAGCGCTAAATTAGTTGTTTTTGATACGCACCTCCTCGTCAAGAAGGCCTTCTTTGCTCTCGTCTACAATGGTAAGTTGCAAAATTATATATATTTGTATAGCATTTTAATGATCATTATTTCATTTCATTGCTCAAAATCAATTTTTTATTATGGGAAACATTTACATTTACTACATGATTTAATGCATTAATAAATATTTAACAAATTATTTTTGATATTTTTGTATTTATTACTCATAAAATTATTTATTTTATCGTATATTACATAAATAACTTTATATACAGGTGTGAGAGCTGCACCACTATGGGACAGTTCAAGACAAGAATTTGTTGGAATGCTAACTATAACAGACTTTATAAAAATCTTACAGATGTACTATACCAGCCCATCTGTAACAATGGATGAATTAGAAGAACATGAATTAGATACATGGAGAAGTAAATATTTTTTATCGATAGATGTTCTATAGATTATATATATGTTCAAAAATATAAATACTTGAAATTTTATCATTTTAGAAGTCTTGAAAGATCAAGTGCATCCATTAGTGAGCATTGGCCCAGACGCATCTTTATACGAGGCCATTAAAACTCTAATTCAAAATAGAATTCATCGTTTGCCTGTGATAGATCCAGATACTGGAAACGTTCTCTATATTTTGACACACAAACGAATTCTTAGGTTCCTCTTTCTTTATGTAAGTATGAAACAAGAAGAATTGTAAAATCAAAGAAACTACTTATCGGCATATATATCTTATTTGAATAATTCATTAACAGATACACGAGCTACCAAAACCATCATTCACCAGTAAAACATTGAGGGATCTAAGGATAGGTACCTTTGAGAACATAGAAACAGCAACAGAAGAAACTAGCATAATTTTAGCTTTAAAGAAATTTGTTGAAAGGAGAGTTTCTGCATTACCAATTATTGACACTGAAGGAAAGTTGGTTAATATTTATTCAAAGTTTGATGTTATTGTAAGTGAATTTTATAAGTCTCAAATACTATACTTTTATTTTTAATAATATTATCTAATACGTTATTTTTGTATTTTCACAGAACTTAGCTGCAGAAAAAACATATAATAATTTAGATATTTCATTAAGAGAAGCAAATGAGCATCGTAACGAATGGTTTGAAGGAGTTCAAAGTTGTAAATTAGATGAAACCCTATTTACTATTATGGAGAGAATTGTTAGAGCAGAGGTATAATCTTCATATTTTTCATATTAAAAGAAAATGTTAGAAATGATTGATTGTTTATTGCGGTACATTTTAAGTAGAACAGAGCTTATAATTATTTAATTTTGTAATATAATGTACTATTTTATATGACTGTGAATATATATAAATAAGTCATATAAAACTTTTTTAGGTCCATAGGTTAGTAGTGATTGATGATGATGATAAAGTGATCGGTATAATTTCTCTATCCGACTTACTCTTCTACCTCGTTCTTAGGCCTTGTGGTAAGAGTATATCTTAATTTACATTTTTTCGAGACAAAAGTACACAGCATTAATATTATTAAGATTAAAAGGTATTAATAACAAACAAATATCAATGTTTAGGTGAAGATGGCAGTAGCAACAAAGATAGTTCTGTATCGTTAAGAGCACAGGATTCTATGTCAAAGGCTCCGAGTTCTGTGCAATCGGAGGCTTCCATTCCTGATGGTGAAGCAGAAGCTGAACAAGATACAGCTGACGTAAACCAATCTGAAGAAGCACCCGTAACACCTAGTCCACCGCTGAGTCCTGCAGCATCAGATATTTCTGAACCTCAGTCAACTTTAGTAAATCAGTCTCAAGAATCTGCGTGGCGGGAAGTAGCCGTATCAGGAGGAGATTGAACCAATATTATCTTAATATGCCATTAAGCATGAAATTGTGAATCAATTGTTTGACTATAACGTCAAACTGTTATAAGATAACAACAACAAGCAGTGTACGACTGAGCTTGTTTTTCGTTTGTTCTTAATGCTCATGTGTACAATGCTTAAGAACTTAGGAAAAATATGCGAAAAATTGTTCTTCGCTCGTTCGATCAATTTACGTCACAAAACTAACTGTTATCTAAAATAATGTAATCGTATTGAACGCGTGAAAATAATGAAATGAGTTTTACTGGACGCGACAAACGATAATGCGATGCTCTATACTGTATAAAATAATTAAACTTAATTTTTTTATGGTACAAATGCTACTCAGCGTAAACGTTCGAGCTTCTTGCCAGGAACGGTTGCTACGCCATTATCTACTCAGGGTATGATATTCTGTACACCCTTTCTTCAATCGTACACTGGGAATGTTTCAGTAGAATTTTCGAGGAAACAAATAGTGGTTTCTTGCATCCTTTAGATTTATGATGTTACTACGCTCCTAATACTGGTATCCTTGTATTTTATTTCAAATCAAAGATTATGAAGTAATTTACTTTACTCATATAGTATAGAAAAATGTGCAGAAGACATAAAACAGAATAGTCGTATGTCAAAGAGTGCTCCATAATTAATAAATATGGACCTCGTTTTTACAGAGGCCTTCCATGCTTTCTCCTGACAGGAACGAAATACAGTGTTAAGCAAACGTCTAAACATGTACATATATCCTGTATGCTTATCTATAAAAAAAGCTTCTTATCCATGAACTGTCACGTTGGATGTCTGAATATTAGAAACTGATATGCATAATAAACGATTTTGTTTTAAACGATTGCACAGCATGTGATACTTTTAAAAAACGAAAAAAAAAAAAAGAGAAAAACATGGTGCTTTTGATCTTGCATTAACTCTGATATAACGATAAAATGGAAGTAGTGTGCAGATAATGAATAACAAACAATAAAATACATACGTAGTAGATAAAATGTTCGAAATTAATTGTATTATTATCTAACTTCTACATAAACTTCACGAAATATTTCACTACAGGAAAGCAATACTTATTAAATTTATATGTTATTATTTCATGTACGTTTTTTAAGAAATAACATTTATGAAATGAATATACATTAAGTACTGAAAGGCCTACAAAATGTGAAAAATAAGAACAATTCTACAAATAATATGCGTTGCCACGGATATTTTAATTAATGTATAAAAATACTTGCAGCACTTCGTTCAAGTTATTTATGAAACTATTTAATTACGAACATATTAGTCTTTTTAGACTTGTGTGTATATACATACATATAATTTTACTTAGTAGCACTTCTTTTAAATACTTCTATGTTTGTATTTGCTTTATATGCAAGAGATTTTTATAAATTAACTAATATGTTCACGAATTTTACTTTTGAAAAGAGAACATGTTAAAATTTTTACGATTTCTCACTAAGTTCAATACGTTATTAATCACTGACAAAGAGACAACTGGCATTCGAAAAGAAATACAGTAAATGAAAAATTTTGTAATTGTATTTTATGTTGTTGTTACTTTTTATATGTAAGTGATGATTAGTTAAAAGAAATTATTTCGAAAACTGCGAAAATTGGTTCTCGTAAATATTTATAAAATTAATAGTATCATACAAAGATTAAACAAGCACCAATATTGAACTGTACTTGAGAATTATATAAAATAGAAACTCTACTCAATATTGTATATTGTTTAAATAACAAATTATAAAATGAGTGGCAGAAAGCATTCCTGTAAAAATGTTTTATTAAAAAAACACTGTTTCAGCTTGAAACAGACTTCATTCTACGCTTACTGCACGTAAGAAGAGGTGGAATTATAAATTATGCAGGATATCTGCATGTGTTACATTTATGTGGAAATCTGTATATAAGTGGCCTCTGTGCCAGGGAATATATTTTCCTTTTTGGCACAAAGCTCCATTTCGTCTACAGAAATATAGATGAAAACTACCTATTTGAAAATTGAAGGGGACAGTGCCTGTAATTTAGTGAGTTTATTCCTAGGTACATTTACAAGGATAAGAACAAATATTCCATTTCAGATGAGAGCGCAGTCAGGATAAAGCAAATTTACGTTAGTATTAATTATCAAGAGGCGTAGCGAGGGGACAATGATTTTTGTACAGCTGAAATGATTGTAGCCGAATAAGATTTAGTGTGCTATAGCTGCGAATATTATTTCCTTTTAGTACAAAATACGTTTCAACTTTACAAGTTGTCACGTTCACTTTTTTTCTAGTTTTTAGACGTAAAGAAATCTACAGTAGCCTACATTCTGCAGCGCATCCGATTTCAATATTATTACATGTTGTAGCTGAAAGCACAAGTTAATGTAACGTTAACAGAAAACATTGTTACTGTTGTGTGAGAAGCCATTGAAGTCGGTATACGCTGCATTCATGAACCAAAACACTATAGACAAGGTATTAAGAATAAATTGTACAATAAAAAGAATTAATCGAATAATTAGACAGTACACTTAGTCGCGTCGCAGTACTGTATATCCAGGGCAAAAGCTATTAGCGTATTATTCATGTCCCTTGTACATGTAAGGTACAAATGAAAAAAAAAAAAAAAAAAACGAATTGCTGAGTGACAAAATACATCGTAACTGAGACATTTTATTTCATTGTTTGTAATGATTTCTATGTGCCTTTACCCTATCTTTATATTATACTATACATATGTCTTAACATCTTTAATATTTTCTATCTAATACAAATGTTTTAAAATTTTATAAGATATGATATATCAAACATATGAAAGTATAAAAAGATTTTCATTATCATTTGTGAACAATACTAATAATTAATATTAGACGCTGATAATTCGTGATCACTATTATATTATTTATAATTCTATTAACGAATTTGACCTCTTTATCTTCTTATACTGTCTTTTTGACAGTTCGTTTTTCCTTAGTTCATGTTTACGGGAAATCTGCATATTAAAAAATAAAGAGAATATCATTTATCTTCATTAAGTAAAGTATGTAAATCAATTAGAATGAAAAAGAAATATAACAAATCACTTACAATTTCATTATCTAACCTTGAAGGATTTGATATCCTTTGCTTTTTTTTTATTGATCTATCTTCTTTGTTACTAATTACTGGCATTTTTTCAAATAACATATCATATTCCGAATCAGAATCTGAATTGCTTTGCATAGTTTGCTGTTTTCCTTGAAAATTGTTAGTGGTTTTATTCTTACACTGCTGTGTATTTTCTTCATTAACTTCTTTATTCGTAGAAAATGAAAACTCTGAACGTAACAACATACATGATATTTTTGATGTCAAATATACCTGCAATATAGAACAATATATAATAAGTAGCAACTTGATTAAATTAAATACTATTCTTTAATATAACATCCTCCAATACTGAATTATTTTTACCTTTCTCAGTAATTCTTTTGTGTTAATATGATGTATTTGCAAAAATCTATCTAAACCAACACTAATAATGTAAGGTTCAATTCTACTACAAGCTATTCCTGTTACAGCTCCAGCTGATCCTTTATATGTATTTAATACTTTAGCTGGTTTTCTTAGGTCTATGAGTTTCATTATACCTTTGCCAGAACCAACTATAATCTGCCTACAATTAGATAATCAATTTTCCATATTTATATATGATATCCATTAAAAATTTTACATTACATTTTTTTATGTATATTATATATACATACCTTTTTTGTGGCACCACAGTTAAAGTTGTTAATGCTTCATCTTTTACTTCAACATTTATAACAGGTCTTCTTTGTGATTTTGGATCATATAAACGCACCTTAAAAGTTTCATTTTTGTACAATGAAAAAATGTTTACATAATTTAACAACTACATATTAGAATCATACATATATCAATCAAAATCTTACATATCCGTATTTACTAGTTGTAACAATTTCTTCTGTACCAGGAAGAAAATCTATATCAGAAATCCAGATAGGAACCCTTAACTGTAACCAATCAGGAGGTACATTTTTCTCTATAAATATTTGTGTTTGTTTTTCTATATCAAATAATTTTAATGCATGTTCTTGACCTCCAGTAGCTATTATTTGTTTATTTATTTTCGAATGACGCATTTTATCTAAATTTTTACCAGCATTCATTAAAAATCCATCTTCTTCTTCAAATCGCCAGAGTTTTATTTCTCCTGATTGTACAGCAGACAAAATTGCTCTGTAAATAAAATCTCATATTAAAATTATACACCGCAATACTATTTGATATTTTTAAAAGTTACTTACTCATTATATCGAGATATGCCAGTAATTTTTCCTGCTCCAATATTGCAAAAGAAGGAACATGTAAATGTTGAACAATTGGTATCATAAACTTTTATACTGTAAAATAAAAGAAGTTATGATATTTTTATGAATAATAAATGAAATTTCAGTATAATTGATAAATGACATATTATACATGACCTCCTAATGTCTTTTACACCACACGCAATTAGAATTTCTCTTTCCTCATCATCACCCCAAGACATTGTCGTAACCTCATCGTTATTAGTTATGGAAATCAAATTCTGTATATTTTGTGATATACATTGTTTTTTATCTACTCTTACACCTGTCGATAAAATGCACAATTGAATTTTATATATTTCGTTTAGCTGCCATTATTATTAATACAATATTTCGTACATAAAATAAAAACGATCTTTTTAGGTTAATGTATTCTCCCAATCTATTGTAAATGTATAATGTTACAACTAAGTATTTATAATTACCTTTGAAAATTCCAGATTTACCACCAACATAAATATCATAATTATCTTTTGTACTCATTTTGACTATAAGTAATTTTATAAATAATAAAATTCGATAATAAGAATGAATATACAAATATGTATAGGCTTCGAATAAGAACTATAAAGAGTGAAACCGTTTCCTGGGAGGGGAACCGTGGTATATAGATCCGCATTGGTGGTTGGTTGTAAATGCGCAAGCGCAGCCTTATTTATATATATATTTTTTTTTATTTAGTTGATTATTTACAAACAATTCTTTTACAGAATTTTAAGTAAATTATTTTGGCGCGGTACTGTAACTTTAATTATAAAAGTTTATAGTGTGTTTGATTCTAGTTGAATCTAATGCTTCAATCTAAGGGGTATTGCCTTTTTAGTCTGCGGATCTGATCCGTCGGGTCAAGTAATTGGGTAACTAATGGGTTTTGGTGGTTGTTAACTTTTATATTATATCTGTTTCTAAACTTGGAAATTTCTTCTTTGATTGTGGGTATCTTAAGGTCGCGATGTATTGTTTCGTTGGTAACGTACCGAGGTGCATCTATTACGGATCTTAGAGTTTTTGATTGAAATCGTTGAAGAATTTCTATGTTGGAATTACTCGCTGTTCCCCATAATTGGATCCCATAGGTCCAGACAGGTTTTAATATGGCTTTATATAGCATTATTTTACTCCGCATGTTTAAGTTGGAGCATCAGCCAATAAACTAGTAGAATTTTTTTAGTTTTGTTTTCAGTTCTTTGGATTTATCTACGATGTGCCGTTTCCATATCATTCTTCTGTCTAGAATCATGCCCAGATATCTGACTGTATCTTTGTTTGGAATTGGAATATTATTTATGGTCACCTGTGGGCAGGATTGTTTTCGCAGTGTGAAAGTTATATGACTGGATTTATCTTCATTATTTTGAAGCGCCATTTGTGAAACCATTTTTCCATAGAGTCGAAATCTTGCTGGAGAGTTGAGGAGGCAATTATCGAGTCTGAGTGGGATGCTAATAAAGCTGTGTCATTAGCAAATGTCGCTATGGTTATCTCTGTCAAGGTTGGTAAGTCGGCAGTGTAGATGGTGAACAGCAGAAGTCCGAGGACACTGCCTTGGGGTATGCCAGTTTCTATTGGGAATGTTGCGGTCTAAGTATTTAATCATGAAGAGCCTATTGCTTAGATATGATTTTAGGATAGAGTAGTAGGTGTGTGGTAGGATTTTCTTTAGTTTGAATAAAAGTCCTTCGTGCCACACTTTGTCGAACGCCTGTTGAATATCCAGGAATACCACAGAGCAGTATTTTTTCTTTTCTAAATCTTGGCTGATTTTATGAGTTAGACGATGAATGTTGCTTCCGAAAGCCGAATTGATGATCCGGCATTGTTTTCAACTCCTCTAAGAGTGGAAGGAGTCGTTTCGTTAGCATCTTCTCATATAGTTTGGACAAAGGGGGTAGAAGACTAATTGTTCGATAAGACCCAGTTTCGTGTATTGGTTTTCCAGGTTTAGGGATAAGGGTAATCAATGATATTTTCCAAGACTTAGGATAATATTCAAGGCGAAGAATTGCATTAAAAATAGAAGTGATGAGTGCAATCCCTTTTATGGGAAGCTCCTTAATAGCTTTGTTACTTATCAGACCATGCCCCGATGCTTTTCTGGGATTAAGACGACGGATTAATTCTATAACTTCCAGAGATGAGAAAGGCTCAATAGGAGAAGATATCTGGAAGGGTGAGTGCAAGTATTCAGTTATTTCCGCTGCAATAGTGGAGGAATATGGTTTGAAAACATCAGTTAAATGACTTGCAAACAAGTTGGTTTTTTGTATAGGGCTACGCGCCCACCCTCCTTGCAGACAGCGAATTGGAGGGATTATTTGCGGAGGATGAGTGAGCTTCCTGGATGTCTTCTATAGTGAGTAGTTGGAGTCAGCTGTGGGAGACACATTAGCAAGATATTTTTGAAAACAGTCATTTTTGTAATTTTTAATAATTTTGGTTAGCTTTCTTTTTGCATTATTTAGCTTATGCTTGTCTTCAGGCGTTCTATGATTTTGCCAAACTCTTCTAAGTCTTCATTTTTCAGCTATTTTTATTAATATGTACTGGGGGTATTCATGTTTATTGACAAGACACTTAGCAGGGGTGGAAGAACGGATCGCGTTTATTATGCTGGTGTTTAAATATTCCGTGGCTACTTCTATATCTTCGTTTGTTTTTAGGGATATTGAGGCTGATGTTGAATGATTGAATACTTCCCTAAAGAGTTGCCAGTTTGTGAGTTCATTATGAATAAAGCCATTAGGTTGGTTTTCGATTATTGTTGAATTAATTGTTGCTATGACGGGTGAATGATCTAAAGAAAGTTCCACAAAAGAG
The DNA here is from genome assembly GCA_014737525.1 of Bombus difficillimus. Classification (NCBI taxonomy): domain Eukaryota; kingdom Metazoa; phylum Arthropoda; class Insecta; order Hymenoptera; family Apidae; genus Bombus; species Bombus difficillimus. The sequence continues at coordinate 260,283 of JACXIT010000160.1, forward strand.
GTGATTTGGATGTATCTTGGCGAGATGTTTTTAGTTATGAAGAACTCTAATAGGTCAGGTATTTTGTTACTGTCTGTGGGCCAGTACGTGGGTGCGTTCGTACTGAGGTAGTTAAGTCTGTTGGTGTTTATGGATTTCAAAAGGTTTTTGCCTCTTACTGTGATAAGTCTGCTACCCCATTGCGTATGTTTAGCGTTATAGTCTCCTCTAGCTATGAATCTATTGTCCAGGTCTTCGAGGAATTTGTCGAAGTTTTCTGTGGAAATAGAATGTCTAGGAGGACAATATACTGCTGATATGGTAATTGGACCATGCTAATGTTTTATCGCTACGTTTGTGGCTTGGAGGTAGTCCTTTTGGAATGATGGAAGCTCGTGGTGTTTTATGCTGGTCTTGATAATAATTCCGGTGCCGCCGTGGGCCTTTTCACTGGGATGTTGGGTATGGTAAAAGTTATAATCATTTATTATTAGGTAATTTTTATCGGTGAAATGAGTTTCAGATATGAGTATAATGTCAATTTCTTGTTGTTTTAGGAAGAATTCTAGTTCGTATTTATGCTGAGCTAGACCGTTAGCATTCCAAAGAGCTATGCATATTGGTTTTATTTTACATTGGAGCGTGTTAATTTGTCCATGATGATTGTAAGTAATGATAGCAAGTTATTAATTTGCTCTGTTTGTTTCACCATTAACTTTTCAAGCCTATTGAAGTTGCCCGTGTCTTGTGAACTGGGAACACTAATTTCTGGTTGAGCACTATGGATTTTCGGTCTGCTTTGATTTTCTTGAACTACCTGTGTGTAAGAGATTGAAGGGGTAGTGAATCTTTGTGGATTAAGTGCTTGGTTGGTTAGGTCCTTACCTCTGGGTTTGGGGTACTTATTATTATATAAGGTCTTGTAGGCTGTGCAACCTTTATAATTCGCAGGATGGTCTCCTTGACAGAGGATGCACTTCGCAGGAGTTTCTGAAGATTTAGTGCACTGATCTGTAGGGTGAATACCTGCACTTTTAACGTAGCGGTGATTGTGGTTGCAATATTTCTGCGTGTGACCGTACCTTTGGTGCCTTTTAGATTGAACTATCTCTTTTTTTATAAAAGGTGGTTCAATTTTTACTATCAAATTCATTATATGGTTGATATTATAAGCTTCTTTGTTGTTTGGTTTTTGCCTTAAGTCGATAAAGAATAAGGATAGTGGGTTTTTTGTGATTTTATGTCTTATATTGCTAATATTGGTTACTTCGGGGCCATGATTTAAGAGTTCAAGTTTCAGTTCTTCTAAGTTTGCTGTGTCGTGGATGTTGCGTAGTACCACTCGAAAAGGTCTTTCTTGTTTCAATTGGTATGTGTGGAAGTTTGCGTTCAGAGTTTTTAGTAACTTTGTTAATTTTCTATAGGAGTCTGGGTTGGCCGGCAGGATTTTAACCTGATTGTTTTTAATTTTTAGAATGTAGTCCTCTGTTAATTTCTTTCTCGATGGATTTTGTCATTGTTTGAATGTCGATAACATCATCAATGAAGATTGGTGGGGGGAGGGGGGATTTTTTTGTGTGTGTTGATTTGTTGATGTTTCAACTACATCCATAGAATTGTCTGTAGATTCTAATATTGCGTATCTGTTGTAGGTGGTAATGTAACTTGTTGACGGTTCGTTCTGACTAGTGTTCACATTTTTTTTGACTGAATCAAGCTTAAGTTTTTTGATGCTGTTGGTGCGGTTTGAAAGGTGGGACATATTACCCTTTTGCCAAGGAGGAGGTAGAACGGTGCGGTTGTAGTTTTGTTCATAAGGGCCTGATCTGGTTACTTGGGCCATCTTCGAGCTAGTTAATTCAAATTGAAATAACTAGTCGAGAGGCTATGATTTGGATTAGAGATTAGTAGTGTTGGATTTTCCATAAGTAAATTTAAAAAACACTTGGTTTATTTCTGCTTCAACTAACTTTCGACGGGGGCTCGTCATTTATTGTGAACTTCACTGGGCACTAGACACACGTCTACACGCTTCGGCAGTCGAAAGGAAACTGATTTTTTTTTTTTTATACTGACTTCAAAAAAGAGCGAAAGTATCTGAATTCGATGAAGATATTATTTTTATTTCTTTTTATGTACGTTCCCCAATTTCTTCGAAACGATTTGATCAAGCGGGATGATTCTTTTCGCATCTTATACTTCATGTTCTTCCGTTGATTCCGTTAAAGAATTTTTTTATATTTGTTTATTGTCAACTATTGTCTACTGCAAAGGCTTAATTTTTATACATGTTCTTCGATTGCTCTTTACTGGATTAACCTAGCAGAATGAAACTTTTACATCTTGTAGGGTTAATCCACCGATTGGTTCCGTTTACAAATCGTTTTATATTTCTCCATTTTTAATTATTGTTATCGCAAATTACCTATTATTATCCACTGATTTCATTTCATTATGTCTGATCGTTTTTCCACAAACTGGAGACATCACTGGAAGCGTACTTCGTCCGTTTTTGCATATAACTTGTCGCTCAAAGCTGATTTGACTCGTTTGTTTTTATTATTAACTTCTCTTTTCAAGCATATTTCGATCGCTTCTCTATACATTGGTCGTAGGAAGTAGATCTCAACTGTTTCTTTGCGACAGAAGTCCTCGTATGTTTTGTATTTCTGCAAGTGCTTTTAATACGGTTTATTAAAAATTATGCTTGATGCTAAACTAAATATGCTTAAGCTGTCCAAACTTTTTACGAGACTGAGAATGATGTAAATTTGGCCTGTTGCAAAATTCTTTTTTCCAAGTTCAATTACAACCGTATTTAAAGTATATATACTAATTATCCTTCTCTATCACTGTTTAAAACGTAATATCGGTAGCAGAGTACAGTTGGTTTATTCCTTATTCATTGTTTAGTAAGTAAATGAAAAACATTAATCGTTGTTGCATATGTATTTAAATACAATATAAATAAAATAGAAATTATTTCATATTTTTAACGCATTTTCAAATCAGTAATGCTTCTTTTTGCAAAAATTTTTTATCATCTAGTAAGAGTGAATTGGTGTAACTGGTTAACTGATTTATTTCCTCTTTTTGGTATACTTCATTGAGACGGTGACGAATGCGCTGCAAACACCACGTGACCCTATTCACTGGCTCTTTGGTAGTGGTTCCATACCTCGCTGCAGGCAATGAAATTTATGCTTGGTCCCTAATACGGTCGTATTCACAGGTCTGAAAACTCCAGTGGAAGGAGTAAGACTGTTAATAAGGGGAGTTGTGTTTTACAAATCGACCATTGTAGAACGCTGCGATCGAGAAGTTAGAATTCGTTGTGTGACGCCATCATGTAAAAATACCGTCTCTTCTCTTTCCTTAATGTAATGTAATGTAATGTACTTGACTTACAGTGGATAGAGTAGCAGAAGGCGTGGAAGGAAAAAGTGGCACCGTGATAATGATAATACAGACCAGCTTTCATCTTAAATATATGATTATTATGATTATATTATTATTATTTTTTGTATCTAACTAATGTTTACTAAGTGTTATATAATATAAGTATTTTTTCATTATTAAAAACCTTTGTAAGCTCTAAAATTACACTATAATTTTACTTTTACAATAAAAAGTTTAATAGCATTGAAATGTTTCAATCGTGTATGATATTTTGGACATAATATTATTTACATATATTATAGCTAGAGCTAATAGTTACACCATTTTTTAATGAATTAAACAAAATTAAAGACAAGTTTACTTTTCAATATACGAATCAAATATAAAGGTATTAAATATAATAACGTGTACATACTTGTTTTGAAAGTTGTAATTTTGTTAAATTTTTTTGTTGGAAATAATAATACATATTTAATAATGGTTCATAATCAATATTCATTTAAACAGTTTTCTGTGACAAATGAATAAACGAATGAAATGAAATATCGTATTTGTACTTTGTGATGTCGACCCACCGACGTCTCGCTGTTTTACTGACATTAGTACTAAGAACTCTTGTATTTTCCGCTTTCTCGTATTTGACAGTCGAGGTCTAGGTATGCAAATAAGTACTACTTCTTTATTATGTTATTACCCAAGATACCAACACCTATCAAAAGGGAAGCAGCACCTCAACATGGCTAGTATCTCCCCTACGGCGATGGGCAGGGTATCAAAGGATCTGTATCACTGAACTTGGTCTCCTATTCTTCGGAATCTCACGTGCTTTTTATTTCCACTGCGTTACCAATTTTTAGAGTTACCATTGTTAATATATCTCATACATAATATACACATATAGTTCTTAATTCTATTTCCTTTCGGCGATGTACGACTAGAGATTAATAGAAATTGTGGGTTTAGTGGTTATGAATAATAAGTTATAATAATGAGTTGCGGAAAGGACTACTGCTCGCAATTCTTGAATGACACAGCAATAAGAACACCCGCACGCTGTAAAAACCACGCATTTGTTAAGTTAATTTTAGTTATTACTAACAGCTCGATACTAAAGATTCAGTTGCAGAAACTTTTTCGTGAGCTGTATGAACCCGCTGTCGCAGAAATCGTCTTCTCTTATCACGTGGAAACTACAGCCGATCGTCATATGTACCGATCTCCCCGTCCTCGAGGATTTCTGCATAGACGATTCGGTATACGATATAAATTTTAGGAGTCGGTAAGCCATACTTAGCGCCTATTACTAGGCACACCGTCGTGCTTGTAGCGTAAGATCGGCGTAAAAGCGTCTTATTGCGAGCCAGGTTAAATGTACTATGAAAGCACCTCATAGTTAAAAGATTGCAAACCCGTAACGTCCGTGAGAAAATCGCCGCGAAATAATTTTGCGCCGGTGCGAACCCGGGACATGACAACTTACTCTAAATAAATGGTGAAAAATTATGAAAAGATACTCTGAATATCTATCAATATGTATCGATAAAATTCAAATGTATCGGCATCACTAATACATAGGTCAGAAAACTCCTACGCTGGGGTTAGTTCCAGATTTGAGGACAAAAAGTATCTTGTATTGTTCATCGCACACAAGGCGCTAATGTTGAGTAGTTAAAACAATTTCAATAAAGTACCTTGTGGTAGACGTAATCAAGTAAATTTCTTATAATTTTTATAATATTTTATGAGTAAGTATACATTATTTATTCATAAACAATTCTATGTATGATTAAACTTCGTTTTAGGGGAAACAAAATTATGGCCTTGTATACTCTATTGTTTTGACTGCTATGCAGTAACGTCGTTAGTGGCGGATTGGAGAAACACAAGTCACCGCATAATCGTAACATCTCCCACCGCGGGAGTTTCAAGACCAATCGATCGTGGGCACGATCCATACATGCTAGGAAAACCATACAAAAATCGATTCGTGTTCAGTCGTGAAAAATCAACATGAAAAGTCAACAAAATTCGCGTTCTTGCGAGGCAGACAGAGATGGATAAAGTACCCTAGTTTGAAATATAGCATGTTACGCATACGCAAAACAAGAACTTTCTTGTCTTCCATGCTGATTTTTCATAACTAGTCAAGACTCAATGTTCGGACAGTTTTCCTTAGGCATTGGTATACGAGTGTCGAGACCTGTTTAGATCGTCGTGTCCGTGGGCAATATGTATAGATTTCCCTTAAACCTTTATGAAAAATGTTACTTGACAAATCGATTCGTATATTAATAATAAGGCCATATTTTGCTACTTTACGATGTCGCAATAAACAACAAAATTCACCGTCTAAGTGGTTATCACGTTAATGAAAGTTATACAATACGCTTACAATGCATAACTTTTGAATTAATGCGAATGGATTCCGAAACTTGAAACCGCTCAAAGGAAAAGTTTATTTAATTATAAAATTCTATTAATTAACAATGTTATAAATTAGAATCTCGATTTATTTAATGCCGATGAAGCGATGGCAGGATGCATAAAACTTGCGCCAAGTTTAAAAGCTATTTAATATTTATTTGCCACATTCGTATAGTACATAAAAATGTTATCGCTACAATAAAATATTTTTCTTTTGGCCTATAATCTTTCATTCGATTTATAAATTATTCGCACATACATATATAATTTATTTTAAATACCTTTTATTTTACAAAACAAAGAATATTATCAGTTTTATAATGAAAACGTTTGTAATATCAAGAACGCATATTTGAAACGCAGTGTTGTTCTGTACAGTTTCGTTTAACCAGTTTAAATATAAGTCTACTCGACAATATACGCCTGGCCAATTAGGACGAGCACAACCTTTTCCCCATGAAATTATTCCAACTTGCGTACCATTACATAAAAGTGGACCACCACTATCACCCTGAAATTTATTTCTTTTACGAAAAGGATAACCTAGGTATAAAATAAATTTGAATTTAAATTGTTACAAACTTGACAAGCATCTCGTCCACCTTGTAATACGCCTGCGCATAAATGCAACTTACTATCTACCCCTGAAACTGGACATTTTTCCGGTGGAATCAAAGGTAATTGGACACTACGAAGGTAAGTACCAGACCCTCTCTAAATAAAATTATTTGGCTGTACTAGAATATTTGTTATTCCTTATTAATTAAATCTAAATTTATTAAATCTTTTATCAACCCGTAAGCATTCAAGTTGAAATTTAAAATCACGTTTCTAAATTCAAAATCAAAATCATCTTTCTAAATTGAAATGCGTTACCACGAACAAGTTAGAAGTTCTTCCATCCTAGTCGATTTGTTATTCGCTGTCGAGTTAGAGTTAGAATTATACCGTAGAGTCTCTATAGTCAGAAACGAAATTCGGAATATGAACAATAGGAAAAAGTCATAGGAAAAAAGAAAGAACTATAAAATACAATGCAATAAACAAAGTAAGTAGAAAAACACAAAATAAGATGAGAGCATATGTAGAGAAGAAAATAAAATTGGAAGTAAACTTCATTTTTTTCTGTTCAAAGGATTAATGAAATTCAATTTTAGATTCCCACTGTACGATCTATATTTACTCTATATTCTTTCATGTACTCTATTCCATATTCATGCTTCAAGCACTTGTGGATTTTCTATGCCTCGTACAATGCAAGTTTAAACAGAATGTCTCTACGCTTGTCAATCAATAAAACAATTTTTGTAGATGACAGGAAATAATTAGATGCGATTAACTACGTACATTGGATCCAGGAATGTGTCGTCCCCAGCCAGCCACAGTGCAGGGGTCGGTGTACCTTTGGAAAATATCTGCGTCATAAGCAAGAGGAAGGGTGACGTATTTCACGTACGAGTTAATATGAAAGGGGTTCCGAAGCTGGATATAAAAATAAACACAACAATAGAATGAAAATGATATTTCTCATGAATTTCATCTCTTTGTATCTTGTTTCATTTTTCCTTTTTCGTGTTGTTTTATTTCATTCTTTATTCTCTATTTTTTATATATTTTATGAACTACTACAGAGATCATATTGAAGTTAAATATAAAAGAGAATTTTGAAAACAGAGTAAGAAACCATTGATCTAATTTGACTGATCTTCCTTTCATTCATTCCTTTTTCTTTTCTCTTAAATTTGTTTTATTTGTCTTATATGTAATTATTATTGCATATAATTTACATACGTATATACACACTAATTTATATAAAAAGATTTTATTATTGAAGATATATATATATATATTTTATATAAATTAGTGTGTGTATATATATATATGAAAATGAAACAGTCATCGATCGAATAATCTACAATTAGTCGAAGATCTCGACTTGGATACTTCCTTCTTCTTCTTTTCATAGAATTTCCAGCCTCGTGTAAAATTTATATACATATAAATACATATATATTTCTGCAGCTAAAAGCCGAAAAAAACACAAAAAGGAATAAAACAAAAATCATCTATAATAGCTCAAATTGGTTCCAAATTTTAACTTTATAACTTATTTTTTCTTTTCCTTCTAATCTTTTGCAATTTTTGTATACATATATGTATGTACAACATTCTACACCTTTGAATCGGTGGAGTTCTGTCGAAAAAGTTGATTGCAAAACTGATCTTGAGCACGATCTTCAAGATTAATTTTTTTTATCGCGTCGTATAATACTCATCGCGAGGAACAAAAATCTGAAAAGAACCATTAGTTGTAAATGGACTTCATGAAAAATGATAAGAAAATGTTATTATTGCTGAAACCGATCTTAATTATGTAAGTTCCATATATTTAGTAAAGCATGTGATCGATATTATCATTTGTTTGTTTGCTGATGCATATTGATATTACAATTATGCAAAAATCAAATGTTTCGATGCGTTTCGTACTTCTGACGAGTAAAATATAGTATGAGAATGTAAAAAAGTCCAATTCTGATGTAATTCCCGGAGTATCCATCGACAATAGTTTCTTCTACCAGCGCGGGCGTTATTCCGGAATATCTGTAGTCTTTTTTTTTTATTTATCTTCTTAAAATTAATTATAAATTAACGTGAATTATACAACGCACTATATGTGAGATGCCGGCGCGATGAGCAGTGCAACGTAAACCCATTACTGGGTATGAACGTGCAAGTGCAATGCCTTGTTCTTCCGTACGCTAATGCACAAGCGATCGATTTCCTATAATTATTAATGGAGTACAATATCGATACTCCATCTCCAAAACGTTGGTCTAATTATTGCAATTCCCGCCAATCAGGAACTTCTACCACCTTCTAAAGCGTGTAAGCCCTACTTTATACATGTATACACACAGTATAGTATATATACTACGCGTGTTCTGGCACAGTTTCCAAATGCTTCATCTATTGCATGAAGCATTTGCCGGATATTTATATATCTTTGTACCATTATTGACACTAAATATGAACGCTTGGAACAAAAGTCAGGTATAGATTGGAGAATGAACATTAACGAAGCATCGGACAAAGCAAAACAAGAAAACTAATTATAATGCGGAAACTCAACTTATGTATAGCTGCCTTTCAGTGCTATAGTCTGCAGCAGTATCTATATGGCCTATCGAAATTCTGGTAGAATACGATAAGCATTGTTATTAGATACTTGGAGAACTGCATCAGTTTCGGATCTTTTAATATTCTTATATTTTATTTTACTCGTCAAGCGTGTTCGACCGTTCGCAGAGAGACGTGATCGCGAGGAAGCGCGTCAACGAGAGTCATTATGCAATCGACGCCACGAAATGATCGATCCGCTATTTCGGTTAGGATGATAGAGCTGGTTGAATCGAGTATACACTGAGTGAACAGGTTACAATTTACAGTTTATTCCAACAACTTGTAGACAAGATAGATATAAGTTAATAGAAAATAATTAAGATCTCGATTGATAGACAATAAGTTACCGAGCAGAGTAAGTATAGATGATGACGAATCAAAATGTGTAGAACAACTGAACTTTCGATGATGCTGCGGAGAAAAACTTGTGATGGGTAGGTCTAAGGACACGAGATAAGCTGATTCGTTAAGGGCAAGTTTTCGTTAGGAAAGTGAGGGAAATAGACGTCGCTGTTAATTGGTTAATCTGCCAGGTTGGTGGGTGAGGAAGGGTACTAATCGTCCCCGAGAGAAAGTTGCTAGCGGGAAGCATCATACGTGAGAAAAGCCAGATTTCCCGTATCTTCCCGAAATAGACGATAAATTTAAGAAACGATTGAAGTAAAAAGATATTTGTTCGGTTTGAAGAACCTTAACTAGAAAAATCCTAAGATTTATGGTGGGTCCTTGAGACTATTGAGGGTACGCAATAAGAGAGCGTAGACATCTGATTGCCATGTTGGCCGCGGCGTGGGGCCTGATTTGCGTAGAGAGTCACCGGACGTAACAAAGAGTATGAAACGCTTCGAAACATTTTGATTTTCTCGTGGTTGCAATATCAATGCGCGTTAGCAAACAGACAAATGATACAACATGATCAATGATACAAATGATATAACACACTTTACGGAAAATATAAAACTTACGTAATTAAAATCGGTTTTGGTAATAATAACGTCCTTTTGCCACTTTACATGAGAACAGTTCATTTGCAATCCATGATTCCTTTTAGACTTTTGTTCCTCGCAATGAGTACTGTATGGCGCGATAAAAAATATTTGGAAACCATGCTCGAGGTCAATCTTGCAGTCAACTTTTTTAACAATCTTTATCTTGGATCTTCATCGATCCAAAAGTGCAGAATGCGTTTACGGTAACCAAGACCAAACATTTCTTTATACCTGTATATATTCTTTATTCAATTTCAATCAAAATATTGTCAGAGTTGAACATGAAAGGAAACGAAAAATAGTCATCGGTTATATCTACATATATTTAGAGTGTAAATACATACGTAAGTACATAGATATATACATATATACGAATGTATGTATGTATATGCATATAGTTGGTTCAGGATATTTCGTACTAACTTCAACCTCTCTTCTTTTTTCTTTCTTTTTTTTCATTTCTTTCATTTATTTTATTTTTTCACACAGAGTTTATATATACACATAATAATCACCCTGAACAATCCAATATCGTGATGCATGTTCGAGAATCTAAAGTTCGTGTGCGGTAATATTCTGTCTATCAATTCCATCTGTATGGAACTCCAGCTTGGAAAGTACACATAAGTGGCTCCGGCGATCGCGTAGAATCGACGAGGACTTTCAGCTATCCAATTGCCGTCGAACGTCGGTCTATACGAATGATTTAATCGAATCAGTTCTAAGTTGCATATCATATTCTTACATGGTTCACTCTTTTCATCGCATTACATCTTTTCCTTTCTTTTCTTCCTAACGCACACATAAGAACTTTCGCGTAGAACAATAACAATAGATCAAGTAATTTTGTAGGATCATCACGGGCGGCCACTGATTCCTTGTTTCCAAAATGGAGAGAAAGCTGATTTCACACGGAAAGATAATAAACGCTTTTCGAAATTTGATGGAAAATTGATGAGTCGATTACAAAGACAGTGACGAATGATCAGTGCACTTACATTGTCAGTTTCCGTTTCTTTTCTTTCTTGTTTTTGCGATTTTTGTCTTTTTTTTTTTTTTTTTTTTTTTTTTTTTTTTTTTTTTTTTTTTTTTTTTTTTTTTTTTTTTTTTTTTTTTTTTTTTTGTTCTAAGTTTGGGTTGTTAAACGTTAATAAGATCTATATAACGCCGCTAACCCTTTCACTGCTATGGTCGCTACTGTCGTTGGTATACACTACTACGTATGCTGATCAATGTAAAATAGTACCATGAAAAAGTAAATTTTGTGTGAAACTTGAAATCTTTGGTTATTAATTATCAATCCGTTAGTCGAATTATTTGCAATTTAACCCTTAAAAGCTGTCATCGAAAGAAATCACGTTAATATTGTACCATCATAGGTGAAATTTTACACTAATATACTATATATATATGTATGTATGTACATACTCTTCATTTTACAAATCAATAAAGTCCAACGAATGCAATTAAATATTTTATTATTATTTGATATTAGACGGAAAGTAGAAAAGTCGTTTGCAGTGTGGAAGTTAACAATTATTACAGGACAATAATGTTAAGTGATATTCGCATAATAACCTTTAAGGGTTAATATTAATTCATAACTTACGAATTTTTTATTTCACTGCTGAATCGATAAGTATTTTAAAGTGCTCCTGTTTCTTATTAGCTACAATACATACGTGTATTTTCATCAGGAACTGATTGTATTGCATTTTTGTACAAATACTTATTAAATTGTAAATTGGCTTTTCAATGAAAAAGAAGTATTTCTTAATCGAAGGTAATCTAACTCAGTTAACAGTTTGATAGTCGAGTAATTCATTATTTGATTCGTATGTGCAATTTTATCGATCTTCTGTTCAAATTGGATTTTCAGCAATGCTTCTGCTATAGACTCATTCAAAACATAGACATTCTACCTAGATTAGATTGTACATTTAGCGATCTAAAGGTTAACAATCGCAGCGGTTCGCAGCGCAGTCGTAAAGGTTAACAAAACAGCGATCTAATGGTAAAATTGACTTTGCTACAGCTAGTTCAATTGGCTGATCAATGCTATTTGTCCCGTCATAGACGTTATCATTTATATACTACGATTCATCTTTTGATTCAATTATGTATTTCATTTCTTTCCAAACATATCTATAATACGAATATATGTATGTTGTGTGCATATGCAACGTTAGACTTCAACGGATTAACTTTAACGGTATTGCTGACTTATATGCAATAAAACAAAGAACGTTTGTGGGCTTCAAATACTAGTAAATAATGATTAATACTAATAAGCAGGAACTGCAGTAAATTGCAAACGCAAAGAAGTAAACGAAAGACAACAAAGTAATAATCGAAATTCATAATTAAACAGCCTAAAATTAAGTAATGTAACTGAAATCTACCTTCGACTACTCTGGTCACCTATAGCTAGATACTATAACCGATACTAGGAACGGAACAAGCTCTTAAGCTTTTGAGAAATAAACCATAGATTATGAAATTTCGTAAAGAACCAAATACATACCTAATATTACATTGGATATAACAATCAATAATTTTGAAATAATTATAAGAATGAAAAAAGTACATACTTAATTTTAAAGTCGAACAAATTTCGATAATACGATATAAAAGCGCTAAAAATTCATATTCAATTATTCCCGATAATGAACTTCTTCATTTTTCAGTACGAAACCTATAGAATGGGTAGAATAGACCTTTCTCTTCCACTAAATATTTCAATATTGAAGCTGTCCCTTATTGCTGCAAATCCTTCAATTATCCATAATAATCCATCCAAACTATGTATATAATGATAAAAATAAAACGATAAAATCTTTTATTCATAGATGTTCCATAGATTTTCTATAAATTTTTAACTTATTCTTTTCATCTGATACTTGATCAGATATAAAAGACGCGGACAAGTTATAAATAGCCTTGAATCAGTTAATTATAAACGAGCTATAGGGGATCTCTGATATCCTTAAAATTAACGTGTCGTATCTGTTACATTTGGAGATCTTAAAAGCAGCATACGTATCTATAATAGCAATGAAAGCGCTACGAGCGAAGAATGCTCTATGACCGTAAAATGGTAGCATAAAGATACGCGAGAGATATTATAATAAATCCTCTTCTTCGACCCATGTCTAATAAAAAAATAACTATTGACGGCATTTATCATGCCTTTGGTTTCGATAAACTGTTATAACTAATCTTTATAAAATCGTCGGTACGTCGAGCTCTGAAAGGAAATCGATTCTACGTTCTCGTTTCTATGGCTTTCAGCAGGCCAACTTTACCTTTACGTATCTATACAAGTACATTGTACATATACGAGATGCACAATGTAACATTGCGTGATCAAAGAATATGAAAGAAACTAGGTGTTTTACAATCGAGCGTGTTTTCATAAACGAAATTTCATTAATACGAAGATCATAATACGTCGAAGTCGACTTTATATGTTAAAAAGCAAGGCAACGTTACTTAGATTAATTACTGGATACATAAGGTTGGAACTAGTGCTTACGTGGTTTAGGTATATTGGATTGTAATATACGCATGCCGTAGATGTATAATTTATATTTTGCGAATAAAGTCTATTTTTTATAGTGTTTCTCGATATAAAGAGTAATTTATAAATTTAAAGGCGATTATCATTAATTAATGTTCTTGCCATTTATTACAATGGTAGAATATATATTTTATAGTTTCCGTTGTTAAAATGGTTTTGAAGATAAAGTTTTCTGTAGTAATTTTTTTCGTTATATAAATAATAGCAATATATATATATATATGTATATATATTATATATATATAATATAGCATATATATTAACAATATAATAACATATAAATGTTATTTAAAATATAAATGTATACATCGTAACAATATAAATAATAACAAATAATTTATTTCCATTAGTTAAAATCTATTACTACGAAACATCCGGCAAAACGGAAGTTTTATCATTTTCTTTGCTTTCTTCATTCAGTTCCAAATATTTAAATAATTGTTTCGCATCAGCTTGTAGATACGCCTAAATAGTACAACTATACACCAGAAAAATATGAATATACCAGATTTTTTGTTTTTTACAATTATGTACATATATATTTACACTTAAAAATATACAAGCGTTTTTGATAATATTATATTTTTCTCTTATCGAGATAGAAACAAACAATCTTAATTGACTCTTTTTCAGTATTAAAAAGGAAGAAACATAGAGGCTCGAAGTACTTAAATATACTTGAAAACTGAAAAACATTCCAGGTAGAATATTTTAATTAAAGAGAGCACTAATAGCGTACAAGTTATTATGGATACTCGCTAATAAATCGTAAAGAATAATATTCTGAAATCTACAAAATAAATCTAAACTCTTTAAATAATATAATATTATAGATATGTATATAATTGTAATTCGTTAACGAGAAATTCTTTTGGTTTCATTAATGAAATACTTTGAAATATCTTAGCGTAGAGTAAAGTTAGACAAAAAGACATTTCATATGTTACAATTCAATATACAAACTTCCCAATTCATCTCTTTTTCATTATTAGCCGAAGAAGTACAATTAGAAAACGTCCTTAGCCTTGACTATCAGCAATTTCCCCGGTATTCTTTCTACGACCAATTAAATGACTGAAAATTAGTCCCTAATTATCCTTAGAAACTTATAAATATTCTCGGTGTATGAGCGGTATATGTATAGCATGTATTCATTTATTATGTACTCACTTTTCAAAGCACCAATGAGAATTCGTTGAATCGTCAAAAACATTGCAACATTTCGCTAATCGAATATTTTTATTAATCTGTCGGTTAAGATATCCAGTATTGGCGATACTTTGCTACCATTTTAGGGATAAGAGCCATAGACTGTATACATACCTACATACGTATGTGTCGCAGTCTTACAATTAGAACGCACCTGACCATGCAATGAGCGGCGGACAAAACGAATCTCGGTGCTATGTAAGTACCTCCGCAGACGTGACTAAAGTGTCGCCGTTGGACCGAGACCTATGAGAAATTGACATTGAAAATTCGGTTTCGTCATCAGCGAACCTTTACTTCTTACCGATAGAACCCGGATACTTACAACGTACACTCTAATCGTCTCCGAAGAAATTCCTTATCCTAACGTACATTTATGCATTTATAAGAAATTCGAAGATGCAAAATGCACTAAATGCACATAATATGCAAAAATATATAAAATATCCAAAGCATAGAATATTTTCTAGAATATTTAACAGGTAAAACAATTTCTTATTCATGTCCCAAAATATGAACTTGCATAAATATTAAACATCCACAATTCTTTTATTAGGTTGTTCGAAATGTTCGCAATATCATAACACGAGGTAAGTCAAGATTTTAGGAATTTCGATTTAATTCAGCTCTTACAAGTATTGTCCCATTTGTTCCGTAGTTAACGAAGCTATGTTTTTATTCTTTGCCTGAATACACTTTTATCGTTTAAAAAATGAAATAAATATTAGAACAATAAATGTAGAACACTATGTTGTGGAAAATGATAATGGATTTACTTATACAAATATAATTCTCAGCCTTCCAATAAATAGATACTAATACTCTGTTATATAGTATGTATATATTTGATAAAATTCTTAATCGAAGGGAAAAATCCTGCGTTCATCGATATATCGATCAAGAAGAGGCAAAATATATTAGACTTTAGTTGAAAACATATATTCACCAAATATAGCACCATTCGCTTATCATATATTCTAAACTTTAGAAAATTGCTTGATTTCCAAGAAATTGAATTCTCTATAAACCTAAAAATATTATTCGGAGCAACTAAATTTAGAATAAACGGAAAATAAAACGACGGATATACATGCAACCTAATAAAATAACATACCATAATAATCCTATAAGAACAGATTGTCATGAAACTTTTTTGAAATTGTGCTGTCAACTTTACGAACAATTTATACAATATAACAGAAAATTCAAAGAAATACTGTTCTCAACCGATCATTAAATGTAGTAGTTAAAGAGAAACATTTAGAAAATATAGTCAATTAGAAATCGTTTTTTAACAAGAACAGGTTATAGTAAAAAGCATCGAACCTCAACTAGAAAATAAGCTAATTCGGAGGAATTAAGGACACCTGAACGTTATTTATTTTAGTTTTCGTAAAAGTTTTTAATACGTCGTAACTTGAAAGAATTCATTATCAAAAGAGACGAAAAGCCTTCTTGAAAAATAATCGAGGCCACTCGGTAGATAGTAAAATGTCATATAAAACAGAATAGTAAATAAACATTCAACAAAATGCTCATTACTTTTTTTTTATTACTTTTTTATGCATCTCGCTATCAACTTTCGAACAACCTAAGACTTTCGGAACTAATCGAAGAACTGTTTGCTACAGAGACGAATGAAAATGAGAGATATAATAAATAATTTAGGTGCGTATACTATCTATTAAAGTGAGAAGAACACTATTATTGATAAATTGTAAACTTTTATGCATTCATAGGAAATGTGAAGATACAAAAATACGTAGAATGCACATGACGCGTAAATATATATAAAATTATAATATTTAGTAAATAAAACAACTTTGCACATAGATTCTACCTCTTTAATTATATTCATAAAAATATGCATTTGCATAAGTATCTGCGATCTAATTATATCATCGATATAATTGTACATAGGTCTGCAAATTAATCTTGAAAGAGATATTAGATCCGGTTATGGATGAAGATTGTTTCGACGAGAATTGGTACATTTAATTCGTCGGAACAAACTCTAAACTCTGAACATTTTGAAATATTCTTTATCGATTTATCCCATCGGTGTTTGTTTCAAGGTAGATTTTATCCTAGTTTTCTATTTGATATAATAAGTATTTTTCTGCAAGTATATCTTCAACTTTGACGAAAATTATGTATATTTTAGAATAGAATTGTGACTATTCTGGAAATTATAAATTTATATCGAATTTTGTTCTCGTTTCCAGGATTAATTTGGACAGGGGCACTTATTATGTACATATGTAAGTCAATAAAACACTTTCTTCTTATTTATACGAATTGTAACTCTGATTAAGTATTCTTCTTGTCAATCTTCACGGATAAGATCGTTCCAAGATTAATTTGTACCTATATCGATAAAATACTTCTTACTTTCATACTGACTTTCTTACTTTTATATAGACACTATACGCTCCTAAATTATCATTTAACTCCCTTTTTCAGATTACCATTAGTATATTCTCCCCCCCCCCTACTTTTACCTTGATCAATTCCGTAAATAGGAAACAGTTTAAATACGTACATATCTTCTACTATTCTATACGAATTTTAGTAAAATCGCGAGGAATAATAATTCTTACCATGTTATCGAGACACGAAAAGATTTCGTAAATAGATATTTTGTTGGCGCCATTTTCTATCTGTATCTTTCCTATTTTTGTATTTTGGAGACGATTAGAGCATGACTCGCGTATCCGCAGTTTTAGATAATATTTAGGAATCTTCACGGGCGCATTTCACCTACGAGAAACGGATAATTTCTTATGCTCGTGATTTCTCCACCGACTATCCTCACGGCTACTTTTCTCGCCGGACTGATCAACGCTTTATCGCTCGATGGAATCTCGTTCATGGTTACACTCAGCGCTTGGAAAGAAGACATCAATGCGAATAGCAACAACATTTTCATCGTTTGTCAACGATATTCTATCGGCCTGAATTTGCCGGTTTCTTCGCTTTTTTCGCTACTCATTGTCAACCGCCTTTTGTCTTCCATTTTGCGGCTTTCAGAGTGATAAATTAAGAAGTTAATAAAAAGTACGATCGATTTAATTTCTGAAAAGCTGAAGCGCACAATACAAAATATTTAGTTATACATCCACGGAGACGTTCTATTCTATCGGGTTGTTCGGACAATTCATGACAAAATTTAAGAATTTCGGAGTACTATATGATACATATGCCTATATATAGCCAGGGGAAATGTTTCTTATTTTTTAAACGACACTTTTTATTGACCAATGCCAGATTTTTTCCTTAATCCTTGTTAACCTTATTTAATATCCAACTTGTAATAATCTTTATTAAGTAGCTTTTTATAAAAGTGCACGATAAACGATTGTTACCAAATATATAAAATATAATAGAATAAACTAACTGACGAAAAAAAGCTACGAATTTTCAAAACAATCGTTTAGGGATTAATATAATATCGTAATATCGATAGAAACCTTCTTTGTAAGATGACCAAATCTAATGTTATAACTACATCTAGGTTAAAAGCAAAGTTTTGTTTTAACATGTAATACTATATATTTTGACTATAGAACACTGGAAGAAATACGATTCATGTGAATTGTTTGTTATGCATATTAACTCGTTCACGTTCCTAAGTAATATGATAATCGAATAATAAGCACTTACGTCTATACAAGTACGCAGTAAATAATTAATACCTTGAGTTTAATCAATTTTGTACAAAATGTAACTAATAAGTTAATGACATAAAAGCATTATTTGAATTATACTATTGAATCATTTTAAAAATAAATATCATTATTATTTTCAATACATACTACGGCTTAAAAGTATGTAGACACTTGTTTGGTTTAACAAAACATATTTTCATTACGAAATTACGCATAAATTGTACTATAATTTTATATATTCTCCGTAATCATCATATTTACGTATAATAAAATATTATGACGCGATTAAATTAATTTTTAACATATAGTGCGTAATGATAAAATTAACTTGCGTAATTGTAAAATTACTCGTTACTTGGCAAGCTTTTTACCTTTAGATTTTTGGATTTCTGAGAATTATAAGTTGGATCAAGAAAGTTCTTCCAGATTTTTCGAATAGAAAAATTTCCGAGATTAATCCAAATAATGATATTTAAATAGTAAGTATTGTATATATATACTATATCACTGCTATATCTGTTATTTATTGAAATTATTTACCGATTCATCGTCAATTTGTATATTTTGGTCAAATTCAAAAAGTTTTACTATAAATTAACCAAAGTTTCCAAATACTTACAATCAATATTTACATAGTGTATATTATGTGTTGTTTTACACATATTCGTTTGAACAAATTGCAACTAACTAATCTTGATCTGTTTCAAATCTTTCGTGTTACTTTTTTAATAGGTGAGACATTTTATATCGCAATTAATATTTAAGTCTCTTTAATTTGATATAACATTTTTAATGCCCTGCAAATAGACGCATAATTTTATAAATTATTAATATAAATTTAGATCTCATTATCATAGATGTACAAATTTTTACTCTCCGAAAAATTTATAAATTTAAAGCAAGGACTATTCAAATCTTTACATATATATATTTTACGTTTAAATCATGTCGTACGCATTGTCCAATCAACTTTGAAAATGGTCTTCATTATTCATGTTAAATTCCGTTTCGATTGACTCATAATCAGTCTGTATAATGGGCAAAGCTGTTTCGCGTTCGTCAGCGTCTCCATTGCATTGTATCGGCACGGTGCCGTAGCTAGTAGCTATTCGCGCGTCTCTTGAGATCAGGGACAATCAAGTAGCCGTGAGGCTCGAAAAGATTAACTCTATGTATAATTATAACGCTACGATATGTTGTCCGATACGTCGAAAGTACCTATCACTTGCTAAAGAACTCTTACCATTATGAATATAACAGTTCCCCCCCTCTCCTCACTCACAGCACTTGTTCCCTCTTTCTTTTTTTTCTCTCGTTTTATCTGTATCTATCTGTCGCTTTCACTCCCTCTTCTCGTTCTTCTTTTCCACAGAACGCGTTAAACTGAAAAAAAGAAGAGAAGAAAAAGGGGAACGGAAGCGTTTTAGAATCGTGCACACGTGGCATGTCCCGGAAAGCCGTTGTATACACAACTTTATTGATCGACACGATGTGCAGAACACGGTGCGTAGGCAAGGAAATTCTATAATTACACATGTTGTTTTTCTGTTCTTGTACAGGATGGCCATTTATAGACTATTTGTCATGCTGACAAAATAGCTAAACCTTCCCCTGTGATAAAATAAAACGTTTCCTTTCTTTCTTTCGTGCTTTCCCCTCTTTCGTTAAAAATAGGACCTGCTATGGGATTAGCGCAATGGGACGCGTCGCGCAACGAACGAGTTTTGTTCTTAAGGGACCATCCTACGTGTACACGTATTTTATCAAGTTATCTATACGCGGTTAATTATAACGTGCAATATAACTATGCGGGAAGTCCGACAAAGTGGGATTAAAATAAGTATCAGAAATTCGCATTCTTTTGCTTCGACATGATTAGGCAATTATGATAATATAATTAATGTAGTTCGTTTGCATTTAGCCGTTTTAATAACAAATAAATAATTTTGTTAATTATTACTATTATTTATTTATTCTATATAAAAGATTGTCTAAGATTTTAGTTATTTTAAATAACAAATAAAAAGTTTCAATAATAATAGATCATGATCTCGTATGTCTACCGATATGTCTCTATTTAAAATAAAAAAAGAAAGAAAAAAGGGAGAAAATACCAATTTGATTAAATATTTATAATATTCATGTTTTATAGAAGTTGTATTAGAATTGAAAAAATAATTGTACTCTATGTACATACGTATCTATACATTATATGCAGATCGACAAAGTGTACAGTTTTGGCCTGTACTAAACTTTTTCAGGTAAAATAAATATATGTAAAATTTATACTAATAATATTACATAGTAATAGAATGTATGTCATATAATATAATGGTTCTTACAATGTATATTATTACTGTATAATGTACTATACATAGAGGTATAATGTATATTATAGTTTTATTGCACGGTATAACGAAACGTATGTAACTAGCTTTACATTAATGATTTTTATTCATGAGTTTCATCAAAAAGAGCGAGGAACAAGCGATTAAACGAAGAAAACGTTAATAGCAGAATAAACGAATATCATAGTCAAACACGACCAATTATATCGTTATACTGATAACAAGGTACAACAGTCTTAATTTCTGATTTGTAAATAGGATGCCAGTTTCCATACCGGTATACATACTTAGCGTCTGCTAGCAAACATACGTAAGTACATACGTATATAATTTTTGTTTTATATATAAATATGTAAGGTATTTAAAAACAAAATATTCACATGCACACGTATAAAGCTCGTATGTACCATACCTATTTAACTTATAATATTTTTTTTATACATACATATATACGATATGTATATGAAATATATAGGTAATTCTTCGTTCTTACTTATTATTAGTACATAAATTAATTTTATGACGAGTACATACATGATACTACAACTAGGAATGTAAAAACGTTAAATAATCGATCACAATGTTCATCTTTGGTTATGCATGTGGACAAGAAAGCAATGACAAGAAAATACTGTGTTTAATGGTAATAGTAGTAACACACTAAAGATATTCAATTCTTTTGTTTGTTCGTATTAAATCGTTTTCAGTATTTCGAAAATCGAAACATCAATTTAATAAAAGAAAAATTCATATATTTAAATAACAGATGTTAAAATTAGAAGTATTAAACTATATACGATAAATGCTTCAACATTTGTTTGAAACGATAACTATACGATTACATTCCTTAATTTCGAACAAGAAATTCGATTTACGAATTGACATTCATTATACCGTGTTCGATCGTTATAATAGACCAATCGAATGAACGGATTTGTTCATCGCGTCTCGTCGCAATAATCACCGAATAGCGATAGATAACTCTCTTTAACTTATCGATAAAACAATAAATACATCCGTATATACCTATTTTCTCGCGGATCTGATAAATTCTTTTCGATGGTTCGGTACGAAATCGATTTAATTCGATATCGTATCAACGTAGTTAGAAAATCTGAAATCGAGGACACTGATATACGCAGAGAGATTTCGAACGATGGTAAACGGATCGATGTTGCGTGGTCGACGTTACGAGAAGAAGAAAAAAGAGAAAAACAAAACAAAGAAGAAAAAGAGAAGGAGGGAAGAAGAGGAGAAGAAGAAGAAGGAGAATAAAAAGAAAAAGGAGGACAAGAAGGAGAAAAAGAGGAAGAAGAAAAAGGACGAAAAAGCAGAAAGAGAAGAAGGAAAATGCGCCCGTGCGTATATACCTATTTCTTTTTTTTTTCATCTTTTTCTTTTTAGAAAAAATCACTGTTAACCGGCGAATACTATTCACTACGTGTTATCTCGTTTTCTTTCCCCCTATTGCCGTTTCATTGGTCTCATTTCTAACTCTTGCGAGTCGAAACAGACCAGAAAAACGAACGAAATTCTTCCTTGGAATTCGACAATATTTTCGCGAAATAGATAACGATTGATACAAGCGACAATCGAAAATAGTTGCACGAAGAAGCCGCGTCTATATGAGTTTATAAAATTTCTGCAAGACAATAAAATCGCTGCCCCCGTGTATTTCGGTATAATCAAGGAAGACATTGTGATTGTTCGTTCTTTAATATATATATATATATATATATATATATGTATATGTATATAATATATATTCCCCCCTCCCTCCCACAAATTCTCCCTTTTTTCTCCACTTGTGTTTACTCTCCGTTTACGTATATTACACATCTTTTTTTTTTTTACTTTTTCCTGTGCTTTTTTCTTCTCCTTTGTTTAATTTCTTTCTTTTTCTCTTGTTTTAATTATCCTATAGCAATTGACTTTTATTAAGGAATGATCTTGTGCATCGCGCAGAATATGCACAGTAATGTAGCTAGAGGCCACCCCCGCGCGACATTTGGTGCTGAGGACTCGGCGATCGGCGTGGGTATAATTTGCACTGGAACAACGAATTAAAAAAACAAATATCACGTTAGAAACACAGAATGTGCGAACTTGGACAATAGTAAAACTGTCCAGGTTGTCAAAACAACTAACTCGTGATTTTCTATAGAAGTGTTATACATTTACGTTTTTAATAATTTAAATGATTATTTCATAAAGTATATGGATTTTGCACTGTTTCCTTTATGTAGCCTTCCTAATTTTGATTTTGAATACTTTGGTCAAGTGTCACGCCGTAATTCAAGTAATATAGTTCGTGTTAAAGTTGAATAAACGACGAATTTATTGCTGTGAAATATTTGATAACTAGTGGTAATTATATTCCCCAATTCAAAAGTCTTATAATATATTTTATCTATCGTAAAGTTTCAATATTTAATGTAGATAATGAACTTTAAATTATATGCCTTTCATAGTATATATTTTAATACACTAACAACTTTTATATATATATCAAATTCCTTTTTTGCCATATAAAATATAGAATTAAATGACATTTCATCTTTAAACAATTTATAAAACTTTTTCGTTTCAATGTAAACATAATGACTGTAAATAAAATATAATGTTACGAAAGAAGTGATCTGAAAACGTGAAAGAATAGTCTACAGGACCAGATAATAGAAAAACGAAAAGTTTTTATACAAAAAATACATTGCATATTTGGAATTATTTTTTTTTTGCAAGAAATTATAGGATACGAGATACTCGAAAAATACGAGAAATTTTAAACAGGAATTTCCCCTTCTAATATAACGTGGCGTACGACTGTTGACGTAACTGGAATAAATTATAGCGTCGAATGTATTTCTAATGATAAATGGAAGAACATGTTACGAGAGGTATGAAGGAAAAAGCACATGGAAGAGATATGATAAATCTGTTTCTTTTAATTCTCTGACTTTCGTGTCACTATCTAAAAACATGTATTTTAATATAAAACAGCCAAAAAACGGAGTAACCAGATAGATTGAGGGTATAAGTCTTTTGAAACTAGAAGATAAATATACAATGTTTAAAAAAGAAATGAATAATATGAATTTTGTTATTGCGATAGTTTAAAATAATTTATATTAATCTGCATAACTAACGTTGCAATGTTTGATCACATTATGTTGTTCACTTGGGAATTACCATTTGTTTGGAATTTAGGCATGAATCTATTGAAAAGTACATGTTTTTAAAATGAAACCTGTTTTATCAAAAATAAAATATTCTTACGTGTTTAATAATACGTTAGAACAACGATTTTAAGACTGAAAGTAAACAATTTTTCATTCACGATTTTCTGCATTATATCCTCACAAATGATTGACAGATCATATAAATTATTGAAACGAAAATATAGTTCCTTCTTCGCAAGAGAACATAAAATATATAATATAGGAATTATAATATATATATAGGAAATCTATTTTTATTATATCATAATAAGCTACTTTACTCTATATCTAAAATATTTTCGATATCACAGTTTAATAATGTTCGCTCTAATATATTACATACAGTTCATTGAAAGCTATATTTCATTTTCAGCATAATATATTGACTTAATTATAGCAATGACAAAAAAATAGAAAAATTAACAAGAACACGCTTAAGCACACTGCTTATCTCATATCTCCCGCCATTACTTTTCTTTGATTACATTATTTCCATTTTCAATACCACATTTATCTTTACATTCTACACGCTCTACATTACTATACTACATTAATATACTTGACATACATATAGCACTATATATAGTACAGAAGATATATTATTTAGCATGATTGTGCATGAAAATCAAGTCAAATATGGAACAGTTGCTACGAGTATGAGACTAATCTCATACATCTAAATGTACATGGAACTGAAGAAAGTACGAATTTCGCGATTGCTATTTCTAATTGGATGTTTCCTCTCGCGATGCAATAGCACTTCAAACGGGTTAATTAGAACTACTTTTTAAAGTAACTACGCATCTCATTCATTAGTTCACCTTATCTGAAGCATGGAAAAGGAATTTGAGATGGAAACCTCGTGACTACTAGATTAGAGTAAAAGAATGTTTTTTAGCAGAAAAGAGGAACGAAGAAATGACATGTACGTGATCCTTTTTTCTCCTTGTGAAACAAAATCTGCTAATACGTACTTGCGTATTGATGTCTATCTGAAATAACGAATCTCCATTTGAAAAGCAAATTTCTATTTAAAACCAGGCAAGTTCCATAAAATACGGGACGTTCATCTATGATTTCCAGATTAACAAANCTGATACATAAAAAGGATATGACCTATGAGAAAATTGTAAAAACATAATCCTCAATAATCGTTTAATCAAAGTTTAGAAAATCTGTATTGAAACATTGAATAAAGGGACTATTTAGAAATTATACATTGGTAGTTAATCTGCCTCTTTTATGCACCTGGAGAAAATGTTCTGAAGTTACTTTCCTAAAATTGGATCAACGAGCAGCGTTAACAAATTCTATGAAAAGTAAATTTCTGAAAATAAATATCTGCAAACTGGATTTATACTACCTAAACTGGACTTCCAATTATATCCACCACTCCATATTCATGATTTTAACAAAATAATAAAATAAATACGTTAACAAATTCTAAAATGAAAGATTGGAACGAAAATATAATTGTTAAAAATTATATTAAGTGGAATAATTACCTGAAACCGATTCCGTCCTAACATCAGCGTACTGCACGTGGTGTAATGGGTATTCAGGAATAGTTGAATAGCAACTGATTTCCAAATAACCATTCTCCCCTGTATGCAACTCGGATACTTCTATCGTTAGCTTTGCAGTAGCTGACATTAGTTGGTGTTCGTGATACGTGTGAGGATAGTGGGTTACCAGACTAATATCCACCTACGTAGTATAACACACAAAAAGCTCATGACATTTGGTCAGAATAAATTTTAGCAAAAATATTATTATTCGATGACGTATTTATGGTTTTTCGGGTTTCGATCGTGTTCTAACGATGCGTTGTAGTTATGCAAATGTTTCGAATATATTGTTACAGGCTACTCATACATGGCAGACCTGAAATTGACGTAACGACTTCGGGCCGTGTTGTCACTATTCATTTGTATGCTAGCGATGGTTTGGAGGCTTCCCAGTTTCAGCTCTGTCCTGAACAACTAAACTGCAACGTTCACAAGACGTCGCCACGTCGCGTCGATACAAACAATAACGCACGATTAAAAACTTGAAAAACCATAAATATATCATCCAATAATCGTGTAAACTTAAAATCTAAAATATTATTCTTATTAATA
The DNA here is from genome assembly GCA_014737525.1 of Bombus difficillimus. Taxonomy (NCBI): domain Eukaryota; kingdom Metazoa; phylum Arthropoda; class Insecta; order Hymenoptera; family Apidae; genus Bombus; species Bombus difficillimus. Next base: position 286,397 of record JACXIT010000160.1, read on the forward strand.
AAAGATGCATAATCATTTTTGTAGACAAATATGGAGGTCTGAGAATCATAGTGATGTAAGTCGGACCATCGCTACTTTTCGTAATATATTCTTCTGCTTCTATTAGGTATTATAAAGAGTTCAATATACTTTTTCAAGTCATAAAAACGTATCGTGCCAGTGAATAAAATTGTAACTCAATCAATTTGAAACTACAGGGATGACAGTTAAAAACTAAAAGTTAAAATATCCAGATTCTCAGAATCATGACTTATATCACTATAATTTTTAGTCCGTCCGTGCATATAAAGAAAAATAAAAATATCATTCACTGATCAGTTAAAAGAATCATCGTTATACTTTTATGTACAACCGTTTGTGTTTACTATTGGTTTCAACGAAATAAAATTGAATAAAAATTTTAATATCGTGGAAACATGATTACAATCCTTCAAAAGTGTAGTAAAATAATGAAGAATTTAGAATGAACGACTTAAAAAGTAATTATTTCTTTATGATATATTAATTTTATATTATTATCTGTATAGAAAATAAATATTACATAATGACTGCGTCACTTATTATGACGTTTATATGTAGTTGCCACTATGTATTATGTATATTTGATGGCTTAGTCGGACCAGACTATAAAATTTCCATTACATTTAAGGCGCAAAATTTTTCAAAACAAAAAAAAGGACAAAAATAGCTGAATGACATTGATCGGGCGTTGTATTATTACAGGATGACTCGGAGAGTTTCTCATACGCTTTTATAAAAAAAGTTACAGCAGTATTACTCATGGATACGAGAAGGTAATATCAAAGTTTAACTCTCGATTTAACTTGCACAATTTACCGATTCGATGATTATTCTAAACTAAACTAAACATCAACTTAACTTGCCGCTTATCGAAAACTTCAACCTTTAAATACACATTTTCTTGAAATATATCTAGTAAAACGCATTAAAATTGCCAATTGATAGAAAAATAATTTAAAAAATCTATTTCATTTGTTTGTATTTTTTTGGTTAGAAAAGAAATTATAAAATATTAATTTAAATATTGTGCAAATATAATTACTCATTTACATTTATAGCTCAATTTCTAAGATACTTTATTTAAGATACTTTTTACCTAATACCAAAATTAATTGGTTTATTAAATTTGTTAGGTTTAATATGTATATACATATATATTTTGTACTTTATTGAACACTAAATATTTTGATTATTATAATATTAAATATATTCCTAATTATTTACACAATTTCATAGATATAGGGTCTAAAGCCTAGTATAATTTGTTCACGAATATATGTGTTTAATATAATGTTGATTGCATTTTAACTTTACATATCTACATATGTAGATATACGCATCTGGGTATATGCTAATAATATTAAAATTATAATAATATTGAATATTACAGTATTATTGAAATTTGACTCATCGCCTTCTTGAAATAATTCCCACTGTAATCTTTAAATCTTATATATTTATTGTAGTAGGAAATATAAGTATGTTGGAAATTAAAATTGAAATTTGCGATTAACGAGCAATATGAAAATAAATAAAATTTTAAAGACATACACGACGGCGTTACTAATTAAATTAATCCTTTGAATAGAGGTTGACGTTAATAGACAAAGAAAAGAAAATTTCGTGAAACCCGACTGCTGTCAGTGAGTGACGATACGTGAAGAAAAAGAAACATTGAAGATGTAAAAGAAAAGATGTTGAAGAAAAGAGGATGTAGCTATATTTTAAATGGTTAAAACTAAGGACATTACGGAATAAAAATTAATTCGTTTTGAGTTGTTGAACAGGTTGGCTGTTATCTTTGATATTTACTCACCTCCTTGCCGTTTATGTACCAAGTCAAGTAAGGAACTGGATGCGCAGCCGAGGAGGTGCAGTTTGCCTCTAAACTTTCACCGACCATGTACATGCTTTTCTTGAACGTGATTTTTGGGTTTTCAGTCTGTGGGACTGTACAATTTCATAACAGTAATTAGAATAGAATTACTCTGGAGAAGACCAGTGCATGAACAATTCAGTGCTAAAGAAAACTTCGCTAAATGTTTACTTTTGCTTCATTTTTATTAGGTCACGCAGAAAATTCTTTCCTTTTTTTAATAAGCTATAACTAAGCTGTAAGTAATGTACCTTTATATATGTATGTAGTACTAACAAAATTTATTAAACAAACATCTTCTCTTAACCAATATATACATATACTTAATAATATATATATTTTCTTTTTCGAAAATTCAATCGCATTATTTATTAAATAATTAATGAAATGATTTTGTATGTTTGATAGATTATTGCCCTTTGAGTGTTTAAATATTTCGGAAGGAATACCATCTTCGTTTGCTGTATTCTACGTTTAATAGAAAAAAATATTTTATAGAAATTTGTTCATCTATTGTTCACTGAACAAAGATAAATATACATATCTACCTACCAAGACAATGTTTCGTTTGTTATACCAAATGTGTAACTGGAAGCCAAGTTGCACCAGAAACATAATATAATTATTCAAACTATGACAACTATGACAACCTAATCCCAACCTAATTCCAATGAATGTATTATTCTATGTATATGTATGTGTATATACTATATGTATAGAATGCATATTCTAATATACGTAGTATGTATTAGAAAAAAAGTGATCTAAAAGGGCGACAGGACTTTCTACGGGACCTGGGCCTTCTTCCACAATAATCGACTAATTATGTAGTAATATTATAAAATTGAAAAATGACAAGTGCCGGTTATAGACTACCGTTGCACAAACATTATCATCTTCTTCTAAATCCTACAAGTTTATGTTAAACATGACAATCAACTGATTTGTATAATTTTTTTAAATTGTTTTATAAATCTTTATTTACATAGTTACCAGACTTATCACTGTTATAAAAGAATATTTAATAATACTAATAATTTGTAAAATTTCAATACTTATATTAATTCGATTTAAAATGTTATAAATTACGAATTATTAGTATTAATAAATACGCCTAATGATCATTAACGAGTTTAGTAATGAAATGAATGAAATTTTACAAGTGAATTTTACAGATTATAGATTATTCAAGTAGATATTCTTAAGAAAATAATTACAAGTACGAAAAATAAATACGAAAAATTACTGTCATAAAAGAAAAGTTCATAATTTATGCTTATAACTTGACAATTTGCAATTATATACATTATTATTTGGTTAAATACCATTAATTATTTGCAATTATACATTATATATAATTGTATAATATAATGTATAGTATAATTATACGTTATTCCTTCTATGAATTATACCTGCAAATATATTATATTATATAAAATATATGATAATATATGTTATATTTGTTTTTAATCGAATAATTTCGTCTAACCTGTGTGGATCTGTTATGACTTATGCCGATAAAAGTCACATAATTTTACTGCAAGGACGTTGTGTTTTATCACGATTTTATTTTACCATATAAACGAAAACATTGCTTAATTAACCAGTCGATCAATGAAAGAATAAAGTGAAGTGTTAGTACCAGATTAACATTCGATAAACGTTTAGATTCCTACGAAGACAAATGTATTTTTGTTTAATTTTAATATAAATTGTAATTGCGTAGCTGGAAAAGGCATGAGCCAACTTAGGCTACGTTTGAACTGGATGCATATTTGGATACGTCCGTGTACATACACGAATAAACGCATTAAACGCCTTGAAATATAATAAATGCAAGTGTTTTTGTTATGTTATACATACTGCACGCATATTGATCGTTCGATGTCGTCTATACTTGTCGATATACGTAATTTTTCAATCCGATTCGTTGTGACTGAGAATTCATGGTCTAGATCTTTCAAATGAATGATGATTGTTTGTCAAGTGTTTCTTTCGTTTCATCTACGCAGAATATAAAAATGTGTTTCAGAATTTATTCTAAAATAATCGCACTCCCGAATTTATCCAATTGATTTAAAATCGCGAACCAAAGTACGATATTTTTCATTTTTCTCTTTTAAAGAAAACATCTTATTTCCTCGTTTTAATTTTCCACTTATTAGTAAGACTGAATAAAAGATTATCAAAGCAACATATAATAAAAATTTGCTAAATCCATGTCCATTTCGTATAATATGTAACACAGAACTGATCATCCAATACTGAATACTGAATTATGTATGCAGTATGTATAACCAACACGCCACTTCATTCGTCCATATACATATATACATTCATGTATATAAATCCGAATACGCATTTATGTGTTCATATAAAATTGGATGTAATTAAATTTATGATACTCGGATCCAGCTCTACTTATGTATTATATATCAATCTCGTTTTATCATGTATGTAACAAACGCGTATTATACATACTTGCACATAATTACTCATTTATTTCCTTCGTTTCAGAAACATAAATGCAAATATTAGTGTTCGACCGTTCGCCGAGAGACGCAATCGCGAGGACGCGCGCCAACGGGAGTCGTAAATTCCAGTTACGATTAGTTAATCGACGCCACGAAATGATCGATCCCTTATTTCGTTTAGGTAATGAAGATGGTTGAACTGATTATAACACTGAAGTAACAGGTTACAATGTACACTTTATTCCAACAACTTTGTGGACATAGACAGTTACGCACAGCTCGTTGCGTATAGATATAAGTTAAACAAATGACTGATCTAAGGCTGATGGGAAGCACGAGGCGGGTATGGGTTCTTAGGGCGTAGGACCACGCCCTGGGAAATTCCTATGGATCTGATGTTCTCCTATAGCTGGGTGGCGGCTGGTCAGTGCCTTCGGCCCTCGTTAGCTTGCCGATCCGGTGCAGAGAATATTGGAGAAGTTGGTGGGCCCATGCCTGCCAAGACCACTCACCTCACCTTCTCGTGGGGCTCCCCGTCACCCTGCACCGGCATTGGCCGGGACCGCCAAGCCCCCGGATAGGTTTCTGCGCCTGGCGAGGCGAGGAGGTTATCGAGATCGGCGGACGGACCGGAGGGTACCTTTTTGGCTCCGTCCAGGGTCTCGGACGCCGGACCATCCTCCTTAGAAGGATACTGGAGGGCCCGCACGAGGTCCGACGACGAGGAATCGTTAGCCTCGTTGAAGTGCCGAACCTCTCGGGAGCATCTGGGCGGTCCAGGGGCAAGAAATGGAAGGTGATTTGCACTACCCCGGACATGCCCGAGGATTTCGTGCGTGAGCTAAGAACCTTTACGGCTGCTTATATCGGCGCTTAGATGACCAGGAAGGTCGAGGAGATAATTAGGGTAGCGACTACATCGTCAAACCTTAAGGGAACCTACATCAAAATCCTTAAGGAGGCGGCAACCTCTCTTGCCGCCGGGATGATGGAGTTGTCCAGAAGGATTAGATCCGCTTGCGACACCCAGGCCCCGAGGAAAACGAGGTGCTCGAGGAGGAAAACGAAGCCCTCCGCAAAGAGCTTGCGAAAATCGCGGTGAGCGCACCCCAGGAGTGTTCTCGGTGCTGTGTCTCAGATTCCGAGTCGAGGCGTCCTCTGAGAAACGGACAGAGCGACAACGCCCGTCTCTCTGCCCTGGAGAAGAGGGTCGAGGAGCTTGGACCCTCCATCATAAGGGCCATTCAAGAGCGTCTCAGAGGTAGGCGACGCGGTCGTGAGGCGCGGGCCAGACAGGATTCGGCGGCCTCGTCTCGCACCACTAGCACCACCCAATTACCATCGCTCCCGAGGGAGCAACAGAATGGAGAGTGGAAGGTGGTCGAGCCAAGGAAGAAAAAATGGAAGAAGGAAAAGGTGAAGAAAGTCACAGAAAGGGCGGTGGGGAACCAAGCTTATACGGCATCACCTGCGACAGACGCTTAGTCTGGGAGGAGGACAAAGGGCACCCTGAAACCCAGGGCTGCCGTATCGACGGGGATCTCAGTGAAAACCCCGAAGGGTGTGCCGGTGCAAGCGTCAAAGAAGGCTGTGCTCCCTCGCTCACCGCGATTATCTGCGGTAACCCTGACCCTGAGCGAGGGGACGAAGACGTCATACGCGGAGATGCTGGCGACGGCAAGAGGGAAAATCCCGCTGGCAGAAGTTGATATCGAGGCGGTTAAGATGCGTAAGGCCATGACCGGCTATCATCTTGGAGGTCCCCGGTGATAAAGACCGGAAGGAGGCGTCCACTCTGGCGACGCGTCTGGCGCAGCTCTGAGACCCGACCAGGGTCAAAGTCGCGGCTCCAGCCCAAATGGAACGAAATTGCGTGTGGTCAGGATAGACGTGTCCTTCGCCAAAGAAGAGCTGCGGAACATCTTGGCGTTGGCTGCGAGATGCAGCAGCGCGGAGGTACAGGTCGGAGAGATCGGGACCTCCAGAAGCGGTCTCGGCTCGCCCACGCAGGAAAGGTTGCACTGGGATAGTCCGTTGCAAAGGTCGAAGCCATCGCCAAAAGGCCCTTGCAGTGCTAAATGGTTTGGGGACTTTCTGGACGGAGTTGGAGAATGCGTTAGGAGATACTTTCCCCGCCAGGTGCTCGTCTTGGGGGACCTCAACGCCCACTCTCTGCAATGGGGCAATCCCAGAACTGACACACGCGGAGGGATGTTGTCCGACTGGGCTGCAGGACTCGGTGAGCTCCGGTGCCTTCCGACGAGTATTGGATTGGAGAGTGACCGAACGGGTCGAGACTCTTTCGGAGCACCTCTACATTTTTATGGAGTTGGCGTCTGTAACATCAACTACTACACCCGCCACGCAGGCCCGCAACACCGGAGAAAGAACCAAGAGTTCTCGCCCACCACCAAGGTGGCGTGTCAAGGAGGGGGACAGCGAGCTACTCCAGGCGGCAGTCATCGTGGCTGCCTGGAGCTGAGACGCGCGTACGACGGAGAGAAGCGTCGACGAGGAGGCGAAGACCCTCCTTCAAGACATGAGCGCGGCGTGCGATGCCTCGACGTCGCGCTCCGTGCCCGGTGGTGGACACCATCAAGCCGTCCATTGGTGCACACACGAGATCGCGGAGCTTCGGACTCGCTGCGTCCGGGCTCGCAGAGTGTTCCAGAGAGCGCGACGTAGACGGATTCGCGACGACGAAGAGGAAGTCTACCGCTGCTACGAGGCGTACAGGGAAGCGTGGCGCACTCTACAGCGGGAGATCAAGATCGCGAAAGCCCGGTCCTCGAGGGACCGTGTTTAAACGGTCGAATCCGATCCATGGGGGCGGCCTTACCGGATAGTGATGGAGAAGTTGCGTCCCTGCCCCCCCCCCCCACTGACCGCAAACATGGACCCGGTGTTGCTTGCCAACGTCATCGGGACGTTGTTCCCCCTGCAAGACGACGACGATGCGAGGGAGGCACGACCATCCTCAACTTGGACGGTGGAATGGAAGGAAGAGATGGATGTCGCCGGCGACGAGCTGCTGGGAGCGACGAAGAAGATGGCCTCTCGGGACGTGGTACCGGGTCCAGACGGAGTACCAGGACGGATTTGGGCGGAGTTAATCAACGTCTTGGCTCCTCGTCTGCGACGCCTCTTTACAAGATGCCTGAGGGAGGGTGTCTACCCACGGGCATGGCGGACAGCGAAATTGGTTCTACTGAGCAAGGAGGATCGCCCCTTGGACTCACCGGCGGCGTACAGTCCGGTGTGCCTTCTGGACGAGGTGGGCAAACTTTTCGAAAGAATAATCGCCACCCGTCTGGAGGCTCATATATCGGAGCGGATGCCCAGATGGCACAATAGCCAGTACAGCTTTCGACAGGGCTGCTCGACCGTCGATACGGTGAATCGTGTAAGGGCCATGACGGAAGCCATGGTGTCGCAGAACGGAGTGGCGCTGGCAGTCTAGCTGGACACCTTCAACGCTATTCCCTGGGACGTGATAGTGGAAGCGCTGGAACGCTTCGAGATACCCCCTACTTTGTCCGTGTTATCCAACCTAACCCCTATCTGAGCGACAGGTGGGTCGTCTACAAGGACAACAGCGAAGAGGAAGCACGAAAGGCGGTTGAGCGGGGTGTTCGACAGGATTCTGTGTTGGGACCCATCCTGTGGATCACGGCGTACGATTCGGTCTTTCGCTGCCTCCTGCCTCTGGGTTCGGGCATCGTCTGCTACGTCGATGACACTCTAGTCTTGGCCGGGAGACGATGGTATAACGAGACTCTACAACTCGGAGAGGTCACGGTGGCGTGCGCGGTTCGCGCCATCCAGGAGCTGGGCTTGAGCGTGTCACCTGCCAAGTCTGAGGCCATGTGGTTCTTCGACCAACACCGTATAGGAACCCCTCCTCTTGGCCTCTGTGTGAACATCTGCGGAGAAGAAGTGCAGATAGGGCTCCAGATGAAATACCTGGGCCTCACGCAACCAATGCCTTATGCGGCCTATTACCAAACATTGGCGGGAGCAGAGTCGGAGTTCGCCGACTGTACGAGAGAGTGGTTCGATCCAGAGTCCTGTGCGGGGTCCTGGTGTGGGTGAAAGATCTGCCGAAGAGTCGTCGCAGCTTGCTACTGCTGAGGAGGTTGCAGAGGACTACCATCATCCGAATAATCAGGGGATATTGGACCATATCCCACGCGTCGGCGTCTGTGCTGGCGGCGTCTCCTCCGCTCAAGCTACAGGCCCTAGCGTTCAGACGGGTGTATCATCATTGGCGGGACTTGTGCTCGGGCGGGGATACGCCCTCCGCCGGCCAGTCGGTCCGCGACGTCCGGGAAGAGGCAACGCTCGAGACCTGGGAACTTGGTTGGGAGGCTGGGAACCTGGAGAGATCGCGGCGGGCTCCCGCTGACGTACAGGATGACGCAGGTGCTCACCGGGCACGGAGTGTTCGGAGAGTACCTGCTAAGGATTCAGCGGGAGGTAACCAGCACGTACCACAACTGCGAGGAAGAGGAAGGACACGGCACAGCACACGCTGGAGTTCTGTCCGGCGTGGGAGGAACCGCGCCGTGTCGTTCGACTCGCCATTGACGAGAGCTTGGTCCCCGAGACGATCGTAGAAGCCATGCTGAGGGGGCAACAGGAGTACATCGCCGTCCGCTCCTACTGCGAGCGAGTCATGCTTGCAAAGGAGCGTGCCGAGAGAGAAAGGGAGAGAGGACAACATCAATCAAGAGTGGCGTCACGCCGAGGAGGTTCTGCCCCCCTTGCATGACGGCCCAGGCAGCGTGGCGTGAGGAGGAGTGATCCCTCCTAACTCTGATCAATTATTACGAACTACCAACTATTGCTTCGGACCGATATGTAACGACTGACTTTCCGTCACGATAATGTCGCGAAGGAAAACTGTGTTGGGGTGTATCTTAGGATGCGAGATCATCGGATTCGTCGAGGAAAGCCTTGGTTCGGAAAGTGAGGGAAATGGACGCCGTTGTTAATTGGCTAATTTTGTGTTGGTGGTTGGAAATGCTAACTGCCCTTGAAAAAAAGTTGCTAGCGGGAAGCATCGTACGTAAGAAAAGCAGATTTCTCGTATCTTCCCGTAGTAGTGATAGATTTAGGGACTGCTAAGAGAAAGACTGTTTGCCCCTTTGGTGAACTTTAGCTAAATAAATCCTAAGATTTATAGCGAGTCCTTAGGCTAGCTGAAAATGTTCTGAAGATGTATCGGCATCTGGCAATCATCTTGTCCGAAGAATAGGGTCTTTGTGTAGCGAGCGACGGGACAGAAACCGTTGAAAAGTTTATTGTCGAGTGCCGCTACAGAAACAATGAGAGTCGCGGGGTTGAAAGACAAACTCGTGAAACGAAAATTAAAAATAACCAGTAAAAAGAAAGAACTGCAAGTGTCACGTTCTATTTAGTTGCCGCGTTCGCTAGCATTAACTGACGTTTAATGCATCTGGCGATAAGTTCCACTTTCGGCTAACCTGCTATGTGCGGGAATACTGGGATGGGAGAGGATTAAAGTTGTTCGAAAGTAAATTAACAATATGTAATGATTTATTCAAATCTTATTCGATTTTGATATTGACAATTAACTGACAGACTGACGGATATAAAATTCTTCAGTTGACAAAATGGTTATTCTTCGGTTGACAAATGATGGTTTTTCGGTTGACAAAATGATAACTAACTCTACGATAGACAAGTATTGTGTCATTATTCTTAACGAATCCATTCCCGATGTGATCATCATACTGGCCCCGGGGCCCTTAGGACCATAGGGGTTGAGTTCACGCTCAACCAACGCACAAGGTGCCCAGCACCTTGCTACTTGTAACAGTTAAGTCTGGCTGTCACTCGTCTCAGGTTGAACGGGGCACATTCTACTCTTCGATAGACAATGGTAATTATTCGGTTGACGAGCTGTAATTAATTATTTACTCGATAGACGAACGGTAATTAATTAATATTGACTTCTTTGAGTCGCTACATTTATTTATATCTGTTGGAGATGAAAAAAACGTCGGGGTCTTTCTTTTGAAATTGTTTGGGAAGATCCTCAACGTTTGTTCAAACTGTCGACTATGTTTACATTTTAAATTGTCTTAATATCGTTATAAAAACATAGGTAAATATAAAAACATAGATAAGTTTTCACAAGATATAGCTTTTAGCGGCTTTAACTGCTTTTCACTTCAAATACTGTAAATATGGTTTCAAATAAATGTTTTAAATTACCTTGATTTCAAAGGAATTATCAATTTTACTTTCGCGCTACGGATCTTGCGGGACGCGGGACGTAACACCCCCCCCCCTCTTATGTTTCCAGCGGAAATTTGATTAATCGCCTCTCTCAGTTCACTTAGGGCGGATGTTCCAGCGTTTCGTTAGTGGTCCACCTGTTCACTGATAGGCTTTGCCTCTTTCGATTGTGCGCCAGTTTTAGCTTGGTTAAGGGTACGATTCGCGAGGCACCTTACACCTCCACCTTAACGCTTTGGTTCTTCAAAACGTCCAACACTCCATACGGCCCTGCATACTGATCGGAAAATTTTCCTTTACAAGCTACTAATCTTTTCATAGCCTCTTCACCAGAGCTAGGTACTGCAATATTGACTTCAAGACCACCACGTATCCAATTACTATTTTCTTCATTTTAGTTTTTATTTTGTGCCAAAACGCAAGTTTACTATTGCCAAACCAATTATCCAATTGCTTACCAATAGCATTCAAAAGATGAATTTTTGAAAATGTCATAGCCATATAAACCCATAAGTATTTTAAATATAGTATAGTATGATACCATCCACATTTTCCAAGAAGAATCATAAGATTAGCACTCGTGCCAACTACATCAGATACTAGATGTAGTAACCAATGAAGTATTTTTAATCCAATTTTAATCCAGTGGCTAGCATACTTATTTAAGTTTTTATATAAATCTTTGACTGGTGATCCCCTATTTTCTCTTCTTCGATTTCTTTGAGCCCTTTTAACTTGTGTTTTTTTCAACCTGAAAACGTTTAGAATTCTTTTCCTTGGTTACCTTTTTTTCTTCTTTATTTACTTTATTCACAACCTGTTGAATTCGGATGCAGTGTATTAGAATTTACAGCTGCAGGCGTTTATAGCCATCCTGCTTCATTATGTCGATGTTTATCCAGTGCTGGATTGTTCCGAAGTTGTCTTCTTGATATTATCGCCGATTTGTGTGCTGATTCCGCGTAACCTAGATTGTTCTGACTAGACTCTGGTTTCAGGGGGCAGTTGTGCTCTAAATTGCACAGCATTAGGCCTGGTTTGTTTATAGGAGGTGTCCCCATGCTGGGATTGTACAAGGAATGCGCTGGTTCGCCCTCCCTGGCGAGTTCATCGATGGTAGGCCAGGTGGAATGGTTTGATTGCTCAGGAGGGTACCAAATTTCTTTGTATTCTGATAGTTTATCTCCAGAAGGACTTCGATAGTGTGACTCCGAAGTATCAGATCCTTGACAGTTTTGTGAATTCGTTCGAACTTCTCGTTCTCGTCTTCGTCTCGGCTTGCTTGTGTTGGATGTCATAGTCGGTGAAGGGACGTCCGGCGTTATAGCGTCCGTGAATGGGACTTATTTTGATATTGGAGAGTGTGTCGGCGTCGTTGGAGCCAAGGGTGACTCCAGGGAGAAATTTGTGATCAGAGACTCGTTCGATGTGGCGCTCTGTGGCCTTAGTAGAAAAGCGTTGAGATCCGCTGGGATGTTCTTTAAATTACCGATACTATTTGAGTAATTCGTTACGGTAGCAATAACGTGGAGATTATTCCGATCCAGGTTATTCACAGATGTGGCCCCTTTCAGCAGGTGGCGTCTTCACGTTATGTCCCGAAGAATGACTCCGATACGATATTCCTGATCTCAGGCGATACAGGTGGCGTGATATAGGATATATTATTGAAGATCGACACGTTTTGATGGACCTTACTATAGTTACAGGGTGACGAACATTCTATAACAAATCAGGGGAGATCAATGTCTGAGACAGCTTGTCGCCCAGTGAGGTTTTCTCTTTCTTCCGGTCCAGAGGATCATTGGAGGCTGTCAGATTCAAGGTATTTGATGGTGTTGGACGAGACTGTCGAGATAATAAGGACGCGAACTTGGTGTCGTCAAGTCGCATGTAGGCGATGAGCTGCAGGAGCCATACAATGAGCTGCGCGTCATGCGACGTGATCAGCGCTAGATTTAATATGATATTCCCATCGGCGGAGTATGAACATTGTTCTTGTTATTATTTAAATTATTGTTGCCGCCCTGGAAACTGCTAGACGTGTTGCTGCTGCATTCCAGTGGTTTCAGATTCGCCATTGTCTTGGAAGCTCCCGTTGAGGAAGGATTGATTGCGATGAGTTTTAATAATCGTTCATCCAGGTCTAAATAGGCGTCAATTGGGGCCGTCTGTGTATTGTCATCGAGCTCAAGTAACTTTTCATAGACAATGTTGAACCATATCTAAATGTCGTCGACTTATTTTCGATATGACATTAAGAGGTTTTTGCTTTGTTGGCCGGACCGTTCATATTCGTCGAGTAGTCTCGATACGAAAGTGAATTGGTCTATCAATTACTTCGCTCTCGACACAAGGAATCTAGTTCTATTGCGTTTGACATTGTTACACTTGACCATTGTATCTCTTTCTTCAGATCCAGAGGATCGTTAGATATGGTCGGCTTCACGGCATTTGGTGGCGTTAAATCAAATTGTTGAGATTGTTAAGATATAGGAGGGATTCGGAAATACAAATAATTTACTTTATTCGGCACAACAGTTGTTAACCTACTCGCACGCACGCTTGTTGTCAACCGACTCTTTCAGATGTTTCTAAACGACTGCCAATCGTCTTTTATCCCAACTAAGGCCTGGACGTCCTCTGACGCTTACACACACATTCACATGTACAGTGTAAATGTATCATCTTCCTAACACGCCTCCTCACCTTTACACTGTACACTTTATCGTATTTACATGCTTTGTCGAATTACTTAACAGAAACTTTAACACTTATTGCTTTATTTACATTCCTCTTAGTTTACATTCATCCATGACCTAAACCTTTCGAATTTCTCTCTACACAGTGCCTTCGTAAAAATATCCGCAGTATTTTCATCTGTACTTACTTTAATTATATTTATCTTATTTTCCTCTAAGCGCTCGTGAACATAGTGGTAATGAACTTCAATGTGTTTAGAATTTTTTGTAAAATTTCCGTACTTTGCTATACTTATCACTCCAGAGTTGTCCTCATAAATTTTTACAGGGTTATCATTTAGATTTACATTGAAGATTTTCATAATTTCTCTAATAGACATTAATTCACTCACCGCTTCCGATAGAGCTACATACTCTGCATACGTCGAAGCTTTTGCCACACACCTTTGTTTTTTAGACTTCCATCCAATTACATTTCCATACAATCTCATTACATATCCAGAAGTCGATTTCCTATCTAAACGATCTCCTGCCCAATCAGCGTCTACGTAACAATCTATCGTTTCATACTTTTCACTCCTTTTATAATCTAACCTTAAATCTCTAGTCCGGTACAAATATTTCAATATTGGCAAAGCATATTTAAAATGTGTCTCGCTACAACAATCTTGAAATCTACTCAGATAATTCACACTATAACTTATATCGGGTCTGGTATTTACACTAATATACAACAATGCGCCAATTAAATTCTTGTATCCAATGTCCTCTCTATTTATCTCAGCTTTTTCAATTTTTAAGTTGGTCTCCATAGGTGTACAGTACAATTTGCTGTTTTGTAATTTATATTTGTTTGCTAATGATTCAATGTATTTCTTTTGGCTTAATCTCATTTCATTTTTGGAATAATCATACTCTATATTTATTCCAAGATTTCAGATTCAAGTTTATCAGTTAATAACTTTTTTACACTTTGTATTTTCCTTTTGTTTTTACTACAAATTAACACATCGTCTACATATATTAACAAATAAACAACATTTTCTCCCTCTCCGTGAGTATATAAGCGCAACTCTATGTTATTCTTCTTAAAATCTAATCTCGTCACATACCTATCAAAACAATCATACCAGTCCCTCGGACTTTCTTTTAACCCATAAAGCGCTTTCGATAATTTAGAAACTCCCTTTGGTCGATTTACATATATCTCCGAGGTTAGTTCACCATTTAAGAAGGCAGTTTCTACGTCCATTTGCTCAATGATTAATCCATTTTGACAACAATATGATAGCAATATCTTAAAGATCTGATTACTCGCTACTGGGGAATATATGTCATCGGCTACGTTTCTTTGTTGGAATCCTCTTACCACTAATCTAGCCTTATACCTGTCATCTGATTTTCTCGTGTAAACCCATTTTACATCTAATACTTCTTTGCCTTTTACCCTTTCTACCAATTTCCAAGTTTTATTCTTATAGAGACATTCTATTTCCTTATCCATAGTCTGTTTCCAATCTTCGCTATTTTCGCAACAAATCGCCTCCTCAAATGTACGAGGGATATCTACTCTACAATAAAATTTGCACGAATCTCACTAATGTTTTCCTTTTCTGGATACCTTACTGGAGTTCTCTTATTACGCGTACATCTCCTAGGGATGTTTAAGCTTTCAGAACTGTTATCATTTTCATCTTCCCTACTTTCTAACTCTTCCTTATTCATGCCGTCCAATAAATAATCATCTTTGCTATCATCGCTATCTGCATTTAATGAATTCTCCTCAAAACCGATACATTCAGTGTCTGTCTCTATGACCTCTACATGTCTAGCTATTGTTATTTTCCCACCTAATAAGACTCTGTACCCTACTTCGCTATATCCTAACAGAATTCCCATATCTGCCTTCTTGTCCCATCTGGAAACTCTTTTTTGTTCTGGCCTTCTTACAAAAACTTTACTTCCATATAAATGTATATTTTCAACACTTGGTTTTCTCCCGAAAAATATTTCAAAAGGTGTCTTTCTCTCTATAGTATTTACTAGTATTCGATATTTCAAGTATACCGCTGTACATACTATTTCCGGCCAGTACCTTTTATGTACTTTCGCTTCCGCTAACAAGCAACGCGCCATGTCCATCACCGTTCTATTATACCTTTCCGCTGTCCCGTTTAATTCGTGTACGTATGTTGGGCAATTATTTATTCCGATACCTTTATCCCTAGCAAATTTATAAATTCGATTATTTAAGTATTCTTTACCATTGTCGCATCTTAATATTTTTAACCTCTTGCCCGTTAAATTCTCGGCTTCATTTACAAACTGTACGAAAGAATCAAATACCTCATCTTTTGATTTTATACAATAAATTCTAGCTACTTTACTATAATCATCGATAAATGAAATAAAATATTTTTCTCCATTGAATCCGGTAGTCTTAAAGGGACCGCACTTTAGGGGCCTTCCATTATTTCCCTAGCCTTAGTTCGATTATTTTTGAAAGATAAATTATGCATTTTGCTTTCTACCCTGCACACTCTGCATTTCAAAAATTCCTTTTCAAATTCATTCGGTATGCCAGTCACTAGCTGCTCTTTACCCAAAATATTTAAGTATTTAAAATTTACGTGTCCTAGCATCCTATGCCATCTTTCCTTATTACTCATACCACTACGTTCGGCACTGTTTACTAAGTGCTCCTTCCCTTTCAATATACTTTTCATTCTATATGTCCCATTCTCTTTGAACGCTACTGTAGCTGTAAGTTTATTGTTCTCATCTATTACTTTTGCAATATTTCCTTTTGAAATAACCGTATTCTTATTGTCTGTTAATTTACCTAAACTGATCAAATTTGCGGACATTTCTTTCGCGTAAAATACTTTACTCATATTTATTTTATTTTGTTTTCCAAATACTTCAAAGTAGCTTATAACGTTTCCAACTTTTGTTGCTTTTACCGGTCTAATATCGCTTAAATATATATTTACCGGTTCCTTAAGGTCGCTACATTTCTCAAAGTAACTTACATTATTAATTATATGATCGGTACAGCCGCTATCTAATAGCCACGCTATTTTTTTCTCACTTACCTCATTCGTCTCGCTGCTGCGTGCTGCGTGCGCTGTTACTATCCATGTGCCTGCTCCCGAGTTGCCATGCTCGCTCGTGCCGGCTGTTGATTGACGATGGAAATTTCCACGTGCCCTGCTCGTATTGCTTTTGTTTCCTTTCCCTCTGCTGCGACCACGTGTTGACCCACGCCAATAGCTGTTACTGCTTCCCGCTTGGACGCCATTTTGACACTCTCTCGCAAAGTGTCCTTCTCTTCCACATCTGAAGCATCCTTCCTTTTTTACAGAAAAGGCGTTGGTTTGCGTTTCTCCTCGATTGGATTTATTTTTCTTCTCTGCTATTTCAATTTTATTTTTCACATATGCTACCGTTTGATTTTCTTCTTTCAATGCATCTATTATGTCCGCTATGTAGCTGTATTCTTCGGATAACGTATTCAGCATGTAATTTAGCTTTTCCCTCTCACTTACTTGTGCGCCTGCACCTTTTAATTCATTTATTAATTTTTCAAAATCGCTAAAGAACGATGCTGAATCACTGTAGTTCTCAAGTCTTATCTTTTCCAATCTCCTTCTGCATACGATCTGTAGTGCCGTCGACTCTTTCAAGTACATTTCGTCGAACTTTTTCACTATTTCGTATGCCGTTTTTTCTTCCCTGATATATTCCAATTGTCTATTTGTGATGGCACTGTAAATTATATTTATTGCCTTCAGATCCTTTTTGTCCCAATCTTCATTGTCTGTTTCGGTCTTCACTGTAGTTGTAACAATCTCGCATTCTTTATAGCTGAGAAACATCGTGATTCTTTCCACATGTCATAATCCTCACCATCGAATATAGGTATCGTGATATCCGATTTCTCCATTTTAATCGATTCCTTATCTCTTACTCAAGCGTTCCTACGTGCTCGAAGTATATTTTTTTTCCTTTTATCCTTTGAACGTTTCTTCCCTTACTGAAACTTACTCGAACTAACTCGCAAGATTGAAGAACCACGCTCTGCTACCATGTTAAGATATAGAAGGGATTCGTAAATACAAATAACTTACTTTATTCAGCACATAACAGTTGTACATATATCTTATACTCTGAAGACCTCGTAAACCTACTCGCACGCACGCTTGTTGTCAACCGACTCTTTCAGATGCTTCTAAACGACTGCCAATCGTCTTTTGTTCCAACTAAGGCCTTGATGCCCTCTGACGCTTACACAGACATTCACATGTACAGTGTAAATGTATCATCTTCCTAACAGAGCTAATGACGATGTTACCGTGGTTGTCGTCAAGGCGCGTGTAGGCAACGAGCTTCGGGTCTTATGCGATGAACTGCACGTATTTTGCGTCGGCGGAGTATGAATATTGTTACTGTTGTTGTTTAAATTATTATTACTTCCCTGGAAACTGCTAGACGTGTTGCTGCTGCATTTGGGGATCGACGGGGTTGATGGTCGCTTGCTCTCTATGAGATCCCTTATTCGACCGTCCAGAGAAATGTAATTTACAAACGCTTTGCATTCCTGAGTGTACTCCTTTTCGCCGAGGCCCTTTAACTCTTCTTAGACCAGTAGGAACCGTTTCCACCCTTCCTCCAGTTGGACTTGATACGCTTTCAAAAGACAAACGTTATTATTGTTGGCCTGTTGGTAATTGTCGACGCATTCCTTTACGAGCTGGATGTTGTCGAGATATTTATTGCGCTTTCGTCACAAGGATGAAGATACTTCGTTAACGATACTTGTGATACGCAATCGGCGATTCCCGATGCGGAGTTATTCCAGCTGCAAGTTGTCGCTCGTCGCTATATAGTGGAGTATTGTGTGCTTCGCGAGGAAAGTGTTCCTTCCCGAAGGTCACTTGTTGTTGTGAGATTTAAGTTGTTGGAACTTGCTATGCTGATGATTGTCCAGCTGCGGCGGCACGCTGCGTGATCGCATTCCTCGACCAACGGGTTATATCTCTTCGAAGGTGACGCTCCTGGCGTCATTGACTTCGCTGTAGTGATAACGCTTCCGCTGCTGGTTGCGATGGATTCACGTGGCACTGTATGGTAGCGAGTGTCACTGGTGTATACACTTTCACTTGACACGTGATCTCGAAGGATCAAAATGTTCGACCGTTCGCGGAGAGACGCGATCGCGGGGAAAGCGCGCCAACGGGAGTCGTAAATTCCCGTTACGATTAGACAATCGACGCCACGAAATGATCGATCCCCTATTTCGTTTAGGATAATAGAGTTGGTTGAATTGATGATAACACTGAGATAATAGGTTACAATTCACACTTTACTCCAACAACTTGTAGACAAGATAGTTACGCTCGGTGAGTATAGATATAAGTTAAATAAATGACTGATCTAAGGGTGGCAACCCTGTTAAGAGATGTTGACTGTTTCTAAGATGGAAAATCAGTAAAGTTCGGTGACGATGCTGTGGCGGAGGGAAGCTAGTGATGGGTGTGTCTAGCGCACGGGACCATCGGATTTGTTGATGACAATTTTGGCTACGAGGGCAATAGTCATTGCTTCTGGTTGGATAAAAAAAAAAAGGTTGGTTAGGCAAGGAAGAGTTCTAGCCGCCCCCGACAGAAAGTTGCTAGCGGGAGACACCGTACGTGAGAAAATCCAGATTTCCCGTATCTTCCCGGAATAGACAATAAATTTAAGGAACACTTGAAATGAAAGATACCTGTCACGGGACCTAACAGACACAGATTTCCTGAATGCCGTCGAAGTAAACATAAAGGAAGGAAACGTTTCTATTCGTAAAGACTCCCGGAGGTGTTTAAAATAGATGTAGAAGTAAAAGTACGCGAAATAGAAGCTAAGATGAGTTTAATTCAGCAAGACGGAATAATAGATGAGTCTCAATCTGACTGCAAATCGTAGTCGAAAAAAAGAACGGATTTCTTCGTGTTCTTATCGGGAAAAGTAATAGAGAATGTACGGCAGTTGTAGTTCCCACGAGTTCATCTTGTCTCGAGAACACCGTCATCATGAACAAAAATTTATTGGAAGAATCGGTTACAACGGACAGAAACGTGGTAGCGTCAGAGGGAGGCAACACGGACGATTGCAATGAGGATTTCGTAGGATTTACCGAGTATCGTGTGAACTATACAATCAAAAAAACAAAATCCAGCACGAGTACGTCAGAAAGATGCGACGGTGGAACGTCGAAAGGTTCCGTAGTATTTTCCAGCATGATTTCAAAAATGGATGTAAATATGAAGTAGTAGCCAAATCGAAGCAGTTTCGAATCGGTGACGAGATCAATCAAGTTTGTAGACGTAGACTGCGAGGTATGTCGATCGTCCAAGCTAGGAACGCGTTAAAAACATGTTCGAAACCTGTAGAATTGTAGATAGCCAGAGAACCGACTTTTGCTTTAAATGAAGAGCTAGACAACACGTGGGGCGATATTCTTGCATGCACTCGAAGCGACTCAGAAGTGTCGACGCTGAAATAAGGGAAAACGGCTGATGTTCGCGATTCCATAAAAGTCGTGCAACAGGGAACCCCTTCTCAGTGTATGATAGTTGGTACCCTGATGAAGGATGGCGAGAACACGAGTTCTAAGGAGCGAATGAAAAACGAGAATGAAGCAGCTATGAGAAAATTTCAGGTGCTACGAACTATCGATCCGACCATTTATCCGCGAAGAGCGTTTAACAAGAAACGCAAGAAGGTGACAACATACAAGACGGGATCTGGTGGCGATCAAGAAGACGCAGGCTGGTCCTGGGCTAAAGTTCCATTCGAAGCTCCCTAGGCCTTGTCGCATGGTAAAAGTTTTACGGAATGACCGTTACATGGTGCGGCACAAGGTGAAAAGGTGAGCACAAAGAGCCGCAAACGACCTCCACGCTGGCTGATCATATGAAGTTGTGGGACATTGTTGGAGTTAGTAGTGCGAGTAACGACGAGCATGTAACGTCAATTCACATCACAGACCAGGTCACACACCGCGGGCAGGATGGCGCCCAGATGTCTACACATCCTTGGCGCGTACCCTCAATAGTCTCAAGTAACCACCAGGGGTCTTGTAATTTTCATAGTTAAGGTCCTTCAGACCAAGCGAGTATCTCTTGTCGAAGGTTTCCTTTCACTTTGATTATCTATTATAGGTTAATACGGAAAAGTTGGTGTTACGCCACGAGGTTCACTATAAGCCGTATTCCTAACCGTCGCTCGCGACTTTACAGTGTCGCAGACAGATCGTCTTACATGTCTGCCGAAAAGTATACAAAGTAGCGACGAGCGCATAGTTGTCACCAAGCAGCGAGATCTAGAAACGTCGATTTCGGTCCGTTATTCTTTCCACACAAAGAATGTGATATACATGATCACGGCGTGATCGGTGGCGTGACCCAAGCATAGTGGGGGTCGTCTCCCATAGAAGATAAAGAATATCGAAGGGCAATCAGTCTCATCTGAGAAGTCTAACGGCATATATCGAGTCTCATCTAAGAAGTCAAACGGCACATATCGAGAAGTCTGACAAACATAATCATAGTCTAACGAATTCATCGCGAGATATTGTAAACCGGCCGCATTTCTGTAACATATTAACCGTATTCATCTCAAAATAATTCGTGACATTTTTCATTATAATATTTATAATTGTTAAATATACAAGTTTATATTAACCTGTTAATTCAGTGTTAAATTCATTGAACCACCTCTGTTATCTTAACCGAAACAGGGGAACGACTAATTCGCGGCGTCGATTATCCGAATCGTAGCGAGAATTTACGCCTCTCGCTGACGCGCTTTCCTAGCGATCGCGTCTCTCCGCGAACAGTCGTAACAGTTGGTTTTCCTCGCGTCTGGTATGTTCCGTTAGCAACTTTCTCACGAGGGCGGCTAAAACCCTTCCTGGTCCACCAACCTTCTTATTACCCAATCGGAAACGATGCCCTCACTTCCCTAACCAAAATTGTCATTAACAAATCCGATAGTTCCGTGTCCTTAGATACACCCATCCCTAGCTTTCCTCAGACACAGTATCGTCAGAAAGACTTACTCATTCTGGATCCTTAGAATAGTCAACATATTCTTACCTGTCTCTACTCTCATAACAGTCGCGTACTTAACTTATCAATGTAACTAAGTTTTGCATAATGTGGTTGGACTGAATTGCGATTTATGTGTGTTAATTCAGTGTGTATTCCATTGTGATTGCCGAATTTATAATAAACTTTGATTAAAACGTGATGGAGCTATGAGAAAAGACAAAGGGATGCTTAAGGGAGAAAAACGAATTAACAGACAGTCGTTAGTTAAGAGTCGAGTTGTGAGCAGTCGTTAACTAAGAGTCGAGTTATGAGAAGTTGAGAGTTGAGTTGCCAAGTTACTATGAGTTGTAAATTATTAGTTGTGAGTTGTGAATTATCTATTTAGTTATCTTAGTTATAGCGCATTACTGTATTTAGTTCATGTTAAATGGCCATCGTTTCCCGTTTAATCCACTGTAAATGAATCCATCTATCGATAAACTTATCATTTAGGATAGAAATCATTGAAAAACTTAATTTCTAATATTTCTGAATAAATAAATCCTATATTATGAATTTACATGTAGATTATATAGATTATACGAGTACTTTTTGCAAATACTTAAAAATGACATTAACAATTAGAGTATAAAATATAAAAGTCAATGTTTTCATCTCTCTGTGTCTTCACAGCAATGTTACATTAAAGAATTCTTTTAATTGATTTACAAGTACTTTTTCACATCTTATAACATTTCCAATTTTTTTCAAACTTTGCTTTTCGCTTATTAATAGATAACTGTATTGCAAAGGAACTTTCTTAATATGTTATACACTTTTCAAAGTCCAACCTTCACATTTTACTGTAGTTCCTAAGTTTTTACAGTAATTTACCGCTATTAATCTTTGCGCGACTAATCTATTTGGAATAGAAAACATTTTGTCTCGTTTGTTGTTGTCCGTCAAAGGACATATTTCTTATTATAATTTTTCGTTTCATACGAATAAGATAGATAAGTAGAATAAGATAGATATACTTTACAGATAAAATATTACGATGCCTTGTGAAATATTTGTAATATGAGTGAAATTTAAACACTAACTTTTTAAAAGCTATAGATATACTCTAATTGCAAGTTATTAATATTACAAATATAAGATTCGATTTTTCATAATGTTTCTTATATTTAAAATTGGAAATGAAAGAATTTTAGTCAGGATCAGATGTGATAGTTTGAAAAAGGCAAAGAAGTCCTGGACGAAACAGGAGGAAAAGGCACGTACGTTGTATGAAAAATAAGAAGACTCGTTGGAGTACTGGAAGGAAGAATGTGAAACGATAGATAAGATGAATTTGCACGACGAGGAAATTCTGGATAAAAATAAAAACATGAAAATGGTGGCTGCGAAGAATAGAAAGGAAGAAGGAAAAGAATAGGAAAATAAAGAAAAACACAAACAGAGAGGAGTAAAAGTAGAAGACAAAAATGAGAAAAAATATAATTATTGAGAAATAAGGTACAAATACAAGTAAAAAATATATCAAATGGATGGCGGAACGAACGAACAGATGAATGAAACGTAATGGGGAGAATGATTATATAAAGATAAAGTATTTAAAGATAAGAAAGAAGGATTATCAAAGAATTGACATATTTTTATGCTATCGTAGTTATCTGTAAGTTTAGTTTTAGTTTTTTTTTATGTTTATGAACTATGTAAAGCCAATTCTAGGTCATCAAACTGAAACAAATGTAGATATAAGTACATAAAGTAATTAGAAGGAAGATGCCAAATAGGAGAAGATGCTAAACAATTAGAATTCTAAAGTCTATCCAGTATATGTTATTTATTATGTGTACTTACGAATTCTTCCGTTACGTCAATTGATAAAGAAGATCACTTAGCATTTGTTGTAATATACAACATGAGTATGTCGAAGAAATTTATGCTATGACGTTCGTAAAAATTTTTACTACAGCTTAATATTTCGTATTGTAATAAAAAAAAAAAAAAAAAGGGAGTGTTATTAACAGCGATATGTTGTAAACTGGAAAAGAGGAATTTTTTGAAATTTCTTTTACTTTTGCACAAATGATAGGCATAGAATTTTACCTACTTAACGAGTTTAGCATCTTTCCCAACATGTTGGAGTAAAATGCCGCGTCAGTATAGTGGTTGCAACTTACTTATTTCAGTAAACAATGTGTATTTATAGTAAACAATGCGAACCTACATGAAAAGATCGAACAGAGGACAATGGGTAGAGGGTGGGCTTCGATCCGCTGCACTAGCGTTCAAGGATAAAACGAATAGAGATGCGAATAAAGAGCACCATATAATTTTGTGTTTCGTTTGCATCTTTTCCAACGTTTGATTCGGCTTGAAACGGTATCATAATGAGATTAAAATGTCTAACGAATAAGTTTCTTTATATTGCAAATTATATGTATAGGAAAAAGTGGTTCAAAATGTTAATTTCTACACATACTCAGAAATCATCGAGATGGGTGAGTTGGATATTGTAAATAATTGCACAGGATTCTCTAGAAATTACTATTTAGTAATTGATGTTTACCAAGGTTATATATTGTTCCTTGGATTTATCTAATTTTTTTTTTAAAGGCAGAGTCATGTCATTCTTTCGCTGAATTCTTCATTTATAAAAAATTATACCGTATCATCATAGTCATAACATAAATCGTAGATTATAATTGATAACGCTACAGCAGCGTCATGGCGAGTTTCAAATATTATTATACATACATAGATACATAGATACATAGATGTAGATATTTATCTTCTCTTACCTATAACTTTCATTGGAACGCTTTCCGAAGTCTGGCTATAAATAGGAGTCGACATCGAAACTTCACAGCTATACGAGCCGGATGCCTCGTAACGGACATTCTCTAATTTGATTGTCGTGCCATTTTCAAAGCGCTGTAAACAAACGGTGTTTTAGTGCTAGTAGGCGGTAAAAAATTTCTATTAAATAAAATAAATAAAACGCGACCACTGTTTCCGTGTACTCGTTCAAACTCAAATCCTTTATCATTATACCACTGCCTTTATCAGTGCCTCTTGCGTGCGAAAGCATGGTTGAAAATGAAAGGAACGTTTGTGTATCGATCTCTTAGAAATTGATCAAACGTCTGTTCTTTGATCGTGTAGGTGTTAGAAGAAAAAGCAAAAGAAAAGGAATGAAATGTAGAAAAGAGAAAAATTGTTATTTATATGGTGTTGTAGAATTACAGATGAATCAATTAGAAAGCTAAAAGGACTGCACTGCATTTCATATAGATACTACCCATATAAAAAAATTACAAGTTTCATATAAATATATAAATTTATAAGAGGTTCAGATACTTATAAATGTTCAGATATTTATAAATGTTCAAATATTATATTTTCGTGAGCGCCTGCACTCGTATATACTCGTATCAAGCCATTTCATAAGTAGTATCATTCTCTATTTTGCATTTTGCATTTTGAATCGGTAAAGTAGGATCAAATAGTAACTGCCGCAACTTGTATACATAATCGCTAATTAAGAGAATTACAAATAACATCAATAGAGAAATGTTCAATATTAACGAACCGGAAAGTCTGTTTCATCGTGTCAAATGGTCAGTCACACACGGTAGAAACGACATTACATATGTAGAATAGAATACATTTGGAAATTGTTCCGTCATTCACTTTATTTTCCATACCTAACATGAATAAACTTTCATTTATTTGGCGACAAAATATATAATTTGATAACGACAAAATGTTATAAAGAATAAAAAATGTTTAATTTTCACAAGTTTTCAAGAGAGGATTTAAAAAATGATTAAAAAGAAGGAATAGCATGTCAAAAGCTCATCAACAAATACGATAACATTGATATTTTTACACACTATGTTATATACCGTGACTCACAAAAGGATACGTGTATACACAATACAAAATTTAAATAATTTTGAAATTTTATTAATCCTGTAACAAGACACGACTATCGTGATTATATTGATCTTTGAAACACATTTAGAAATGTACGAAACATACACTTCACAAAATTTACCAACGTATTTAAATAGTTAATTATGCACTATATTAACAAACCACAATATTTAGTGAGACCATCTTTAACATCCAATTGTATGTTTAAGGCTACCATTCATGCTGTATACTAATTTTTCACTAAATGTATGTTTGCAATAAATGTCTTATAAACTTTCATATACATTTTCGGATTGGTTTTCAACTTCCCTATTACAATCACGATAGTTATATTATATTACAGTGCTACAGAAATTTCCACAAATTTTGTATAATATACATAATATATTCATATAAATTTCCTGTGTTTAATATTGGAATATGTTCGTGAGCCATTATATGTATACACAATTTATAATATATATAAGTATGACATGATTTAAGTATGGAATGATCAGATATCTAAAAAGAATGTATTTTCATTATACCCTACTATTTTTTACTTGATATATCTTTAATTTTACAACGCTCGGATATAACTCTGACGGGATATGTCATGAATTGAGGGTATCGTGTTATATTTTTATTAACGTTGCATGTTTCGATGCAGGTTGTTTCACGTGATATCGGCCACTGGTTAAGAAAGTCCGTCACGATATTGTCTCCCGACATAATACAGACTATCGTTAATACCGTGTTTCAATTTCCTCTGGCGACGCCTTCGTGGTTTCGTCCCAATGAAAAGCGATGTTTTATTTAATTCCAGATCACGAGGACGCTTACACGCAGATTCGCGCATAGAAAAATTTTTGTTTTACAACGTTCTCGTCGTGTAAGCGTATGTCGAGACGAGCTTGGTTTCCGTAGATTGTAGACTGTAGACTATAGAATAACGGTCACAGAAAATGAAGTAATATAAGGGAGCGTAAAACAAGATTGGATAACGGGCTACAAGTGTATACTGTATATTCTTTAACGGCGAAGCACAACGAACGCGTTGCAGATAAGCTATAACTAAAGAATATTTTGCACAATTTTTCATTCGCTATCTTTCTACGGATTATTATAACTAACGGAGTGCTTTTAATTACGAAATTCGTAACAACAGCCTTTATTAAAAAATATAATGGATACGCTTTTAAAACGCCTCTTAATAAATAATATTTCACGTGATTTTCGTTGAACGATCTTTTGCGAATTATTATAAGTCAGGAATATAGATAAAAATATCGTCAGTCTATTTTTCTTAATTTTCAGATTTTTATGTCACTTACAAGAGAAATTCGGTAACTCAAAACTCTAGGAAAGTTTGAAACTTTGTAGAAATGTAATTCCAACGTGACAGTAATAGCGAAGTCATTTCCTGTTCCAACAAATAAACCGTATCATTCATTACAGTACGCTTTTTTGAACGAAAGATTGATTTTGGTTATTCTAAAAATTTTGTAATATCCATATATGTATGTATTATATGTATACACCTACGTACATACCGACATCTATGTATATGGTTTTAAAAATTTCTTATAAAATATTAAAGATGATGCGAGTAAATTTTGAAAAAGAAGGGTCTTTTAAAAATTCTTTACCACTATAATATGAAGTATGAAACTATACAATTATGATTACAGTACTTCTTTTCATGTCTTACGCGGTTTCGTAAATATTTACCACATATTAAGAATTTGCAATTGTTTTGAGGAATGGTTTTGTCTCCATGAACCCTCTGTTTATAACAACAAAAATTGATTAAATCGTTGACGTCGTTTAAATTACATTTTCGCAAAGTCCCCAACTTTTTCGAAATTTTCAAGTTCCCTTATTTGTAGCTAAGTATATACATATTTGATAAGTAAATATTTGAAAAAGACAATAGCCCGATATATTCGAAGATGTAAGCCTTTCAAAAATTAATGACAAACGACTGTGTTTAATAAGAAACAAATACTAGATTAGGTGATTATAGTAATTTAGATGCATTGATATTATTCTACCTAAATCTAATGTTGTTTATATTTTTTAAATATTCAAGTAGGTGACAAAGCACATACTTAATTTCAAATTTAAATGAAAAAATATTTTTCACATAGAACTAAACGTATAGAATTCTAAAGTTATCTATATATGTATATATATATGTCGGGTTGGCATTAAGATTTGAGTTAGGGGCGTGTAATGAATATTCTTTAGAATCAGTCCTCGTCGCGTACAACCGAAATAATGCGAATTAGCACAAGTGTGAGTAGTATAGAATCGACAAGTAACCGCGCGAATTAGACACTAACGGCAACGATCCTAAGCTCGATAGCGAATCCACGGTCAACGGGATAACAGGTGCGATATACTCCAAAGTCGAAATCGGGCGTACTGTGCTTGCTAGTAGTACAAGAAGGACTTGTTTAACTCGGAGTCTTCGTTGCTCTCCAGATGCCAGGTGCTGGTCGATACGATTCCACGAAAGAGAATGACTTCCCGTCACGTCGACGTTGCAGAGGAAAACTATGATGGTTGTGTGCCTAAGGGCACGAGGTCATTTGATTCGTCGAGGAGAACCTCCGCTCGGAAAGAGGGAGATGGACGTTGTTGCTGATTTGTTAATTACTATATTGGTGGTTATAAAAAGGTTATTAGCCACCCTAACGGGAAGTGTCGTACGCGAGGGAAACAGATTTCTCTTGTCTGTCGTAGGTTGATCGGTTTATGAACTGCTAGGTAAAGACGGTCTGTCCGATTGCCCTCAGGTAATTAAGTCCTAAGGTTTATTAGCAGGTCCTCCGACTGGCTAAGTGTTTACCGTGGGGCGCATCAACATCTGGCGATCCTCTTGCCAAAAGAATAGGTTTTGTGTGACTATTTCTTTTTAATGAGAGCGGTACAATTGTTTTATACCTCTGTTAGGCACAACGTTCGTCCTTTGACCGTAGCTACGCTAGGCGACCAGTTGTCGCCTCGAGCCCAAGCTCATTGTCTCAAGTTTCGGACTATCGTATCTGCTTTAATAACGTTGAAGTATCGGGGACTTTCTACTGAATTTCGAAGGGAAGGTCCGATGTCCTTTCTTCTCCGACATATATATGTGTCGGATTGGCGTTGAGGTTGGGGTTAGGGCCGAGGGCGGGTAAAGAATCTCCACTCGCGTTATCCATTGTATATCTGGAATGGTTATTAGCGCTGACACGGGCGACACAAGGTGAGCGGATAGTAGCGGCGAAGATATACTGGTGACAATGAGCCTAAGTTCGTCAGCGAATCCACGACCAACGGGATAACAGGTGCGATATACTTCCAAGTCGAAATCGAGCGTACTCTACTTGCCAGTCGTACAAGAAGGACTTCTGTTCTCGGGGCAGTCGTTCCTCTCCAGGTGCCAGATACTCGTCAACACAATCCTACCAGAAGAATGACTTCCCGTCACGTCGACGTTGCAGAGGAAAACTATGGTGGGTATGTCTCTAAAGGCGCAAGGTCATTTGATTCGTCAAGGAAAACCTCCGCTCGGGAAGAGGGGAATGGACGCTGTTGCTGATTTGTTAATTGTTATATTGGAGGTTATAAAAAGGTTATTAGCCGTTCTAACGGGAAGTGTCGTACGCGAGGGAAACAGATTTCTCTTGTCTGTCGTAGGTTGATCGGTTTATGGACTGCTAGGGAAAGACGGTCTGTCCGATTGCCCTCAGGTAATTAAGTCCTAAGGTTTATTAGCGTGACCTCCGGCTGGCTAAGTGTTTACCGAGGAGTGCATCAATATTTGGCGATCCTCCTTTCGAAAGAATCGGTTTTGTGTCTGTTACTTTTTAGCGAGGTCGGTACCGTTGCTTTATACTGCTGCTCGGTACAACGTTCATCCCGTTGACCGTGGCTACGCTAGGCGGCCAGCGGCCACCTCGAGCCTAAGCTCATTGTCTCTGCTTTAATGACGTCGAAGGGAAGGTCCGGTGTCCTGCCTTCTCCGACATATGTATATGAGCATAATGCAAAAGTGACTAATCCACTCATTAATCTAATCTCATTGATCTAATCATTTTGGGCCCAGCCTAAACCGATGTACCTAGAAAAGTAACATTAGGACGCTATAGTTGTTTTATGACGTAGGCATTTAGTAAGAAAGGATTTTTGAAACTACCCTAAACCCTAAAGGGATAAAAAGGGGGGTAAAATCTGTTTTACAGTATATCCGTATCTCTATGTTCATTAAAATTAGAGACGTGAAATTCAGCATATAAGCGCCTCATTAAAAATAAATAAGCAAGTATTTGTGTGTTTTTCGAAATTCAACTTTTATGGGGCTGGGAGAAAGGTATATTTTTTTCTCAAAGGATAGCCGTATCTCCGTATTCGCTAAAGTTAGAGATGAGAGATTCAAAATATGAACTCCTCCAAAAAAAAGAAGACAAACTTGTGTTAGAGCGTTTTTCTAAGTTCAATTCTTAAAAGGTATAATCAACCTAAATTGTAATAAAAGCAAATACTGCACTGGCAAAGCCGCGGACGGATAAATAATCTTCTATAAAAGATCATGTTTCGTACCTGCGACTTTCAATTGCAAAATAATTTAAACGTGGGAATTTCACAACTGCAATAATCAGTCTGTTGTAGTGAGCTTTCAAAAAACAATATGAATACTTAATTCTATACCAAAATCTTTAAATAAATTATTAAATAGTATTTTAATAACACTAAACCTATCAGCGGCGGTCAAATTGATCGCTCTCGAACTTCTATACAAATTCAACCATATTTAAACTTTATCATATCGCTTCATAATTTCTGACTTTTCCTAAAACATGGATACAATATATTTTTCGGTATTTACTTTTAGTTTGCTCTTTTATTTTCTGAGAAAAATTTGTACTCTGCCTTGCCTACCGTAATCGGTCATTTTGACCGACCAACAAAATATTTTAGCTATTCTTAAAATAAATGCAATCAGTACAAAGAAAAGGCTATCTCAAGGTCAGATGACAAACAAAATCAGTAGTAACAAATAATAACAGCTGTTACATCCGTAATCTTGTCATAAAACATAATCTACCCTTCGATCAAGATATATCAAGACATATCGATTCAGGCCCATAATAATCCTAAGGAATCACCATAAAATTTATCATTTTTTACAGTCCATTGTTACAAACATTTTAAAAGTCGACAAGTTTCTTAGGTTTATTGTTCATTGCTATAAAATACGGGAAAAGCTTTCCCAACTCCACCCTCGAGTAACCATTGGTAGGGAATAGTCAATACTCATCAATATTTTCGTAAAAATATCGCCGTCACAGACCATATTCTTACTTGCTATTGTCCTTTCGACTAGAATACATTTCAATTTGTTAGTCAATTAGTCGACATCTAAACTTGTTATCTCTGAAACTCAGACAGAAAGCATCTCAGAGCGTTTTGTGTAAAGTTGTTATAAAAGGAAAAGTAAAGCGTATCAAATTTGACAATAATTTTGTATTCCGTACATGGTATTATTCTGTGATAAATATTTACCCTAGAAATGTCAAGACTTTAAAAAAAATTATAAAAAAGAAATAACGGACATAGAAGAAGACTGTTGAGTGTGCGATGGACAAGAGAAAGCTATTTACAACCGAATCAGAGTTGAATATTATAAATAAGCGTTCACGTCCAGGGCAAAAAGAAAAGAAATTATCGTTGACAGCAAAGGGCGAGACTGACGTAGAGAACCAACGTATTGAAACTGGGCTCGATGGGACAGTTTGGAGAGAAATAGTTGCAAATCCCAAACCTAGCAGGACATCAGAGCAGGAATGACTTTGCTGAAATTATGAGGTTTATACGATTTGATAAAAAGAACGAAAGAAGCCAACGTTTACGAACCAATAAATTTGCAATGGTATCTACATTATGGGGCCAATTTACAGAGAATTCACAAAATTGTTATAAACCTGACGCATACATTATTTTTATATAAAAAATCGCGGGAGAAAAACCGTGCAATAAAGCTATCAACAAGTTCAGATTCATTACTACAAAAGCTTATCAAGTAAGAGATTGTAAAGGTTACAAAATTACTAAAATTTGTTTAAGGTGCGGGAAATATTTATGCGGCAAATGTACATTTGATAATAAGATAATTTGTAAAAAATGCAGCAAAGTTGAATAAGATATATCTCTATATAAATAAAAATGTAATTCTATTTAAGTCTATAATTGAAATTAAGCAAAAGTAAATTTGGAAGAAATTTTATGAAAGTTCATCGTTTTATATACATTTAGGTATAAATTAACCATTATCTAAGTTAAATCATAAAAACTAATAGGAATTGATATACTCAAAGTATCGGTAGGTTTAGTGATAAATTATAAATTCGTAAAATATCTTGGTTAAAAAGTAAAGCAACGCAGTACTTTCGTCGAGTATTCTTCTTACAATTTATTATATTCGAAAGAATCATGTCTTACAATTAGAATTTTATAATTGCAATCATCTTGTTTGAAGAATGTTGTTGAAAAACGTGTTTCTAAATAATATTCTATTTATTTTCTCGCAAACGCCTTTTTATAAATTACCTCAATTAAAGTAAAATAGTTTTATTAAAGAATGTAACACACCTTTGTTTCGTATTCTTTTTATAATGTGTTACAGTTAAAGAAGAGATTAAATGTTCCTTTTTTTTCTAATTGCAGCCCTGTTATGCTATAGGAGCATGAGCATTTACCTCATAGATCTGATTTTATTTTACCCTCACTTCTTGTCATATCCTGAAAATGCACATACGTGTGTTATATTAAAGAAGAGAAAGGAAAAGAATGGTAATTAACGGCTGTTTTAGAAGCATAAAAACCAATCAGGTATTAAATAACGTTTTCGAATATTAAATAATTGTAACAGCCGTTAAACTCCTAGTTCCCCTTTTCATGGCTAAAAGAGGATAATTCTGTTTGATCCTTACGGGCATTCAAGTTACCAGGTTCATGAGTCCTGAATTGCAAAGTTCAACAACGTTCACGGAGTATACTGTGTAGATGTAAAGTGTAGAATGTAGAAGGCTATGCATATATGTCACAGACAGAGGGAGCAGAGTATAGAGTAAACAGAACACTGAGAAGACACGCGTTTAATGACCACTTTTTCTACGTTACTCTTGATGTCTCAAACACGACACGGTTCGTAACGCAAAGTAAATCGTTTGCACGAAGCATGAGTTGAACATTGAACATTGAACAGTGAACATGCAGTGAACTTGAAACACCGGTGTGAATCATCGTTCTACGTATAATTAAAGCCCATGCCGCTTCTTTTATACTTATTATAGGAATCTCGTGTTATATAGGAATCTTTGATATTTGGTATAAAATATTTTTAAAATTCATTAAAAGAATATTGCATTAACAGAGATTATAAATTTTTGTCGATATATTTATAATTTACGTTTTAACTGGAGTAAATTATTATTAATCATATATATTAATCGACATTAATCTAACATTATCGATTGCGTTTCTTCTGTTCTGATAAAAAATAATGTTTGCTTTTGTGACAAAAATAATTTATTATAATTAAGAGAAATAGAAAATAAAACTCTTCAAATAGTTATTTCTTTTCTATAGTTTGAACTTTTAGAGAATAGGACAAAGAATAGAAATTATAGATTCTGTTTGTCAAAGTTTTCTTCATAAAATATCGCTTAGTAATACCAGAAAGTTCCGAAATTCTACCTATAGCTTCTGCAAATAAAGTCGATAGCTGACACACATAAAAGAATATCTATTTATTCAAATTCTCTTCAGGCAATTAGAAAAAATTATTTATATTTTATACAACTATGTACAACTTCAGACACTAATTTTTATTTAGTTATGTAAAAATTGGTCAAAATAAACAAATTTTATCGATCTCTTCAAATATCACATTTTTTAAATATATGTACGTATGTAGGTACAAAATACTTTTTAAAAAATAATTATATGATATTTAGTTTATCAACAATTCTTCATATGATACTTATTTTATTACATTTTGTTTATGATCCGAGTCAGTACGAAAAGTAATATCAAACGTATCCCAGTTTTATTTAACGCTTACAATTTACAAATTATAAGACACAATAAAATATATATGACTTTCTTTGTGTCTATTATAATTCATTAATATATCTAATATATATAATAAATGCGCGAGTAATCACGTTGATAATATAATATATAAACCAGTCTCGCATAATTTTGACGATACACGACTCTATCATTTCATGTTAATTTTATCGGATAAAAGTTTTGCATTCGTGGATACAGAGGAAAGAGTCAGGAAGTTAGTATATCAGGTAGCTCGTTCATCGTTCTTTCGACAAATGTAGTTTATATGTACTTGTACATACATATGTATATCGTCAAGCAGAAAACGCGTTACATTTGCATGTTGCGACTCATTAATTTTGTTAAATTACTCGTAATAGATGAAAAACATGAATATTTGATACAACAATTCGGTTAAGTGGATCTTGATATATTTGCTATATTTATTTATTTATTCATTTGTCCGTCGAAATCGATATGGTCGATGAAATTAATTATTTTCTGATTATTTTTAAACGATGGCCTTTTTTCTCGTTTCAGTCGTTTCGCAGCGACTTGCCTCGTAAAAATTTGCATCTTCCTGCCTTGTTCTCTTTCTTTTGAATTAATCCATGAAAAAACGATACGACATCTTTAAAAAGTAATATATCAAGAGAGAAATCGAATGAAAACAGTACTAAATAGGTCTTTTCACGCAAGAATAAGCAAACGAGCCTGAATTAATTACACATTTATATTGTACATATATATATGCTGACCGTAGAACGTAGAAGTGGAATAACGCTATATCTGATCGGACACATATTGTACAAGTAGAGTAAGACGATTTGTAGTGGAACATGGGAGTAAAACGGAACGCGACATGCAAGTTACAAGAAAGACAACGACGATATTCATATAAAAACAGCTATATAATTAACTATAATTTACCTACCAACTATTAACGGTAGCCTATTACAAATACCCTGCTTATATGTAATTGTAGGTTAAAAGAAACGAAATTATCTATTAACAACATCGAGGCATCTGCTACAAATGGATACTTGAAAAAACTTTCCATTTCTACATAGTTATGGAGTAAACGGAACGAAAAAATAAATTTTCATGAACTTAATCATTTATCATATTACTAATGCCGGGAATAAAACTTTCCCTTTCATAACTTGGATTTTTACAACGGCTTAAGAGTCATCTTATTACATTTAAGCTTAGAAAGACGAAATGACACGATTATTATCATACTTGTAATAAGAAAAAAAATAGTCCTGTTTTATATATTGCAAACAGTTCTCTCATAGGTACCTATAAAAATCTGATAAATGATAAAGATTTTTTAACTTCAAAATATTATATACATTCAGCTTTTTAAATGAAAAAAGTTCTCTACATTAATTATTTTCTCGGCAAAAATATTACAATAATCATTAATAATAATTAATGCCTTTAAACAAACACGAATACTTTAAACGATAAGATTTAAATAAAAAATTGAATTCTTGCCCTTTTCCAAGAAAAGGTTTTCAAGTCTAGGTGCAACTTATCGTAATTGAAATCTATTACACGTTTTTGTCCATGTGATTGCACATTAAACTAGTGTTACTCGAACAGATTAAATTGAACATTCAAATGGAGTAAATCAACAATTTTCTCAAAACCGTTCGATTTGATTGCAGTGAAATGCGTTTTCGAACGTGGTGCGGTTTTTAATCTAGACCTAAGTTCAGACGTATATAGATTAAAGTATTAAAAAAGAAGCCAGACGAGTTCGTTGAATGATTTATTTTTAGATCAGACGAGGTATGTATTATAGAACCCCAATGCATCGGCGCATTAACGATATATGCATGTTCGTTGAACTTTACTGACCATGACGGCCACTGCAATTTTGATCCATTAAATGGTGCAAAAGATAGTTTATATATAATAGTAATAATAATAACAATAATAATAATGATAATGATAACATACTTTTAGTACTCTACGTATACTTATACATTGATATAAAAGGAAATAAAAAAACTTTTAATGTTTTAGATACTAAAAAATAATAGTAGCGATATGACTTCATTACTCGTTACTTATTACTAATCACAAGACTACGCACAAGATACTAGATAAGCTAAAATAATTATATGACCTTATTCAATAAATACACCTACAAGATGTTTTATCCAGAAATAACTACCTAAACATATATCCTACATGTATTGTATGTACCTCTTTCAATTGTGACGATACACGAAAATTATTTTATTATCCAGTCAAATATATAGGTCTCCGCAGAATATTTTTACACAGAATATTTTTATTTTGATTTATTTCATAAGATAAATTTTAAGATTCTAAATATTTTTTTACACATAATTTTCTTATAAATTTTTAGCATACTCTTTTTTTTGCTTTCATATTGGTACTGATATGACGATGGATGTAATGATATAACCTCGTTACGAGTTACGAGCACGAGCTTCGAGTAGCGCAAAAGACGATTACAATGTGTTAGCAAATACATGAACGAACCTGACGCAAAGTCAGGCAACTGCTAGAATTTTTGTTCGCGAGAATGAACCTGACGCGAAATCAATCGGGAAACCTTTAGGATGGAATCACTTACGGACGAACCAGGGGTGAGCCGCAAGTCGCGACCACGAGATCAGGCTGCAAACTGCAGACTGCAGGAGATTGAAATTTGGTGAACGGACCTGATGCGATATCGGTAAGTCGCTGGGAAAGGCGGCACAAATAAACTCGATCGATGAGGCAAGTATTCAAAGTATTAAATCAGTATTATAATCGTTGACAAGATTCATTTTCATCCGAACAGAATAAAAATATTAATTCCAGGCAATTACATTAATGGAGACTTGAGAAGTTTCAGCATCACGTGTTTCGATAGAAGGCAAAAACTTTCTAAACAATATTAGACATAAATACACAGGAAACCGGTATGTAACTCGAACACGTAGTTATCTATCAAAGTATCACGGAATCGTTAAATTCATTAGATTAATGAATCACTTTTTCATGTATAATATTCGTGAGCGGGTATCATTAATGACCGTTTCTCCATATTTTCTGCTTATTTGAAGGAAACTAATTAACTAAGAACAATTATTTAATACAAAACGATAATATGAAACGGAAGATCAATGTGACATAAAATATGACATAAAGTGTAGTGACATAAAGTCTCTTATTTTCGCCAAAACTTTAAATAACGTCAAATAAAATAATGCAGACCCGAAATCGATAAACAAGGAAACTTGAAACCGTAAATTTCAAGAGATTTTAAAATTCATTTAACATGAACGAAATAAAAAAGTTGTATCGTAAAATATTAAAACGTCTCGTACAAGATAAATGTCATAATAAATTATAAAATTTTATCCATTTAAGAGAAATAAAATTCAAAGTTATATCTACCAGAAAGTACTAAAACACAACATAAAACAATCGTGGATGCGACAGTAAATTATAAATAACAATACATTTATCGATGTTTAAAATATGATAAAATAAAAAATTGAGCCGATACGAACATAAAACGTCAAGAATTTAAAGTTACAGGTAATATCGTATCAACAACACATAAAATATTAACCGTATTAAATATAATATAAAATGGATGCGTTGATAAAATATGCGTGAAAATACCAACGCAATCTTAAGTCAATGATATTTAGCTGTATCGAAGAAAAAAAGGAGTAAAAGAAGAGAAAGCTGATTTGTCAATTTGAAGATTATCGTTTGCTCGGAGTAGCATATGCGATGAGTATGACTACGCAATTGCTTAAAGACTGCATAATCGAAAGACAGCCAGGACCAATCGTATGTTGATTGTATAAAACTCACCTTCATGCTTGCGCCCTCTACTTTCCAGTCCTTGAACGGCGGTTTCCTATCCTTTATGTATTGTAATATCTTCTTGTCATCCTTCATGAACTCGACTT
Source organism: Bombus difficillimus (assembly GCA_014737525.1). NCBI lineage: Eukaryota > Metazoa > Arthropoda > Insecta > Hymenoptera > Apidae > Bombus > Bombus difficillimus. Next base: position 323,786 of record JACXIT010000160.1, read on the forward strand.
TATGCAAGTAAGCATCTGGGACACTATGATCGCAATGCAGAGTAGCTGTGCTGTTGTATGTTACGTAGTTGGGTGCTATCAGTCGTACATGCACCGTACAAATTGCATCTGAAAGTCACCGATGACGTTTTACTTTTTGAATAACAATTTCTCGCTAGGGAAGTAGCTTTTATGATTATTTAACTTTCCAATCTTTTCATTAAAGTATAGAATTTATCAAATATTTTGACAACCACATATCTCTATGCTTCTTTTTCCTTTGATCGCATAATTATAATCCCATTTCCCGAACTTTTCCGTTAAAGTATCCAATACCGCTGAATAATAAACATATATGAAATATATGAAATATTCCAACAAATAAATATCATTCTTTCCCCCTTTACAAGATAATTATAATTTCACATCATCCCACATGGTTCGTGGTACAATTCTGCTGTCTCATAAAAACATCCCGTTTATCATTTCTACCACTTCGTAACATTGAGCATACATCATTTGATTCATCAAACATTTCAAAGTTGTTCATTTTCTATTACAAATTGATTAACATACTTTTACTTCATTCATGTACTTTTCATTATGTGAAAATATATTTTATTCTTGCGAAATATCCATCTCGTTAGAGGTACATTTAGTATATATTGGGTTGGCAACTAAGTGATTGCGGATTTTGTCAATAGGTGGTCTTAGCACATTCTTTTGTTTTGTCAATGTGTTCAAAGCACATAACCTATATTGTTTTCTTGTTGTTTGAACTTCCATCTTTCATTTAGTAAAAACTTGTATCGATTAGTTATTTAGTTTCGTTTTTATGCCAATTTAAAAATGGAAGAACAAGACGTGCATTTCAGACATATTTTATTGTATTATTTCCGAAAAGGCAAGAACGCATCGCAAGCACACAAGAAGTTATATGCCATATATGGGAATGAAGTTTTGAAAGAAATGGGTTTGCCAAATTTCGTTCTGCGATTTTTCACTGAAAAATGCTCAACGATCTGGCCGTCCAGTTGAAGTTGACGAGACCCATATCAAAGTCATTATCGATTCAGATCGTCATAGTACAACGCGCGAGATTGCAGAGAAGCTCGATGTATCGCATACATGCATTAAAAAAAAAAAATTAAAACAGCTTGGCTATGTCAAGAAACTCGATTTATGGATCCCTCGTCAGATTAATTGATCTCTCATCTGCGTTTCGCTTCTGAAACGCAACGCAATTGATCCATTTCTGAAACGACTGATTACTAGCGACGAAAAGTGGATAGTTTATAACAACGTTAATCGAAAAAAGATCGTTGGTGATGCAAGATGAACCAGCCCAGACGACACCAAAAGTTGAGATTATACTGTTAGTTTAGCGGGATTATAAAGGAATTCTGTACTTTGAACTTTTACCAAGAAACCAAACGATTAATTCGCGTACGTTCAACGACTTGCCAAACTGAGCGATGCAGTTCGAGAAAAGCGGCCAGAATTGGCAAATCGTAAGGGTGTTGTTTTCCAGCATGATAATGCAATGTCCCACACATCTTTGGTCACTCGCCAAAAATTATTGGAACTAGGTTGGGATGTGTTGTCACATCCACCATATAGCTCTGACCTTGCGCCTTCAGATTACCATTTATTTCGTTCCATACAGAACTCCTTAAATGGTAAAATTTTTAATGATGCTGATGATGTAAAATCACATTTAATTCAGTTTTTTGTTGACAAAAATCAGAAGTTTTATGAACATGGAGTTATGACGCTGCCTGAAAGATGGCAAAAAGGTCATCGACAAAAACGGACAATACCTAATTGAATAAAGTTATATTTTTAAGCAAAAATTTTGAATTTTTCTTCTTATTTAAAATACGCAATCATTTAGTTGCCAACCTTATATATATATATATGTAGATATATATGATAGATATATATATATGTAGATATGTCAAAATATAAAATATGGTCATATTCAAACAGTTTTCAGAAAAAAAAGGAAGATGATCGTAGAGTATTTAAAGCGGAATATGGCTGAAATGCAGATAAAAACAGAACACATGCAGGATAAAAAAACGTTTCACATGATAATGGCGGTGAGCTTGAATGAATAATAATTCGTTTAACGAATCTCAAATGTCTCATTATTATGCGTAGTGAAAAGTACACGCAGCAACAGATATAACGGGAAACGGAAATCACAAAATGTAATACGCAAAACTTGCCTCGTTACGATTCAAGAACAAAATGTTTTGCCCTTCTTGTCTCTCGCCCCTAATTACATCGTTGACAATAACAAAATCGTTAATTTATTCTCAGGACAACAAACTAGGAAACTCTACTCGTTCAATAACATGACATAAAACTTTAAACATTGTGCTCGGCTGCGTCCGCTAAAACGAATCTTGTGTTCCTCGTTTTATGCGTTTATTAAAATCATAATTAATGGCAACGTTTCATAAAAGCTGGTCACAATTATAATGACGGTTAAAAAATATTTCGATAGTACAAAGTCTATGATAGGTATATACAAAAAATAAGGCAAAATAAAATGAATAATCCTTTTGTTTGATTTTTAGTTGTTTCAGATAATTTTTCTGTTATATTAGTAGAAATAAACTTGATGATACGACCTTTTTTCGGAGAGTTTAAAATAATTTGATAGAACGAATTGATTAAATCCGCCATTATTATCGACGAGTTTATTACGATCATGACTAAAGATCGATTTTTGATAAACAGATAACGTTCTGATGCATCAACTGTCACAGCATTGTGATCCATAGGAAATTCAGATCTAAAATTATTCGAATGTCCTCCATACTAGTCTAAACCTTTATGACGTTTTAAAAACACGTTAAATAACTAGAACGTACATAAGAGAAAACGATTTGACATATCTTAAAAAACATAATTATTGTAAAAACTTCATAACGATTCTCAAACTATGATGCATTTAAAAATGTTATTATTGATTGAAATTAACAATTTTTATTAATCCCTTGCTTTGTAATATCGAGTTACACTAGCAGCGAGAATTAAGGAGCAAACGTAACAAGATTTCTATTCGTCTGAAAATTCAATTTCAACTCGTTGTCGGCATTTAATCCTTTGTATTCCATTGGCGCCTTTACGACAATATTGATAATACGATTACTTTTCTTATTATTTTCACCAATAAAAGGTGGGAAAGCAGAGAGCTCTCCAGTATAAATACAAACATTTATAACATTGTCGATCATGCTGATGTTTAATACAAATTAAATGCTTTTCATTTCTCCTCCCTTTTTAGTTATTTTATTATATACTTTATTATATACTATTTGTTATATAGGTAAATCTGTAATTCCATTCACATCACCTGAATATTATAGGATAAAAGTACGATAAGTACATTTTTTTGATTCTTTTATTTTAATGTTTCGATATTTTAATACAAGGCATGCAATATTTTTAAATTATGGAGAAAGTGGAAACACACGTGTTTACCCCAGCATCAAATAATTTACTGAATTTTGAAACTGCTGCTCCGTAGAAAATGGAAAATATGATTTATTGCGTTCTTCTCCTAATTTTCATACGTGCCATACAATGTAAAGTACTAAATGAAGTAAAATTTATTAGTTTCTCAATAGATGTAAAGACTAGGAATTCTAATACGTATGACCGACAATATGTATATAGATAGATGTACAGAAAAACTGATAAAGCAAGGGATTAGCAATATCTATCTCTTCAATTATAAAATTTCAACTGTAGATTGAACAAAAATTTCGGATCCCGGGTCATATCTATCAAAGTAACCAATAAACTTTCGCTTATAATTAATGAAACAGCTGGTACGATCAAATTTACATGTTATCGCGTTAACGTTCGGACCGTGCGCCGCGTAACGTCGCGACGATTCGCTGTTAAATGCGTCGAGTAACAATTACCCCGAGCTACATCATCGGGCAACAATTAATAACCGGATAATCGATACAATTTAGCGTGCCGAAAGGCAAATGTCTGTTAATGCGAGCGAGTTCCTTCGTGAAATGTAGGTCGTTGTAGAAGTAGATTCAACGTATTCGTGTCAATTTTTCGTTCCGTTCATCCAATTGTCGCTTGTCTAGAACCTCGTATAAATGATCGAGATTATGCTAATGGGCTAGCCGAAGAGAAATTTTTAAAGAATAGATAAGTCAAAAGGGAGACATCGCGGAAAATACGCAAGGTTTAATGAAACCGTAAGGAAGAATGGAGAGGTTTCGCTCGACTATAACTACTTGTGGCAGTACCCTGTTGCTGGGAGGTGTTACTGTATCGATCACTAAAAGCGCGTGTTACTAACACGCGCGCAGGCTATTCCGGGTATTTTTAAGACATTTCGAAATCAGCATATAACAATGAATAATCGTCGAAAATGGAATTGTTTTATGGTATATACGAATCGCCTAGATCGCGCACGTTTCAGATTTAAATAAATTTTTCCGAACAACGTTCGTAGTTCGCAGTTCGCAGCTCGAGAGTCCTTCCGGAACGCCTCTGTGTGTACCGTGAAGCGAAAAGGAAGAAAAAGCGAGCAAATGGCAGAAACGAGAATCCGTTCAACCATTCGTCACGTATTTTAATTTTAATTCTAGTTTTCAATGATAACCTATGAGAATTATCATAAATCAGCAAAAATATAATAGATTTGAACAATATTTCCTGATAATAATATAAGATCATAATTATTTTATTTGTGTAATTATTATTTTTGAGGCGAAAAAATGTCAAATATATCTATAATATATTAAGAAAAATAAAAAATTTGATACAAGTTGTAGCCATTTTGTTATTGGTTGAAATGATTGAATGAAATTGAACATATGCTGAGCCATTTTTGATTCCTTGTTGTATCCTGCTTCTGTCTTCCTATGATTGGAAGAGTAGACAAATGTCAAGCGAATTCCATTTATAAACTGCCGTAATGAATTTTAGGATACACCTTATCGTAAACGAAATGTTATAATGATTTAAATAATTGAAAAAAAAATATTTAATACGTGTGACACGTTACATATATGACGAAAAGTTTAAAAAAAAACCGCGAAGAATGTAAACACATCTATACACATCGTAAATCGGTAGAATCTCCAACTAATAATGTTACATTAATTAACAATAAATTCTTTTTAGCCAAATTTATTAGACGTATAAGTAGTTAAACTTGCTTCTGATTATCTTTTCACTCATAATCACTGATAATACATTCGTATTGTCTAGACTAAATTCGAAATATATAATATTTTACATAAATGAAGTCACGTATATCGATGTACATTTATTTCACTAGATTATTTGTTTTTCTTATACTGTCAATGAAACACTAGTACAGATGACTTTCTCATTCAAATTCTGAAAAGACTTAGAATGTTTCGTATAAGATGTTTTACAACGAAAACGATCGGGCAAATTTCTCAGGATAGGAAACTTGATTTCGATAATTGAGTTCCTTTTCAGTTTGAAACATTATATAACACAAAAATTTCGATAGAAAAACAATCTGTAATTTTCACTATCAAGAACAGAATGAACTGGCCGGGTGGGTGTTCACGATTGCGTACAACTTACATGAAAATAATTGTAAAATATATACGAATACGAATTTCCCCCAGTATGCTGATTGAATGCGTGGCATCCTCGTATGAATTTTCTCGCGTTGTCTCTACGCAAAATCTTACTGCTCTCTACGTTACTTAATACGGAAAAAACGTGCGTCTATTTTGTACAGTGATGTGCCTTTAAACTACACAACTTCGAGCTGAGTCGGCGCTACAACTGACCAAGCTTTTCGATCGTTTCACCAACTCCCATAGAATATAAAACATAGAGCGGAGACTCGCTGCCTTTTCGCTTATCGAGCGATCTTCAGCGTTGGATTTGCTAATGGGTCAGCCATGAAATAAACGATGCAAAGTGTAAACCGAAATGAATAACGCTTTGGTACCTTCATGATAAGGTGGAACCGTCAATTTTAATTAATACAGTTCCTACGACAAAGAGATAAATTATTATCGCGAAAAGAATATTATTACTTACAGTAATACGCTACATAACTTGTATATATTTCCTAATAATTTTTTATAGTATAATATATTTATAATTGAAAAATTCGATTAAAAGAAACAGAAAAAGATAAATTTGTATATACATATATGTATGTATATAATATTCATAATATCAATATTTTATTATTCTGTATAAATTTTTAAATATTAGGAATGAAATAAGTGTTAACAGATTAATAAAAATATTGCGAAAACCACCTAAATAGTGCCATTTTTTATTTCAATGTGTTCTTTTATGGAATATTTACCTTTATAGCAATAAAAATATTAATTATTTTTAACTTTTTTAGATACTAAGCTATTACAACAAGTTATAATACATTAAATATAAATGATAAATGTCATAATATAATGTGTTAATGTTATTTTATACATATATGCAAAATTCATTAGATAGCTCATTACTGTTTGAACTTATGACAAAAATAATTAACTGTTGTATCGTGAGACGCAAAAATAATATTCAAATGAGCGACACTTATAGTATAAAATTCATTCCTTTCTGCTTTTGTATATTGTGGGTTTGAAGTATTCGTATAAACACTTTATATATCTTCTTGTCATATGCTCATACAAATACATTTAAAATGAAATACGTATGAGTTGTATAGTTGAGATTGAAGCATAAACAGAAATGGAAGGACATGAGGAAGATGAATTAGAAGATTTACATTCAACTATTTACACCTTTCCACCTAATGTACAGAATGTGATCGAACAGGTTAGATTGACCATATAACTGTCAAAATATACACTGACACTTATCCTTAATGAGCAGTTAACGTTTTCTTATCTTGTTAAGTATTACGATTTATTTTTTCTTTTTTTGTTTTAGTGATTTATAGGAATTTATATTAAATAAATTATTTTTGATTTTTAGGTTTTACCTAGTACAGATCCATTGGATCAACCAAACTTTAATGTAGTAGATTATATAAATTCATTATTCCCAACCGAACAATCTCTATCGAATATAGACGATGTAGTAAATAACATGGAATTAAAAATATGTAACATAGACAAGGAAATTCGTTCGGTAGTACGTGGACAAACAAATGTAGGTCAAGATGGGAAAGCAGCATTAGAAGATGCACAGAAAGTAATAAAAAAATTATTTGTGCATATCAAAGATATCAAAGATAAAGCAGAACAATCTGAAGAGGTCGTTAAGGAAATAACAAGAGATATTAAACAACTGGATTTTGCTAAAAGAAATCTCACTGCCTCGATAACAGCTTTAAATCATTTACATATGCTCGTAGAGGGTGTAGATACTTTAAAGTAATGTATAATAATTTTTTAGAAAAAATATAGTTAACACGTGTAATTTAGTGATTATTAATTATGTTCATAATGTTATTTACGTGTTACTTTAGGGTATTAACACAAAAGAAACAATACGGTGAAATTGTTTTACCATTGCAAGCAGTGATGGAGGTGATGCAACATTTTAGTAGTTACATGGATATACCTCAAGTGAAACAA